>CM029793.1:1264359-1864359 GCA_017562165.1 Ectropis grisescens | reverse complement strand
AGTAGTAGGAATAAGTTTAAATACGGTAAAAATATCGGATACACTTCGGAGAGTGTGCAACTGATCTGCATGATCTTATACCACCTTGCCCTTTTTACTATCGTACTTCTCGTAACTCGAAGAAGCGGCACCGTTTCATGGTGGATATTCCAAAGACACGGACAAAGAGGTTTGACTCTACGTTTGTGATAAGAACGTCTAGGCTGTGGAATGAGTTGCCTGAGTGGGTTTTTCCCGATAGTTATAATCTTGGTGTCTTCAAATCGAGAGTGAATCGGTTTCTTCTAGGTAAACACGCTCCATCGTAGACCGCATCGTCGCTTAACATCAGGCGAGATGGCGGTCAAGTGTAAACCTATTAAAGTTAAAAAAAAAAAAAAGTTGTTTTAAAACTTCTTTACATTGTATAACTTTTCAGCAGACTTGCTCATAAAGTGGCTGTAATTTCACCGCAATCAGACATGTAATGACCCCTATAATCACACTGTGACTTTTTCATTACTATTACTCACAAGTGAGTTAAAATGGGTTTTTATTGGTTGAGCTGCTTTGTTCTGAAGATTTTTTTTAGAAAAAACATTCACTCAAATATAACTTGTTTTTGTTTTTTTGTAATAAAGAAAAAAAATTATGTAGCATTTAAGTGGCTAGCACAGAAAGCAAAAAAAATATTTTTTATTGTTATTTTATTTACAAGTGCGTTGAAAAACGTCGTATAATACACGTGTGTATTGACGATTACCGTCTTCGGCTCTCAAAGGCTCTCGCCTTCGGCTCAGGCCTTCATGGCGGTAAACACCAACTTAACACACTTATAGCATAATCTACTACTACATATTACTATTGATTTTACAATATATTATCATACGTATTTTTTGGAAGAAGCAGCACACAGACACCTCTTGGTCCTAAGTGTTTGGTAATTACCAAAGTTTTAGATAATATTTCAGGAAGATAAGAACTAATCTTATAAGATTATTATTATTATCTCATTTAACTCTATCTATTCTATTCTAAGGTTTCTACATTTACTCATAGAATCTCAATAAAATTGTTACATTACCTCATGCTGTGCTCCACAGTACCTCAGCACGGATCTGACTGTGAACGTGGTGGGGTTGGGAACCTTCATATCCAGTCCATCTGGACTGTGGAATATCACCGGTTTCGTGAACCCTAGAACATAAATGGACAAAATAAATACCAAACTAATGGGATAGGCCATTTTTAACCCCCAACCAAAAAAAGGGGTGTTATAAGTTTGACATTGATGTCTGTCTGTGGCAAAATAGAGTTCAAATGGATGGGCAGATTTCAATGCAATATTTTTTATTTAAAGGTTTATTTCTGTGCGGATGTTCTTAGCTATGATTGGTTAACATTCATTCAAGATGGCCGCCTCCACAAAACGGGGGACAAAATATTTTTTCAAAACCTACCTCAATATGAGTATCAAATGAAAGGGCTTGACTAGTGGTATACTAAACACTATGAAAATTTTCAAATTCAAGATGGCCACCACCACAAAATGGCGAATTACATTAATTTTTTTCATTACTACCTCAAAATGGGTATTAAATGAAAAGGGCTTGACTAGTAGAATGTTGTACAAATCACAAATCTGAGGTACTCGGGGTTAAATCAATTTTTTAATTTTGTTCTTATTTGAAGTTATACTTGTTTTGACGAGTTAGGAAAAATTTCTAAGATTACATTTTTACAAAGCCTTCACAAAGAACTGACACCCTGAAGTTAGCTACTTAACATTTTAGTAAATATTGTAACAACTTCAGGTTAATACTTATTGTTTTGAACATATATTATCTATCCATTGATATTTTCCACTTAAAGTTATTCCAATTTCAGAGGAAAATCAAAGAAATTTTACACTTTAATCTAAAAGAATAATAACCCTGTTGTGCTTACTGTAAATACTATTAAGAGTTTTTTTTTTTTTTATATTGTTTATACATTAATTGTTTCACACTGTTAATATACTTATCTGTTGTGTTATAATATTCTATGTTTATATCTTATTTATCTACTGTTTTAACGCATGTTAGTTTTTAGTTTTAAGTTCAGATATGTTGGCCTAAGTTTCTTTATGTAATATCACTAATGTAATGTTATTATTATCAAACCACTGAATTTAAATAATTGTTGTTTCTAGGCCCACATAGTTTGGAATGTAATACAGTTCTGTACAGTACACTCTTATGTTATAGTTAATATTTATTACATTCTGTTTTGTGTGCTCATTGAATAAATAAATAAAATAAAATAAAATATCCTATGGTTGAAGTTAGACACACATACCTAAGAGTATATTTAGTCATATAAAAGCAAAGCATATATGAGCCTATCCTGTTAGATTACATCCATTACATAGAGTGCAAGTACCAAACTTTGTACTGAGACTGACCTTGTGGAAAGTTCAAGGTTTATAATAGATATAAATCCTTAGTTTCATTAAGCCAATTAATTACATAAACAAACCAATTAGGTATTTAAGAACTACCTTTATCTCGGTACTTAAAATAATTCAACTTAAACTTAAAAAAGTTAAACACATATAGACTCGGTTTATTCGAGTTATGGTTTAAAATCAAATAGAAGAGGTAGGCACAGCGACGGGCCTGTGCCTCTGGGCTAAGAAATAAAGTGGACTCTTTTGGCTTGTATTTTTTAATACTATAAGGCATTGAAGATTAGTTTGTTACTTAAATTTAGAAACTACTCATTTTATTAGGTTTTTTTTATTTGCAGTCGTATGGGTTTTATTTTTATTCATAAAAATTATTTTTGGCCTTATTTTTTAATCTATATTGCATTGCTTTTGTTTTCCATTTAGTATAGAATAAAATTAATAAATAAAATAATTCAATGCTCATAAGTCTTGGAAGTTTGTCCAGCTGCAACTGTTTTTATCATAATTAATCACAAATTCATTTTTCATCCCTTATTCAGTTGATGTTTAGCAAAGTATGTAGCAATTTAAGTTAGATATAATATATTACTCATTAGCTTAGACTTTTTTAAAACGTTTATAGTTTTACACTTGACCGCCATCTCACCTGGTTTTAACCAACAATGGAGCGTGTTTATCTAGAAGAAACCGATTCACTCTGGATTAAAAAACACACAATTTTAACCATCAGGGAAAACCCACTCAGGGAATGTATTCCACAGCCTAGACATTCTTATCTTAAATTAGGCTTAGGATTGTAATAAGTATTAGGAACCAAGATGGCTTGGTGAATAATTTAAAACTTGAGTCGGACTTAGACTGACTATAACAAACGTGAGTTACCTGTGTATTTATTTTAAAATAAGAACAAAATTAAAATGTTTGATTAACCCCCGACTACCTCGGATTTGTTATCTGTACAATGTACAACATTCTACTAGTCAAGCCCATTCATTTGATACCCATTTTAGGGGATTTGTGAAAAAGAAATGTATTTCGCCATTTTGAGGAAGCGGCCATCTTGGATTTGAAAATTGGCATATTGCAATGTATTCTACTAGTCAAACCCTTTCATTTGATACCCATATTGAGGTAGTAGTAAAAAAATAATATAATTCGCTATTTTTGTTGGCACTCATCTTGGATTTGTTTTATAGTGTATAGTATTGTACAAGTCAAGCCCTATCATTTGATACCCATATTGAGGTAGGTCATGAATAAATAATTTGTCCGCCATTATGTGGAGGCGGCCATCTTGAATCGATATTAACCAAACATAGCTAAGAATATCCGCACAGATATTAATATTAAATAAAAAAAGGCATCTAAATCAATTTATCTGTTTAAGCTCTACTATGCCACAGGCAGACAACGACGGCAAACTTATAACACCCCTTTTTTTGGGTTGGGGTTAAAAAAGGTAGTGGCTCTTACCATTATCTCTGACAAATTCCTCCGTGAACTGCTGAGCCCTCATCCTCTGTAGTGCAGAAGCTGTGTGACGAAGCGGGGCTTCTGAGAGAGACTGAACCCACATAGGAGTCCCCGCTTGTGATGGGCGGTTCTCTGCACCAATCTCGTACCGGTCTTGTCGGTGAGAGTTTGTTGGGATTTTGACTGAAATATTAATATTGTTTTTAGTAACAATTACTTACTTTTATTACAAAAATCATTCAATAGAATCGTTATACTATCACTGTAATTATAGCATTAGCATAAATTAATGTATATTTTGTATTTGAATTTGCTTTTTTCACACTTTCAACATGCACTACTTTTTTAAAGTTTTCTACTCTTGTATGACCAGCATGACATTTAATGTTCGAAAATAATGAATAATGTAGGTAAAAAGTTATAATGTTTTACATAAATCTGGCAAAATATTTATGATTTAATGTGAAAGCATTTTAGTAAGTACATACAATTATTGTTACTTACAAACTGAGGGTCCATATGTTTGCACACATTTTGGACAGTGATACTTGTCAATATCATCAGATTGGTATATTTTTACATCAACGCAGCTGTAAATGGAAAAATCCAAGTATTAGAACCAGTTGTTGTTTTTCTAGATATAAACAACAACTTTAAGATTTCACAACAGACCGCAAATAACATTGATTAGAATCTATTCTTTGACGATGTTTTTTTTGGCAGAACGGGCCGTGAAATTAGAGAAGATTTTTTCGGTAAAAATAAACCATCCTAATATTTTATAGATAAACACAAAGAAGGACCAGAGAAGGCGCGTTTTGGAAAACCTTGGCGACCGCGGATGTAAACAAACCAAATCATAGGAAAAGCTCCGCTAATATGATAATACAAATTGAGGACTATTTATACAGTGTAATAAACGGGAGTTGAGGAACCAGGAACTTCGAAAAGGTGCTAATTTCAACAAAACATTCGGCTGAGCAAGTGATGGCCGAAGGCATCCGCTGTCAAACTTTGCATCTTTTTTTTTCACACACAAGAAACTTTTCACTATTTGATTGATATATTTTTCACATTACCTGCCATGAAACCACTCACGGCAACAGTCACATTCTATCATAAATTGTCCAATATTATACGGCTGACCACACAAACAATAGGTTTCCTTCGATGACGCCATTTTGATGGCGAATAGACAATTTCAAAGTTTTTTGAAACCACGTCGGAAAATGTACCACAAACAATAAGTTGTTTTCTTTCACCATTCCATTTTCACTGTGCTCGATGGTGCTAAATGAAAAAATGTCTATTAAAAAAATATTTTTCACCTTCAAGCATCAGGTTTTCCGCTGATTTCACTGACTGCAACAAAATTTCTTGTTTTCATCAGCTATTTCAAATACGTCTTCAGTAGGAAAATGTTTCTTTAAAACAACGCCTGATATAAAATAATCGCATTCACTTGCAGCGAAACTTGCTATGCAACCCGAAGAGGAATGTCAAACCCTTCTAACCGTACTTATTATCCCTAATAAATAAATATTATGTCTTTGTTCGGAGAAAAGAAGACAAACCAATCGAGTCTATCATGATCAGGCGTGATGTACTTACAAATTTGTCAACTTAATCTATTACTTACCCTTTTCAAGAATCAAGATCGACCTAGGGATACCCGTGGTTCCACCTAGAAGACTTAGGAATTTAGCCGATAGGAGTACCAGCCGAGTAACCTTCTCAAATCTTCCAGTCATTTCTCTAACTTCTACACGCACTGCTGCTCGTGGGGAAGAGGAGTGCGAGTAAAAGTTCCAAGACGGCCAGGATTCGCAGGATTCCTTATCACACAAGATGGCGCCGGGGCAAATTTTGTGTTGGAATCCCACGCGCACCACTATCTTTTTCGAAGTCATGTGCGTAATGCCGATAACTTAAAAAACGGTGAATGAAAACATCTTGAGAAATCCTACACGATTCTAAAATCTTTCTAGGCTATGCGTTATCTTTACAAATATTATGAAGAATTCAAATCACTGCCTCAAGTACCTCCACTATGGTTTTAAACTTGTTTCTTTGGATGATTTATCACCACCGGATAATTTCTCGATAACATTGTCCTTCAAACCGGAATACAGTTACGTTTGCTCATTACTATTGACGACTTGACTAAGAATATGTTATGGAAACATGCGACTATCGCTTTTACCGCATTTGGTCAGCTTGGTGGATTATGACTTTGAATCTCTCATTGTGAGAGGTCTGGAAAAAAATCGAAAACCACTCCAACGCGCAACACGCAGTCGAGAAAACTCGCGTTTGCTCGGAACTGTTCGAAAACTTCTCAGACAAGCTGTAGCTTAAAATAAACTAAGTATCCCTACTTTTTGTTACTTGTTGTGGTAGATTTTCCATTAGCTTTAACATAGGTACATGTTTTCAAATAAGGTGTGAATATGTGTATGTGTGTTCTGAGCAAACGAACGTGTTACGCTTTCGTTTTAAACTGCATTTATGGGTCGAGTAGATGTGTTGTGGTTTCCTAAGTGGAAACTTTGAATAAGGCGAGTGTAGCGCAGAACGCCCTGAAACTCGATGGAGTTACGATATACGTCAGGCAGCCGGCAGTGGCTGGAGATAACTAACAAATAACAAACTTAAACATTTTGATTTACTCCCGACTACCTCGCATTTGAAATCTGTATAACATTTTACTAATCAAGCCCATATTGAGGGAGTAGTAAAATATTATAATAAATGTATTTCGCTATTTTGTAGTGGCGGGCATCTTGGATTTGTAATTTGTCGTAGTGTATATTTATATAGTATTGGACTAGTCAAGCCCTTTCGTTTGATACCATTGTTGTTGTGAAGAAATATTTTGTCCACCGTTTTGTGGAGGCGGCCATCTTGAATCGATAATTAAACAAACATAGCCAAGAACTACCGCACGGAAATAAACAAAACGCATCGATATCGGTTCATCATCCGTTTGAGCTCTACGGTACAACAGACATGTGTCTGTCTGACAGACAGACATCGTCGTGAAATTCGCCCCCTTTTTAGGTCGGGGTTAAAAAATCCGCGAGAGGCCTGTCTCCCCCATTGGACTGGTGTAGACTGATGATGAAGATGATGATAGGGTTGATAGATAAAGTCAATCGTACACCGTACACCTATTAATAGTATTGCTTAAAATAATAGGAAACACAGAAACTGGCTGTTTACAGTAAGTAGGTACCTAACCATATTTAGGTAATTCAAGCAAAAAAACTCACCTATTTCAAACACTTTTTTATCTATTTTGATGATCTAATCCTGTGTCGTTTCAATATATTATTGATTACGATCACAAATAATCGGGAAAAAAGCTATTATTTTTATTACAATTTGATCGACGTAGCCTTGGGTAGGTTCACTTCCTTATAGTTAACTAGGAAAAACGTTTTGTTCAGTTTTCTGAGTCAATGGTCGAGCTAAATTGATTTTGAGACGTGATGTGGGACGGCTACCATCGTCGGCATTATCTGCAACAGAAAACAATGAATTAAACGACTGCAAGACATATTGCATGCCTCTAGAAGCGGCCAGTTTGTGTGGGTTAACTTTTAAAAATATTACGTGCCTAGGTACCGTATTATGTTAACCTACAAAAAGCAATAAATTTTGTATTTTTATTTCGAATATCAAGATTTACAAACAAAGAACAAAAGTAACAAAAGGTTACAAAGAATGCATCTGCGAAAAGCGACAGCGTTTCGTGGCTTTTTCGACTACTTTCTAGCACAGAACTGCTTGCTTACCTAGAAGAAGGTGAGATGCCGGTCAAGTGTTAACCTACAATAATTAAAAAAAAATGCATTGAAGCATGATTTATTAACAGCGCCTCACGGTTTTACCCGCATACTTCCCAGTAAAATGTGTCGGGATACAAAATTACACTCCGCGAGGTATAAGCTGAGCTTTGCATTAGTGTGAGTGATCACCAATCAGGCAGGAGCGCGGCGAGACAGAATGGCGCCGCGCCTAAGGCCGGTTGTCACACCTACACTATCCATGTAGGTACACTCACACAAATGCAAAGCTCAGCTTATGCCTCGCGGAGTGTACCTACTATGTGTTTTTCCAGACTATCTACGAGTATATAAATCCAATCTATAGGTACCTACTAATATTATAAATCTGAACAGCTTATTTGTTTGAGCGCCCTAATCTCAGGAACTACCTACATATTTGCTAGCTTGTCGGGTTTTTATCGGATACACTTCGGAGAGTGTGCAAATGATTTGCATGATCAAATACCTACCTTGCCCTTTTTTTCTATCGGAATGCTCCCAGCTCGAAAAACGGTGTCGTTTTCTCGAATATCAACCATTGGTTGATGTTCCAAAGACACAAACGAAGAGATTTGACAAATACAATATACAAATACAAAAATCTTTATTGCTGTTTGTAGGTAAGATAAGATGATACAAAACAAAACAAAACTGGCCTCTGCGAGAGGCATGCAATATGTCTGGCAAGACAATTTGTTAGTCTTAATTTAGAAATAAAAAAAATTAAATAATAGTCAGCTGATTAAAGTCTTCTTCTTGCTCATCTTCTATTAATTTCTGGTTTTTATTTATGTCATCTGATTCTTCATCTTAGGTTAATTTCTGGCTTCTATTTGGTTGTGATATATATTTGTGTGAGATAAATGTTTGGTGAGCACAATTTCGCCAACGTCTTGTGTTTCATCAGGATATTGTCTTGTGTTTTTGAGTTTGATCAATATGTCCATCCAGGGTCTAAGGTCTTGCATTAGTAGATCTTGCAGTTCATCCATGTGAGGAATGTCAAAGAATGTATAAAGTGTGATAAATGTAAATAATCAAAAATGTCGTTAATTATAATATTCATGTAAATACTCAAAGAATGTCAAAATGTAATACAGTACAAACTAATTCATCATTATACAATATATCATTATATTATTATTATGGTCTTATGTCAGTTGAATGTCAAATTTCATCATGGAATAATAATATCTATTGAGATATTAATGGAATAAGGTTTAAAGATTGTAAAAATTTCATGTTAAACAATGTCTAAAATATTAGTATTCCAATTAATTTCCTTTTCATTTAAAAATTCAGTTACAGTATAATAGCATTTGTGTATCAGCATTTTTTTTAGTTTACTTTTGAACATTGTTATGTTAAGTTCTTTTATGGCATTTGGGAGCTTATTATATAAAATACTTAGGAGCCATACAAAAAATGCTGTCACTCATAATCTTTTTTTTGCGTTTGTCTATGAGCAGTCTACACTTATCACGCCGGTTACGTTTTACTTTGTCACTCAATAGAGGAAAATAATGAGGGTTATTCCTTACAAAACACATAACTTCAAATATGTACAGGCATGGCAGGGTTAATATTTGGTTGTCTATGAATACTTGTCGGCAGCTATCTGTAACTTGCATCCCGATTTACTCTACTTTTGTGATAAGAACGTCAAGGCGGTAGCATACGTCGCCTGACTGGGGTTTTCCTGATAGTTACCATCTTTGTGATTTTAAATCGAGAGCGAATTGGTTTCTTCTAGGTAAACACGCTCCGTCGTAAACCGCATCATCGCTTAACACCAGGCGAGATGGCGGTTAAGTGTAAGCCTATAAAAATTTAAAAAATCTAAGACAAACTGTCATACGTGGTACTACTTTCCACCATTGATTGGACAAAAAGAGATAGAGCTATGCAAACTTCTAAGGATAGAGTAGGATGCAAAGAAAGATATCAACGGGTTGAACGGTAGTTTAGATGTGCAATTACGCTTATAAAACGCGACGGAGGGGGAATCGTACGATCAATCAAATGGGTAATTGTCTTTGTTATGACCCAATGATCCCACCCTTCCCCCCAGCTGGAGCCGCCCGTGACACGAGTCCAATGGTGGACACATGCCTCTCCCATCATTTGCAACTCCTTCCTATTCGCGGCTTTTTTCTCCAGCCACTGCCGGCTGCATTACGTAATAAGTAATAAATAATAAATATTTGTGGACATTTCAAACACAACACCATCTGACCTCAAACTAAGTAAAGCTTGTACTATAAGAATTATGAAGCCAGATAGCTGATACAATACATAATTTTACATCCATACTTAATGTGCTTAGAAAACACCCAGACGCAGTACAAATATTTGTGTTCATCACACAAATTTGTCCACTGAGTGAGTATTAAACCCACGACCCACGGCTTCGCAGGCAGACTTACTACCACCTAAGCCACCAGGGCAGTATAGGTATATATAGGTACTCCATAACTCCTTTGAGTTTTAAGTTTTAAGACGTCCTCCGCTACACTCGTCTTATTAACGGTTTCCACTTTAGGAAACGTCTACCCCAAAACATCCCTATAGATGCAATTTCAAATCCTCATTTCATCATTCACTCTTTGGTTGAAAACTTTAAGGTTATAAGCTAATGGAAACACTACCGCAACTCTACATAGTTTATTATAAGCTACAGCTTGTCCGAGAAATTAACGAGTTTTCGAACTGTTCCGAGCAAAACCGAGTTTTCTCGACTGCTAATTGGTGAGTGGGTTTCCGATATTTTCATACGGCATTCACCCAACCGTTTTTGGGTAGCATGGTGGATTATGGCCTTGACTATCTCCTTAGGAAGGGCCGAGTCCCAGACGTGGGAACATTTACTTAGTGGGTGCATAAGCAGAGTGCACTACACACTATGACTATGACGAAGTACCAGTTGCTCGAACCATGTCATAATAAATATGCGCCGCGCATAAACTTGTTTATTTAGCAACTTTGATAGTGTTTCTAAGAAAAGCACAGGAAGGTATTATTTTTGTAATTTGTCTTTACGACCGCCCCAGGTTATCCATAACAATTATAAAATGAGTGAACTAAAACTCGGGATCACATCTTCCAAAAATTTGTTTACAAAATCTATAGTGGCTCTAGTGATGGTGTTTAGACATAAATTCACACTATGCAAGCAAAAAGCGGTGTTTACATTTCACGCTTGGACGGGTTTTCATTATTTATGATTTGGTTTAAATAAAATTTGGATGACTCTTAACTTATTCGAGCACGTGTCCGACGCAAAAAAAAATGCTGATAGACCAATTTAAACATTGACGATTTAATGCTGACTGAAGGACAAAAATACCTACTTTTTATAGAGTTTACTTCGTAACCATGGAGCCTAATTTTTTTGTAATTTATCGGTAATCAGTTTACGACTGATCCTGAAATTATATTAAACTATTTGGTATAAGGACAGTATTTAATTTAAATTGAATAAAATACGTAGGTGCCAACTTAATTTTGATATCTTTTATTTAACTTAGGTAAGTACCTTATGATCATTCAAAGTTGGATGGGCAAGTCCATTTTAAAAGTACGAAATTATTAGAAAATTTATTTACCATTGGGTAACCCATTAAATTTAAAGTGACTTTTGTTATGAAACCAGTTTCCTAAACGCAATACTTAACATAGCTAAGATACAAACTTTACGCGCGACGCCTAGAAAATGCCAGACTGTTTGGGAAAGTCCAAAATTGTGATTTTAAAATCGTGTTATTACGGGAAGTTTTTATGATAACAAAGTAATTATTTCACCTATGTTTCAGTTATTGAGTATACTTTTGGTGGTACATTAAATAAAAATGAGTCGTCAGGCCTATTGGCAGCCATTTCGTATGGCGACGATACGGTCTACGATGAAGTGATTTGAAACTAAAAGCTAGAAACTAAGCAAACATTATTAGCAAATACTTATAGCATACTTAGCGCAACCTACATGGCTGTATCGTTGCGTCTCGCGTCGGCGACATAGAGACAAAACCTAGACTGAAATATTTTCGAGCCTATATTTTATTTCAAAATTAATTTCGCGTTGTCATTTCTCAAGGCCAGAAACAAGTTGGTGTGTGAGAAACAGGATAATATTTTTAAAAGAACACACGACGAGGGAATTACCAGCAAGCAGCAAGTGTAATTACTCGCTTTGCCTACTCCGGTTGGTGTGTAGAGTAAATGTTTTGTTTTATTTATTTTATGTTTATATTATTTTTAGTAACCTATTTTAAAATGTTATTTCAGGACGTTGACTTGGCGTTTATTGAAATAAATGTAATATGAGCAAGTGGTCAGTTTTTAACCTTTATTAACAAAACTAAAATACACCGAGAACTACACTACGCTACTACCTAACTAACTTCTTACACTTAGAACATCCGAATTATCCAAAGACCAATGAAGATATTAAGATAATTAAGCCTAATACCATTCAAAAACGTGGGCAGCATACTGGCAGCAATTTCAAGCGGAATTGTACGTTTGGCCAAATAAACGCCAGCAATTTGGTCATGCGTCGTGTAGACCAAAAGTTCGGAAAGGCTTTTGAAAAAGATGGGCTCCGGTCCCCACGAGTCCAATGTCTCATCACGAAACGGCTCATTATATGTAATATTCCGAGGGTCGCACATTTGCGCCTTACGAGATGCTCAGCTAAATTAGCCGATGCACCGGATTTGTGTTAGGTATACCTCTATGTGCTATGTATCTCATCTCTATGGAAGATGTGATGGTGCTAGACTGCCAGAGTTTCAACACTAGGGGCCGACGCAACTTCTAATGCAAGTAAAAGGAGGTTGTAGGCCTTTTCATTAATTTTACTAGAGAACCTAAAATACCTAGTAAGTGTAATTCATCGCGTTATGTCATGACACGACCTCTCGCAGTTGTGTAAAATTATGACGCGCCATTTTTGCACAATAGCCTGCGTGACCAGCAGACAAACACGCTTAGTGCATTCGCTAGGGATGGGCGTAGTCGATAGTCTTCAGATAAAAATATCGTATTTTTTTCATTTATTTCTTTTCTGTTTATAATAAGAACTTAAATAATTTATTACGTATTATTTGCATTATTGGTATTTTTTTTAAGAACAGGTGGTTAGTCAAATCAGGATGATTGATGATCACAAAAAATATTGGTGAAAATTTATCACACCATCTAGCCCCAAAGGCCAGAGACAAGTAGCTGATATTTATAATACTTACGTAATTGTAAATAAATGAGGAATACTAAATACTAAAACTTCTCATTTAATAACCAAGCATCGGGAAAATGAGAGAGCCACTAATAAATAATAAATAAATAAATATTGGTGGACAATTCACACACAACACCAATTCATCTTCTCTGCAATGCCGACTAGTAGAAAGCGTCCAGTCAAGATCAACAATTATTTTTACTTCTCGTTCTGAATTATACATTGCCAACTAATTTAGTAACTCGACCAGGAAGTTAGGTTAGGTTAGGTTTTTTATTATTTTATTATGATGCATGTCACAAATATAGATGCTAAAAATTAACCACAATGCTGAGTCATATTTACAGTGGCTTAGATAGAAGAAAACTAGTGGCTGAGATACTATTATTCAGACGCTCGTTGGTTGTGGCAGACTTAGTAATTTAGAAGTTATGTTATAGTGGTAGGACTCTTGGCAGAGTCCGCCTTGGGAGTTACCACACCTGTGGCCGTTATACTACCACGAAGCAGTAATGCACAAACATTACTGTGTTCCAGTTTGAAGAGCAATGTTTCCAGAAAAATTACAAGGCTTAGAGATATAACATCTTAGATCTCTGGGTGACGATCGCAGTGGAGTACTAGGTAATGATTTGGACTCTTCATGTTCCAATAGCTGCGTGTCACAGTGCTGTTATGTGGCAGGCATGTTGTTTACCATCAGGTACATCTACTGTTTGTCACATCACTTTTTTTTTCTCAGGCGAATAATGCGATTCAAAAGAAGCTTGTTTAGATAGCAACCTAAATAAATACTTCTTATACATAGAAACACCTAGACACAGAACAGATAGCTAGAATTGCGGCCCGTAAATTTAAACATTCTTTAGTACTGGTATTGTAAGATGTCTAGCAGACATACAATTTCTGCCGAAGTACAAAGTTGCGAAAAAAATGCGACTACAAATAAAATAACTGGTAAGATAGTGCGCTGGTACTTTAAATGTCCTCGTTTACGTAAGCACTGTAGTTGAAAATATAAAACAGATTACTAAGAAGTTGTACGATGTTACAAACTTGTCGATAGAAAATGGTTTTTGATTTGTATTTAAAATATGATTTAAATAACAAACTAGCGAAAATCTAGACTTATAAAATTCAAAATAATCACGATATTACACATACGTTTTATTGTTTTAGCACAAAAATAAGACAACAAAAAGACCCAACTGCATTTAAATGAAAAAAATGCCACAAACATCACTATAAAGTATGGCGGGGGTTGTTTCGTAATCGCTCAGACGCTCTGTGTCAGTCTATCGATGACCGAGGGGGAAATCTGCCGAACCGCCACTTTCCCCGCACTAACCGCGCGATCGAATTATGAATTAAAGTACCTATCTATAAAGTCGAAACAAACGCATGCATAATTTTTTAAATATATTTTTATTATCTATGATCAAATCGTGATGTAACTTCACTTGCGTTAATTCAACTGTCATGATAAAACTACAAAAAACTTTGAATTTATTCCGGTAAGTTTTATACTGTTAACCTTTTAACATTGAGATAAAAAATAATATTTAACTGCTTAATTCCATTTGTATAGCCGTGTGTATAAAACGAATGTGTATGAAAGACCTTGATCTTGGCATGAAATAAGTAATGAAATAGGTATAAAATCGTATTAAATTAACGTTTCCCTAAGCAACTAGCGTTAAATACGCAATCAAAACAATGATACGAGTAAAGAACTGTTTCGTACATTGTAGAGGTATACTCATAGTATTATAGTTAATGCTTCTTGCTACTTCTGGGTACTTTTTTGCTGAGTTCATTTGTCCGTTTCACTGCACACTGGTACGGCATGTCTCTTTCCAATATTTTATTTAGTTGATTGAGTGGCGAAATGAGTGTTAGCATACTCGAAAGCAACACGCCAGTCAAAAAAATATTTAAGAAATTAGATAGGTATAATTTTTGGTTTACACCATAGTTTTCGATTTTTTTTTGCTACGGTTTACACGTAGGGTATTTTACAACTGACACTAGTCATCACTAGTGAAATTTTAGTGGGACACTGTACTGGTTATTCGAAAATAAAATATTTATTATGTATTTAAATTTCACTATTTATTTATTTACAGTGTTATATAATGGGTACATTGATACAATAATGCAATACACATTTTGCTTTGCTTTGCTTTGTAGTGTTGCGTGAAAATCAATAATTTAAAAAAAAATCGCTGACCGCAAAATAGTAAAAACAATATCGATAATAAGTTTGTTCTTGACCACCTTTTCGCCTGATGTAAAGCGACTGCGGTCTACGATGGAACGTTCTTTCCTGGAAGAAAGTCATTCACTCGTGACTTGACGACATAAAGATCATATCAGAAAAACCCAATCAGGCAACGCATTCCACAGCCATTACGTTATTAATACGATAGGGGGGAGACAGTCTTCTACGTTCTTGTCATAGGAACATCAACCATGAAACGATGGAAAAATGTCGACGATGCGATAATTTGCATAAGTATGATATTTTATATGACCTAGTAGTTCTGAGGACCAATGCCGAAAACATTTGTGCGTTCGCCGGTACAAATCGAACCACAAAGTCATTGCGGTATTTGAGGTTAAACAGATTTTTTTATTTTTAATGGGGTTGCTAGCGTTGTTCATTATACTAAAAACATACTTTTACATAACGTGTTTCCTTAGAAATATCGATTCATTCTCGATTTGGAGAAATCAATATCGACGGTAAAAAGTAAACCTGCTGCTGGTAGCCCACAAAATGCAAAATAATCACCAGAGCCAAAAAACCTTTGAATTTTTTACAAAAGACTATATACTTAACTCAAAAAGTATTGTCCCTATAAACGTAATTTTTAGAAACAAAATGAATTATTTGATTGTTTATTAAATAAAATAACCAAAACTTTATAAAAGTTTATAGTAAGTGTTCTGTTGTCTCTATTGAAAATTGGAAATCTAATGCTGCACACAGGCGAAAAATCGCTAAAAGCTGGCCAAAATCTATTTCTCATTTATTATGACCAAATATATATTTTGCTACTTTCACTCTAAATTGCAATTAATTCATTCTAATTGTAAAATCACATGTTTCAGAAATCGACATCTCGTTAGTAAGGGGATTTGTTGTTGTTGCCAAAAATTAAAAATAGGTACTGACTTTATACAAATCATAGTGTCAAAATGCTGGTTTATCGATCAAGCTTTTTATAGTTACAGCGAATTTTCAGAGAGTGAGGGCAAAGTTCCCATAAAAATGTAAAGAAATAAATTTGACATGAGTCAGTACAATTGTAGGTATTAAAGACATATTATAGGTGCTCGTATAATGCTTGACAGTTTTCTGTACAATAGTTATAATAATACAGTAAAGTGGTCGTTTGAAACTTTGAAAATGTATACAATTTGTATGCTATTTCTTTTGTTTTGGTTTTTTATTAATTGACGTGTAAATTGTACATTTATGAATAAAGCAAGACTTTGAAAAACGGCTGGGACTCGGGGCCTTCTCTCGCAAAGAGAGAGTTAAGGCCATAAACCACCACGCTGGCTCAGTACGGGGTGGTGGATGACACATGACTTCGAAAGATTCTAGGTACATGTCTGATCACGATGTTTTCTTTCACCGTTTTAAGTTACCGGCATTACGAACACGCCTTCGAAAACACAGTGGTGCGTGTGGGGTTTGAACTCGTGGTCTCCGGATCGGCAGGCGCCGTTCTTCCGACTAAACCAACCGTAACTTCAACGTAAAAACAATAACAAGTTTTCAACTTGCCTCAAATACTAGGTAAACACGCTCCATCGTAGACCGCATCATCGTTTAACATCAGGCGAGATGGCGGTCAAGTGTAAACCTATAAAAGAAGAAGAGGAAGAAGAAGACTTTAATCAGCTGACTATTTTTTTTTGATTTATAAATTAAGACTATAACAAATTGTCTTGCCAGACATATTGCATGCCTCTCGCAGAGGCCAGTTTGTATAGGGCAACTTTTAAAATGTTTTGTATCATCTTATCTTATCCACAAACAGCAATAAAGATTTTTGTATTTGTATTTGTAAAAGGTTAAAAAATGTACTTACCTGCACAAAATTTACTGTCAGCTCTTTGATTATGATGAAGACGATGTTGGTCTGTCTCACATAAATAGATAATTAAACTAACATGACGTATTAGAATGACTTTAAATTGATAACGTCTTTGGAATGGTCATGTTTCAAATCACAGAATTACACGCATGATTTCCTGTCAGACAATTAACAGGTTAAATCTAGACACTTTATAAAGGAGCATTGTAACATAAATTACTTCCCTATGTAGCGATAAACGTGAAAAAATGCTAATTTCAACACCACATAATTTGACCTTATGCCTGAACATATCTTGCTTAGGTAGTTCTTATATTCGTGGTTAAGTACGTGTTTTGAGATTAACCTAAGCTGATCCGTTTTTTTACAATGTTTCTAAATTTTTTAATCGTCAAAAAAAGGAGGTTTCTCAATTCCACCGTATATATGTTTTTTTTAAGTGTGTTCTCGGATAACTTCGTAGTTTATGAACCGATTTTGATGATTCTTTTTTTGTTGTAAAGAAGATATTCCAAGGGTGGTACCATGATAAGGAAACCAGGATCTGATGATGGCATCCTAGAGAAATCGAGTTTCGAGCATTAAGTTTTCTGTTGAAAGTCGGTTCTTTTTGGCTAAAATTATTAACATGATTGTTTATAATTTGATCTTTTACCGACTTTAAAAAAGAAGGAGGTTCTCAATTCGATTGTACGTAATTTTGTGAGTATGCTACGCGATCATAGCTCTGCGAATGAGGCGTTTTCCAGATGCAAATTGTCTTGTCAAAAATAGTACAAAATTTTGCCAAGTGTGGCACTACTGTTTATTTTTGTGAAATTTCTCTAACAAACTAAAAAAATGGCGCCACCTATGGTGAGATTGAGAACTGACTTTGACAGATCTTTTTGCATCTTGAAAACTTCCCATTATAAATACTTTTTAAGGGGCGTCTCCCAGCAAAACAAGTTTTTGTCCAGTTTTCAAAGCTATTCTATTCATTAGCCAAAACAAATATCAACTAGTAAAAAATACATGAAATTTCTACAGTTTCTTGGCTGGTATGGTAATGGTAATGGTAGTTTACTTTTTATTAATGAATTTATTGTTTGAATAATCTCCTCACAACGAAACCATAAAAAATAAAAATAATTGTAATTATCATGCATCTACTCGAAACCCCGCCATTATTTGGATTTTGTACTTACACCAACGGACAGGCAATTCTATTACGAACATTTTGGTAGAAATATTTTTTTCAAAAGACCAAAATCTGATTTTATGTTGAGTTTATTCTAAAATTTTACGTAAAACAGCGACAAATCCTACTGGTTCTCTCTTGCTCTTTTTTAACCCCCGACAAAAAAAGGGGTGTTATAAGTTTGACGTCGATGTCTGTCTGTCTGTCTGTCTGTCGGTCTGTCTGTCTGTCTGTCTGTCTGTCTGTCTGTCTGTCTGTGTGTGTGTCTGTCTGTGGCACCGTAGAGCTCAATGCGGTTTTTTTTATTTGAAAGTTAATATCCGTGCGGGTGTTCTTAGCTATGTTTGGTTAATATCGATTCAAAATGGCCGCCTCCACAAAATGGCGGACAAAATATTTCTTCACAACCTACCTCAATATGGGTATCAAATGAAAGGGCTTGACTAGCAGAGTACTAAACGCTATAACAAATTTCAAATTCAAGATGGCCGCCACCACAAAATGGCGAATTATATAATATTTTTCACTTCTACCTCAATATGGGTATCAAATGAAAGGGCTTGATTAGTAGAATACTTTGCACTATGACAAATTTCAAATCCAAGATGGCCGCTACCACAAAATGGCGAATTACATTTCCTTTTTCACAATTCCCTTAATATGGGTATCAAATGAAAGGGCTTGACTAGTAGAATGTTGTACAGATAACAAATCTAAGGTAGTCGGGGGTTAATCAAAATTTTTAATTTTGTTCTTGTTACGGTGTGCGATGAGGTAAGAAATATTCAAGGTCATTTGCTCGGGGTATGCCCTTAATGGTTCTTTTGGTATGTTTGGTAGATCATAGGACAGAGGTGCTCCCATAATTTTTTTTCGAAATCAGTTTGGCGGTTTTCGAAATAAAAAAAATAAAATAATTACTTTTTTGACTGGATTATTGCTTCTTACGAAATTTGGTCGGCTGTCGGAATTGAATTTTCAATTGTAGTCATTTTTTGTTTTATCGGAGGAAAAATTATTATTATTAATCTTCGTTTTTTTATCATTTGATTTTTATAGAAAGCAATTGGATCTCCTTTTAATAACACTGGTTAACATTACTTTTTGCCGTTAATCCATTAGGAAACTGTGTAAGTTGACTAGCCTCGTGGCTTAGTGGGTAGTAACTCTGCCTGCGAAGTCGAGGGTCGTGGGTTCGTGGGTGGTCGATTCCCACCCAGTGCAAATATTTGTGTGATGAATTCAAATCTTTTTACTGTTTCTGGGGGTTTCTATGTATAAAAAGTATGTATTTAAAACTATGTAAGTATTATATCAGCTAGATAGCTGATATCAGCTATCTGGTCGCCATAGTATAAGCTTTGCTTAGTTTGGGGTCAGATGGTGTTGTGTGTGGATTGTACACCAATATATTTAATGTATAACCAGCAACAGCCCACGGCATCGCCCGCGGAGTTCCTGATGCCATTATTTTCCCGGTATACAAAAAATACATATTATTCCTGACAAATGTTTATCTATGTACCAAATTTCATCTAGATCCCTACAATAGTTTTTAAGAAACAGTAACAAACCTCCATGCACATACTCACAAACTCTCGGGTTTATTATATCAGTAAGAAGTAGGATTTCACATAGATCGTAGAATTACGACTAGAGTTCTATGCTCAATGGGATTTAAATCATTTGTCGCTGTAGACATACCTTGTTAGTAAAGTTACGTTAATATCTAGTGAAATATTATGCTATGATATTAACATTACATATAATTAAATTAGATGCTAATGTAGGTATATGTTTCTTTGTTTAAGTTATCTTCTGGTTATATGTAATTAGAATATAAAATCTTGTGTGGCCACTCTCTTCAGCCTTGCCAAACTTTTTTTGTGGAAAGTATTTTTCATTAAATTAGTTTTTTAGATCTTAAATTTTTGTTGTTGTTGGAGATCTACTGATGAGGAACGATATTAGAAACACTTAGTCACATTTAGAAATAAACTAATATCAGCTATTTGGCCGCCATAGTATAAGCTTTGTTTAGTTTGGGGTCAGATAGTGTTGTGTGTGAATTGTCCACCAATATTGTCCGCCAATTCATAATCAACTTATGGCCTACTTGAGCCATGTTTTTTTAAATCCATTCCAAGACCCTTGGCTTCGCAGGCAGAGTTACTACCCACTAAGCCACGAGGGCAGTCGAATGCATAATACATAATAGGTAGATAATACAATAGGAACAACACATAGGCTACATTTGAACCCGAAAAAATAAGGAAACTCCTTATTTTCTATATATATAAGTATTCTGTATATATAAGTAACTATATAAGTATTATATCAACTATCTGGCTGCCATCACACAAGCTTTGTTTAGTTTGGGGTCGATGAAAATAAGGTGTTTCCACCAATTTTATTTATTATTCAAATGTATAAACGTGGTCAAACGCGGATTTAAATGCGAAAATTATTGACTACTAACAGAACCCCGCGGTTTTACTCCCGTAGTTCCCGTTCCTGTTACTTTCCCGGGATAAAAGGTATTGGTTTTTAGTAAGCAACTTATGTGTTTTTCTAGACTATAATCTAACTATGGTTCAAATTTCAGCTCGATCCGTCCATAAGTAACGACATGATTGAGCAACAAACATTCAAGTATTCACATTTATAATATTACAAATACAAATACAAAAATCTTTATTGTTGTTTGTAGGTAAGATAAGATGATACAAAACAATTTAAAAGTTGCCCCATACAAACTGGCCTCTGCGAGAGGCATGCAAAATGTCTAGCAAGACAATTTCTTGTAGACTTAAGACTAAAGTCAAAGTTCTTTATTGATAAATGTACAATTTACACGTCAATTTTATAAAAAAACAAAATAAGAGCATACAAAGAGTCTTAATTTTATAAATGAAAAAAAATAATAATAGTCAGCTGACTAAAGTCTGCTTCTTCCTCATCTTCTATTCATTTCTGGTTTTTATTTATGTCATCTGATTCTTAATCTTCGATTCATTTCTGGCTTCTATTTGGTTGTGATATATATATATATATGTGCGAGAGAAATGTTTGGTGAGCACTATTTCGACAACGTCTTGTGTTTCATCAGGATATTGTATATTAATAGCCTATTCCGGCTTTGCTTCAATAGTAGCCTAGGTATCGCCTCAGCGCCATCTGCCGTGCTGATTTGTGAATGTAAACCCTCAAGGGCGCCATCAAATACAAAGAAAATCATTCAAAACGGTCCAGCCGTTTAGTATTTCACTGTCAACACACGTACCTACAGAATAATTAAATTTGTAAAGATGATAGGATGTATTAAAAAACTACTGAAGAGATATGGATGAAATTTGGCCCATTGATGGATAATACAACGGACTAACACACAAACAAATTTTTATTCCGAAAAAATTTCGGGATCGGGATATACGTGATTAAAACTGAGGGGCACCGTCAGTACATAAATAAATGTAGTTAAAATCACAGTATGAATAGGAAGGACTAACGTATGGTTTGTCGACCGATTTAAAAATAACCATTGGTTCATACAATTCTTGAGAGCACAGAGTCTGTCTCAGATTGGTTGAGTTTTTACTTTCAAAGTCAAGGTAAAGTTGAAAAGAAAAATGCGATGTCTTAAAAGTATGAACGCATATCAATATTGGTTTAGTCGATCTGTGTGTTAGTTCTGTGGATGACTTGACATAAGTTTGCCATTAGTGAAATTATTTTTGGTAAGTGATTTTCTATTATCTACCTAATTAGGATATTACTATTTTTGCAAGTAATATTTTACACTGATTTAATTTAATGAAATTAGTACAATATATCTATTTACAATTTCGAATAACTTTTTTGACGTTTTACTTTTTTTGGCGCGTTTTAAAATGATAAGAGTGAATTTTTACGATGTGTGTTACCGTCACGAAAAATCGACACTCTAAAGTTAGATTGTCAACGTTTTAGTAAACATTTTAACTAGCTTCAGGTAAATAAATACTTCTTCCGTTGAAGATTATTATTATAATCACAAACTATATTAGTATTACCTATATCAGCTATCTGGCTGCCATAGTACAAGCTTTGCTTAGTTTGGGGTGAGATAGTGTTGTGTGTGAATTGTCCACCAATATTTATTTATTATTCTATGGTTAGACTTCTTTACACGAGAAATAAAAAGAAGAAGTATTAACTTCTTGCGTCCATGAGCGCGTTTAAGTATTATGGGTAATTAAGGCGTAGAAGAAGAATAGGTACAGTCATAGTCTGACGCAAATAGAAAACAAATTAAAAATATTGCATAGAAAATTATTCAATAAAAGTACTTAGTTTGCTATGCTTTTATTTAATAGTGTTATGTTCTAGTGCGTAATATAGTAATATATATTATACAAACATTTATCACGCAACAAATTTTACATCTCAATAAAGTTTATTATGATTAACTTAATATATACGTTTATTCCTCATATTATTTTTTTAGTTAAGTGTAGATAATAAATATTTATTATTTTATTATGTGATTAAATTATTGTAAATAGTTATGTAACGTGAGCCTACCAACATTATAAATGCCGAACGGGTCAACGGGTCAGGTTGAAATACTGAACATAGTTTCATTACCTACAGTCTGAAATAGCCTATACTACTACTTTTATCACAGAAAATGACGAGAACGGGAACAACACAGTTAAAAAGGCGGGACACTGCTAGTCGTCTATATGTAAAGCAGGGGTTTCCAAACTTATTTAGTCTGCTCCCCACTTTGAGAATAAGTTAATTTTAACTTTTTACATAAAAACCACTACAAATTCAACTTAAATTAATTAACGATTGTAAGCTACATTGGCGGAGATTAACTATTCATCCTAAATGAGAACAAGAGTTAACTTGAGACCCATCAGTAGGTAGTACACATCCCATTTTTTTTTTTTACAACGGATTCCAAGTCTCTACACAACGTCCCATTTTTTTCTAGGTCTTTACCGCCCCCTTTAAGCCTACAGCGCTCATAAGGGGCGTTATCGCTCACTTTGGGAAAGGCTGATTTAAGGGATCATCGCCCTCCAAACGGACTGAAAAAGTTGATTACTATTTTATAACGATAAGTAATTAAAACGGTTCACGAACAAAGACCAGTAGATAAAAACGATAATCATTTGTAAGTTATTTTCCTTTAGACAATTATATCGCCAGTTACTTTGTTAGCATAAAGTGATAATCGATTATCATTGTTATAATGTGCATCATTTGTGCATCACTATGTCTATTGTCTAGTTAGTGTTAGTTTTCATTAAAAAAAAGTTAATAATAAATAAATATTTGTGGACAATTCACACACAACACCATCTGACCCCAAACTAAGCAAAACTTGTAATATGGCGGCCAGATAGCTGATATAATACTTATATAGTTTTAAATACATACTTATAATAACATAACACTATCAAGGGTGGATCCAGATTTGCCTCCAATAATAAATAAGTAATAAATAAATATTTGTGGACAATTCACACACAACACCATCTGACCTCAAAATAAGCAAAGCTTGTAATATGGCGGCCAGATAGCTGATATAATACTTATATAGTTTTGAATACATACTTATAATAACATAACACTATCAAGGGCGGATCCAGATTTGGCTCCAGGGATAAGTATATACATGCTTTTTAATTAGTGGTTCACCTAGGAACTAGATCCTACCAGGGGGAGAGAGGGGGTCTTGACCTCCATGACCCTTCTGTAGTGGTAGGACTCTTGGCAGAGTCCGCCTGGGGAAGTACCACACCTTTGCCAGTTATTCTACCGCCAAGCAGTAATGTGCAAACATTACTGTGTTCCGGTTTGAAGGACAATGTTTCCAGAGAAATTACAGGGCTTAGAGATATAAGATCTTAGATCTCTGGGTGACGAGCGCAGTGCAGTGCTAGGTAATGATTTGGACTTTTCATGTTCCAATAGCTGCGTGTCACTGTGCTGTTATGTGTCAGGCATGTTGCTTACCATCAGGCACATGACCTGATCGTCTCGTCACTTTTTATTCAAAAAAAAAAAAAAAAATGACCCTGGACCTGCCCTTGAACATTGCATGCCGAGAGCTGGTAGTAAATATTGACTAGGTATTTGAACTAGCTGGTAGCAAATATTGACTAGGTATTTGAGGTAGCTGGTAGCAAATATTGACTAGGTATTTGAGGTAGCTGGTAGCAAATATTGACTAGGTATTTGAGGTAGCTGGTAGCAAATATTGACTAGGTATTTGAGGTAGCTGGTAGCAAATATTGACTAGGTATTTGGTAGGAATATTGCTGGTATTTGCTAAGCAAATATTGACTAGGTATTAGGTAGGTATTTGAGGTAGTCTGAAAACTTGTCACACAGTTCTCCTGAGCAGGGCGCCAAAAATATCTAAAATTTTCTACCAGCTTTCGGAATACTTATGGAAGGAATACGAGATGTGCCTAGTGAAACACAAGACGTTGGAGAAATTGTGCTCACCAAGCATTTATCTCACACATAAATTAAAAAAAACTTATTTGAGCAAAAAACAATATGACAAGTACAATAGTAGTAATATTGTTTAAGGAACCCTGGATCTCACACTAGGTGAAATCCTGTGTCGTGAAGATCCAGTGCCTTTCTTGGTGGTAATTTTACACATGTTTACTGATAAAATCAAAAATACATAATTAGAAAAAAAATAAGAGAAAATGTACTTAACTGCATGAAAAGAGAAGTAAAAGCAAACAATAAAAACATAAATTAAGAACCAATATATATAAATATATACATAAAAATATAACCAAATAGAAGCCAGAAACGAATAGAAGATGAAGAATCAGATGACATAGAACACAATTAAACTAAATAAAAACCAGAAATACATTAAGACTAGAAAAAATTGTCTTGCCAGACATATTGCATGGCTCTCGCAGACGCTAGTTTGTATGGGTCAACTTTTAAAATGTTTTGTATCATCTTATCTTACCTACAAACAGCAATAAAGATGTTTGTATTTGTATTTGTACTCGTTGAGTAAGTACGGTAAGATTAGATTTATAGGGTGCTGCGCCTTTTGAGCTTGCCCAAAGTTTGTTAAACACTGTATGTATATGTCTCTTAAAAAAAGAAACTGCATGAGAGGTGCTAGAGACATCAAAATAGAAAATACAGACGCTTGGACTTTTTATTTGTCTTAGCTTAAAATAAACTAAGTAAGGTCAACTCGGCGAAGACCGGCAATTGACCGGAAGACAAAATTGTATTCATTTATTGAAGTGAAAACTTCGTTTGTCGCGCCACAGACAGAGATTTTTCGTGCTGTGAATAGAATTCTAGCGTCACGCTCGAGAATGATAAGAAATCTTCGTGTAAACAATCGGATTGATCTCGACACGGAATCAACGAACGAGAACGAACGATCAAGAACGAGAGATCTGTGTTATAACCGTTTAGAATTCCTGCTGTCATTTCAAATTGGACAATGATTGTCAGTCTGAATTTGGGTCGTTTGTACTGCGTTCAGAATCGGTGCTTTAAAGGAAGTACTACATCCTTGCCAGTAGGTAATTCTACCACCAAACCATAATGAGCCAATATTTCTGGGTTTCGGTTCAAAGAGCATTGTTTTCAGATAAATTAAAGAGCAACTAAAGACATAAATCCTCTTATATTTCTGGGTGACTGGGTGTTGTACTTGTATTTCTGAGTGACAGGACGAGCAAGAAATACACAAGATGGTGGGCTACCTACCTACCTAAACTGTGAAAAAAAATATGGTTAATACATAAATATGCACATAATTACTGTTGTTGTAAATCTAGCAAAAAAACGGTACAACAATCTAGGTAGGTATAAATTTTTCGCGATTTTTTATTCGATTCTCAAGAAAACAATACGTATGCATATATTACCCAGTAATATAAACCTGTGATTGCGTAGTCCACATGAGTCTGGGGTCAAATTTTATGACAGCACGTGTTTTGGTAACCGATCATCATCATCATCACTATATAGTATAAAACAAAGTCACTTCCCGCGTCTGTCTGTCCCTGTATATGTTTCGATCTTTAAACCTGCCTAACAGATTTTGATGCGGTTTTTAAAATAGATAGCGTGATTCAAGAGGAAGGTTTATAATATGTGCATAGAATAGTAGAGAAACACTGATATTTTAAAGGTTTCTACATTTCTACATTTTTTGCGCTTACATTGCAAATGCTGGCTGATTCCTACGAGATAGATCGAAATAACGTACTGCAATATTTTACCCCTTTAAGAAGATCTACAAAAAAGTCAACAATGGTGTATTTCTATCTCTTAGGGATAACCCACAATAACCATTTTTATTCGTATTTTCAGTATCAGCATTGCACCCGTGCGAAGCCGGGGCGGGTCGCTAGTTCATAAATAGATTAAATTTTCTACAATTAACATTTTCTGAACTTTTCTTTACAGGGAAACCGTTTTTCAAATCAAAGGTCGTAGGTTCGACTCTGTAGGTACATCTTAATATTTTTCAGGCAATGTAAAAGTTTGTCGTTATTACTGACTTTGACCTTGAAGGAAAACATAATGAGGAGACAGGTACATTCCGATATGTCGTCTGCCAACCCGCATTTGGCCAGCGTGGTGAATTAATACAAATATTTATTTTCTAAAAGACATCCATACAAAGAGGCTCTCAAAATCCTATTAATGTTATAAATGTCAATATTTGGAAGTTTCTTGCTCAATCACGTCGTCACGTCTGTAGGAGTCGAGATAAAATTTGTAACATAGGAAGTTTGGAACACATAGGCTACTTTTTATCTCAGGTAAACGACGGGAACTGCGCGGCGCTGCTAGTACCTTAAACATATCGAATTGCTCTCACCTTAAAGAAGCGACATCGTTTCATGGTTGACGTTCCAAAGACTCGAACGAGACTCCACTTTTTAACCGACTTCAAAAAAGGAAGGGGTTATCAATATGACAACCATTTGTTTTTGTATCTATTCCCTGTTTTCTCGAGAGCGCCTAAACCGACTTAGATAATATATTTTTTTATTCGAAATCTCCGAATTGCCCCTTGGATATAAATGTTAACGAAATATCTAACAAAATGTCGAACAATATCTCCGAGTAATCTCCATAACCAAGGGGATCGAAAAAAAAAATTGGTTGCCTGTAAAGTCGGTATACGGGCGAAAGTTTTACGTGACAACGACTTTGAGTGGTAAAATAATTTTACGGAAGGGACGCGTGCCTTTCACTTTTTATGTCTGTCTCTCTCGCTCTTAGGCGGGCTAACCATGCCCGAGTGGAAGGGACGCGTGCCTCTCACTCGCTCTCGTTGTGAGCGCATAACGTGAGCGGAGCGTAACGCAGTTTCTTGAAGTGTCACCCGGCAAACCAATTTATAAGACGTTGTCACGTCAAAAACGCAAAAATTACGTCACGTAATTTTTAGGTTCCCTCTAAAGCCCCATCAAATACTTGAGGCACAGAAAGAAATGTTCCACTTGTTATTGGCAACCAAACATCCGTGAGATCAATTAGTATAAAACCGCTTTGATGTTGTGTTTAATGAATGAATTGTATTTAAATCAGCTGCCTTGGTAAACTTACTAATTTGTCCTACCTTGGCAGCTTGGCACCTCGTAATGAAGCGTTACAGGCTGATAAAATATCAGTTAGGGGAGACCGGGGCAAGACGGCGCGGCGTGACTGACCTTGAGTGAGAGCACGAATTAGGCAATCAGGATCGTTTTAGAGACTTTCGTCGCTCCACCGTTATGGCTGTCAGGGTCAATTCACACCGAGACGCGACGCGACGCGACGATACTCAAAGAGGCCAATGATTTCGCGCTACGCCGCGCGTCGTCGCGAGACGCATCGCAACGTCGCGAGGCGCATCTTAAAATCGTAGTAGGACGACGCCTCGCTGCGCAGTGAGATGCCGCGAGGCGCAGCGGAACGTATCTACTAGCCGCGGGCGCCGCGCGGCCCCGCCCGCGCCTGTGTGATGTCTTCTTTTTAATTTTATTTTTGTAAACTTCTTCCTCTTCCTCTTCTGCAAGAAGTCCGATTATAACAAGATCCCAGTCTATCATTATATTTTCAATCGAGCACTCGACCGAACTGCATCAATTCTAAACGAAGTCTGAACGGAAATAGTAGAGAAGTCGCCACAGCGGCCTCAGGCTGCGCCTCGCGGCGTCGCGCGGCACCGTGAGACGCAGCACCGCTCTTGCACGCCGCGCGTACCGGCGATGCACCGCTGCGTCACGATACGTCGCGCTACGCCGCGAGGCACCTCGAGGCGCAGTGCTGCGTGGTGCAACGTAATCTGAATTCTCACAATGTAATGTGTATCTTTTCGTGTAGTGCATAAGGTATATTCTGAGTCGCTCTATGAAAAATGTCGCGTCGCGTCGCGTCTCGGTGTGAACTGACCCTCAGTCATCGAAGTGAGTGGACAATGACATCTCGCGTTTTATTTGTTTTCTGGAAAAAAACTGCTTTTAGCCCAATAGCAAGTGATTTTTCCATACTATGTATAGCGTGTATTTTCCGTAAACAATAACACATCAGAATTGATTTAAATGTTATCAAATGTGACAATAACAACACTAACTGGTTAAGGTGGTTTGGTAACTATTGTTTTTATTCAGTTATTTGATTCAAGTTATTTGAAAGCAAGCGGCGTGCAAATGTCTAATTTTACTGATTATTTTGTTAGCAAATGGTGAGAAATGATGGGCAGATACGTCATACTACTGCCTAATATTTCTGCGAGTATGTCACCATCCACTATTCTGGTTACTGTTCCTACTGTGCTACCTAATAGGTACACTCGCCTGAACTACGACGTTCTAACTACGAGTAGCTCAATAGCCGCAATCTACACGAAAGAGCACGATTTCCGCAGCAACCAATATTTGGTATTGTAAGTCTGCTGCAAATAATGCCTTTCCAGCTACTATAATATCATCTTGCCTAATAAGAAAACGAGGAAAACCACCTTATGGGGATGAGGGTGTAATTTCTACTTTTTTTTTTTCTATGTTATAATATAGATTAGACTACCAAATACACGTTCACAATGAAGAATGATTGTCTAAGAAAATTATAAGAATAAAACAAATTAGTAGCATTCCGTACGTTATATTACCATGAAACCTTAACCCCGTCTTGCCTCACTCTCCTCTATAGGGATGGCCGATAGAAGTAACTATACTAATATCATTAATAACAATTATAATAAATTGATTATAATTGTACTTTTAATACATATTACGTATTAGTCTAAGATCGCATGTAACATCGACCTTCACCCATTTATTGGACGAATGAAAAATATAGGTTATGTAGTTGCATAGGCCTCACCAAGGACAAACATCTAAACTTGCTTACGGATAGCCCAAGAGAAGAGTGCCTGGAAGAAGGTGGTCAAGAACGTCGATGTTAGTCACGCCCCTCAGTAACGAGGATACGACCAAGAAGAAGAACAAAAAGTTGCATATACCAATGGGGTAGGTAGTTTAAATAAAACATGGCAACAAATTAGTCGTCACCATTGACTTTCACAGTATCATCGTGAAAGAAATCGTCCTTTTAAAAAACACCTTTTTCGAGGACAATTTACATCTGCTTGTGAAAAGGTTTAGGACCTTCTTTCATCAGGACTGAAAGTCATGGCTCTCCGCAGCGAGAACATGGACTATGTTGAACATACATAAAAGGCATGACGACTCATTTTTGATTTAATGTGCCATCAAAAGGCTATTCAATAACTGAAACATAGGTGAAATAATTACTTTGTTATCTAAAAACTTTCCGTGATATCACGATTTTAAAATCACAACTTTGGCCTCTCCCAAAAACGCTTCATACAAAAACACTACAGAAGCGTAACGTCACAGCGCCGAATTTTCTATGAGGCGCGCGTAAAGTTTGTATGGTAGCTATATTAAATATTGTGTTTAAGAAACTGGTTTCATAACGAAAGTCACTTGAAATTGAATGGGTTGTCCAATGGTAAATAAATTTTCTAATACTTTCGTACTTTTAAAATGGGCTTGCCCATCCTTCCTTCCATCCATTGCTTTGAATGATCATAAAGAAAGTTAAACTAAAAAATATCAAAATTAAAATTGGTAAATATTTTATTCTATTTAAATACTGTCATTATATCAAATAATTTAATATAATTGCTGGACCTGTCGTCACGCCTATGTACAGACAAAGGGCTTAGGGCGTCTTAGAAAATTAAGGTGCTTCAATGTTAAGACAAATAAATTTTTATGAGTAAATATAAAAAAATACAGTATATTTCGGATACAAAATGGTAAATTTTTACCAAATTTCGATAATCATTTTAGTTGTTTTTTCTGATAAGATTTAAAACCCAACAACTTAGTTACTTGAATTTCTCACAGATTTTTGAGGTTATGTGAAAAAAGTGATTCAACAAAAATGTAGGTTTTAAACGTTTAAACGTTTTATTACCTACAATTTTGTAGTACATTTTTCTCCAAAGCACTGGTAGTTTTGCCCGAAATTAAGGAGATACACCGTGTTACGGTTACCCCTTTTCGACCTCAAATCGCCCTCGCGAAAAATTTAAACAAACATGAAGATATGAAAGGAAACAATCCTTTTATTTTGTCATATTCTCTTCCTTTTTAACCGACTTTCAAAAAGAGGAGGAGGTTATCAATTCGACCCCTTTTTTTATGTATGTTACCTGATTTCTCGAGAACCTCTGCACTGATTTTAAAATTTCTTTTTGTGTTCAGATGGGCATGCTTCCCGAATGGTCCCATATAAATCGTATCGAAATCGGTCAAGTGGTTTTTGAAATATGAACCAAAAACTAAAATTTGCGTACAATTTTCGGAATGACGTAGTTGAAGATTTCACAAAAGTTATGAAACTCGATCCTGTCAATACGAAATTGTGTAAATGGATTAATAAAAACTTGTTTTAACCCCCAACCAAAAAGGGGTGTTATACCGTTTGACGTTGATGTCTCTCTGCCTGTGTGTCTGTCTGTCTGTGGCACCGTAGAGCTCAAACGGATGGGCCGATTTCGATGCGGTTTTTTTATTTGATTGCGGTTTAATCAAAATTTTTAATTCTGTTCTTGTATCTACACTAAAAAGGGTAAAATAAACTATTTTCGTACAAAAAATTAAACCGACTTCAAAACCACAAATAGGCACTCAAAAGCGAAAAATAAACTAAAATCATTATTATAAGCGCTACTCACTCATCTATTTGAAGTCGGTGCCAGTGAGATCAAAAATTTAGTAGATTGATGCTATGTAGGCACATGGTAAGTAGGCACAGGTAAGTAGTAGGTATCTCTATCCACTACCTGTTAGATTTGGCTGGCACCGACTTCAAATAGATGAGTGAGTAGCGCTTATAATAATGATTTTAGTTTATTTTTCGCTTTTGAGTGCCTATTTGTGATTTTGAAGTCGGTTTAATTTTTTGTACGAAAATAGTTTATTATTATTACATAAGATTTTTATCCTATTACCATTTTAAAGGCACTGATCTATTTTGCCTTGTAGCGATTTTTGGAATGAAAAGAATTTTTCCCATCAGCAAGTTATCAGGGCCAGTCTTTTTCGTGTTATTACAGGTCGTCACGCCATCGCTACCTTCATCTAGGTTGGTCCGGAGGTCGTTTAGATGATAAAAAGGAAGAATGTAAAAAAAACATGACTTAAGTAAATAAAGAAAAAAACGACTATTATAATAAAGGTGTTCAGGCTCGATAATACAAAATCTCAAACTGAGGAATTCAGGACTGTTTCAAGACTTGAAAGAAATAAGACGACTACACTACATACATAATCATACAAACAGTAATTTTTAAGTTATTGAAGAAAAAATACATGTATTTTGAGGTTTAGAGAACGCCTGCAAAGTTCAAACAAACCTTTGAAGGACTAATCAAAGGAACAAGGAAAAAAAAGGAAATAATTTTTTGTAAACAGAAGTAAACGTTTTAGTATTACATGAATATAGAAACCAAATAAGAGGGCATGGTGTTTGCGTAATAAGTTCTAAAAAAATTATTGACTTGACTTAAACGCTTGACTGTCAAGCGTCAACCTATTTGTGATAAAAATAGATCCTTTACTGTACGTTAAGAGTTTTCCTACCTGATTTTTTAATGCAAGATCATACTTCAGAAGAGGTCCCATATGATTTTATTTAATTCGGTGCGCGGAATATTAACAAAAAACTAAAATTTGCTGACCTTGATGATACATCACGAAACTTCACTGTCTCATTGGATCAGCGAGTATAGCTGATTCCACAAAAATTTTAAATAGTCGAGTGCTGAGTTTGATGTTACATTGAGGGTTATTATCGATTCGCCACAAAGCAAATTCGTCACAATTTGTATACTCCGTACATTCAAAGTAAACTCGCCACAAGTTATAATAAAACAAATGAACAATGTCAAAGGTAAATAAAGTTGTTGTAAATTCGTCATAGGGTAAGTGTACCAGTGAATGAACACACCCCAGTGAATGAAAGAAAGGTGTTTTTTCCCCAAAAATAAGAAAATTAAGCATTTCTACCATAAATATTTTCATGTTTTTCGTTGGTAACACTATTTCGAAAATGGAAATACTAATTCTGATGAAATGAATAGCTCACTTGCAAAATAGTGTCGACGTAAAGTTCACATGAGGTAGGAAGAAATGTTTTATATGAACAAGAATTTAGGAGCCAGGTAAGACTTTACTATTCTTATCGTAGATTTTTAGGCATATTTAAAGATTTTACTGTGATTTTTACTTAAATAATGGTTATATATGAATCAATGCTTGCACTTTCATACAATTTTATTCAGTTTTGTAACTAAATTTTGAATAAAACACGTGTTCATGCACTAGCTCAAGAAATTGCAAAAAATCTACTGAATGAACGGCCGTTCATTCACTGGGACATTGCATATTTTAATTTTTTTAATGTAAACTAACTTCGGCTACTGGTATTAAAATCGTTTTTACATATTACGTTCCAAAAATGATATCAAATCTATTGGCTAGTATTGGAACATAGGTGTTCATTCATTGGTTTTTAAAACCCAGTGAATGGACTATGAAAAAACTGACTGTTCAATTATTGGTATTTTAACTTTTATTGAACCAATGAATGAACGGATTCAAATTTTACTATAATATGATAAAAATGTTTAGTATTATGTACCTATCATCATGGTGAGCCGATGGCCCATCATGCTGAGTCGACATACGGATCTTTATATTATATTTATATAATTAGTTTTCTACTGTTTTAGACCCGTATGATGGAGCCCATAAAAATGTCATATACTAGATTTCGGCAAACCCAAGAGACACTGGAGAAAGCACTTAATGCTATAATGAAAGATAAAACTAGTATAAATAAGGCAAGCAAAGTATATAACATACCAAAGTCAACACTATACAACAAAATCAACAATAAAGTTCCATGGCAACGAAATATGGACCCAATGTCGGAATGTCGAAGAGATTTCCTCTGAAAGTACCTCTATTATAAATTCCAAAGATAAATCGGTTTCGATAGATCCCTTCATACATGATGCTGCTGAAACATCCAAAACTATTTTTCAAGAGGTAAAAGGTGTCGGTAGTGCCTTGGGCGATAAAAGTTTAGATACATCAAGTGCTCTTTTGACTCCAACTTGACGACTACCTTAAAATACAAACCAAAAAGAAAAAACAATAAAGAAAGAATCCATGTCAATCGGATTAACAGGACGGAAATTTAAAGACTACCTAGAAAAACTAGATATAGAAAAGAAAAAGAAGAAAGAAAGCATTCCAAATAAGAAGAAGGAACGAGAAGCAAAAATTCAAATTAGACGTGGAATTCAACAGAAGAAGAAACATTTGCAGGAAAAAGACATCACACCATTACAAAAAAGGAGGACTGCTCGCAAAAAACATCGCAAAATAACGACATGGAAATGCACTCTTCAACATCTGTCTCCAGCGAGAATCATCCATCACAAAAATGTATAATTTGTAGCAAAAATGTTATTGTGCATTTCATGACTGAGAAGACATTGCGTTATTTTGTTGGAAAAATTCTAATGATTGACGACGAAAAACTAAAATATAAAATAGAGTTTTTAAGAAAGAAGAAAGTTGTTGAAAATATTATTAGCTTCGTAAAGCCCCAAGTCCCAGATATTTCCGAAGTACATATTTCTGACGTTGTACGTATTTTGGGTAAACCAAATTGCACAAGACGAGGAACAATCTCTTTTACACATGTAAGTTTTAAAGACATAGAGTAGGAACTAGGTGGAAAAAAGATATCTTTATAGAAATGTTGCTCCTATTAATATTCTGTTACCTACAATACCTATAGGTATTTTCAGATAAATATTATGTAACTTTAATACATAATCATGTTATAATAATACTTTAACTTTAAGATTGTTGTATTGTAAGTAAATTTTTGAAGACTCAAACTGACTGTTTTCGTAGGTACTTTAAGTTTGTTTCTAGTTATTTTTATCTTAAACTAGTAATTTTAATAATACAAATTGGAAAATTTGTATTAAAAACTGTTAAATGTCTGTGATACAGGTATTTTTTAAACTTTAATAAATACAATATTTGTGTTCATTTACTGGGTTTCATTGAGTTCATTTACTGGAAAATGTCGTTCATTCACTGGTGTTTTAGGGTATTTTCGGATATTTTATCAAATATTGTAATAATTGTGCTAACTACAGCTCAGAACAATTGTTTTAATAAATCTTGAATAGTTTGAGGTCACCATGGTAGACGTTAGAATGTTAGAATACTGAAATCGTATTTTTTATCAATTTTTGAAGTTGATAATTTTCTTAAGGTTTCATTCACTGGTACACTTACCCTAGTTCGTTTTATGTCATTTTTGCATAAAGTAGGGCTGGCAGGCAAAGAAGTTGGAAAATTAATATAATTCTAGAGTTCATGCTACTAAAGTGCTTCTCGTGAAGATTTCAGTTTAAAAATTAAATGAACTATTAGCGATTAAAAAAGAGCCGTGTAAAAGATGTACTCAACCCTGAAATTGCAGTTAATAAATCGTTAGGTATAATTTTAGTGTCATCTTTACATGCAATGTCGCCATATCCTTGGCCCTAAGGTGGAATCGATGAGATCATTCGATTCAAGTTACAAATTAGACTAGTGCAAGCACGCAGATGAAAACATGACCAAGCATGGTTCAGACTTAAATATATTCACTTCAATTTAATCTAAAACAAATATTTGTTTGTGAAGTCGGTTGGTTTACGGACGATAGTTTAACGTGATAACTTCATAACAAAACTGTTTATAGATAAGAGAGTGAATCAGTAAAGGCAACACCGGCGACCCGCCCTCTGGCGACCGGAAATGTAGGAGATTAGGTTAGATCCTGATGGCGTCATCTCATAAGCATAAATGTAACTGCACATGTGCAAGAAATAAAAATATGTTCCATACACGTGGGTTTTACTAAATACACCCGTGACCTGTGAACCAAACGATGGCGGCCGAAACGAAGAACATAAACATGGTGTCAGGTATGGTACCGCTCCGCGGAATGTTATTCGACAATAATAACCTCTCCGAAAATTTTCGCAATTTTCAACAAAGGCTGGATATTTATCTTTCGGCAACGGGGTTAGATGAAGCTAAAGACAAAAGGAAGATTAACATTCTACTCAATTACATCGGCGAGGAAGGTATTAAGATCTACAATACTTTCAATGTAAGAGGCACAGAAACATTCTCAGAAATCGTTGAAAAGTTCAACAACTACTTTGCTCCAAAAAAGAACTTGACCATATTAAGGAATGACTTCTTTACCATATCACAAAATGGGACAAGACTGGAGGATTATTTTCAACGAGTCATCAATCTCGGCAATGGTTGTGAATTTAAAGACCTAAGGGAAAGCCTAACTGTGTCGAAAATAATTGCAGGTCTTGACTCTCGATACAATATGCATAAAACTAAATTAATGGCGGATGAGGACTCGAAACTCACCTTAGAATATGTTATGAAGTATCTATTAACTGCTGAAGCATCAACAAGATATCTGGAAAAGGATGAAGCTTCGGCTAACCTCAATGAAAATACTGTGTTGAATACGAGTATTACTAAAACAGCAAATCAATAAAAACTGTCGTAACTGCGGTTTATCCCACAACATAAATCAATGCCCTGCATATGGGAAAACATGCTTCAAGTGCAATAAAATAATCATTTTGGAAAAGTTTGTCGAAGCAACAAAACCAAAGCCAATAAATGTAGTTGAAGAGCAAGAGAACGAAGGCGAAGACCTTTTCATAGGGTTTGTGGGCAATGAGATAGTTCAAGATTTTATTGTTAAGGACATTAAATTTCCGACTAAAATTGATACAGGAGCTGCTTGTAATGTCATAGGATCTGAGGTATGTAAGCGTCTAAAATTAAATAAATGTGAAATATTACCCTGTGATAAAAAGTAATACAGCTTGATGGCAAATGTGTGCCAGTAAGAGGAACATGTTGGCTAGAACTGTTACACCCTAACAAAAGGACATATAATGTAAAATTCATAATAGTAGAAGGAAATATACCTACACTGCTTGGATGTAAGACATGCTTGACCTATAACTTTGTTTCAGCTAACAGAGATCTTGTAAAGGTACATAGTATAACTTGTAAGCCTAGTAATACGAATAATTTAATTAAAGCTTTAAAACTAATTACAGTGAGCTGTTCGACAGTGGTCTTGGTTGCATTCCCGGGACAGTGAATATACAGTTGAGCAGGGATGCTGTGCCCACTGCGCAGGCAGCTCGACGAATTCCATTTTCACAACTGCCTGAAATGCGTCTGGAGCTTAAGAGAATGGAGAGTCTAGGGGTTATTGAGAAGGTAACAAAGCCTACGAAATGGGTTAATAATTTAGTTCTGGTTCGTAAACCCAATGGGAAACTGAGAATGTGCATTGATCCAAGAGCTTTGAATAAATTTGTCATACAGCCTAAATATCAATTACCTACTCTTGATGAAATTAAAAGTAAGATGAAAGGGGCCAAGTTTTTTGCATTATTAGATGCATCAAATGGGTTTTGGATGTTAAATTTAAATGAGGAAAGCTCAGACCTATGCACATTCATAACACCATTTGGTAGATACCGCTTTAAAAGACTGCCTTTTGGAATAAGTTCAGCTCCAGAGGAATTCAGCAGAATAATAACTCAGATGTTTGAGAATGTAGAGGAGTCACCCATATATTGATGATATTTTTGTGTATGCTCAATCAATTGAACAATTAAATGACAGATTAAAGCAAGTTATGGAGATAGCTGTAAAAAATGGCATTAAATTTAATGAGTCAAAATGCAAATTTTTTGAAAAAGAACTCATATTTCTAGGACATAAATTTACTGAAAGTGGCGTTTCTCCAGACCCTAGCAAAGTACAGGCAGTAGTGAATATGGAACCTCCAAAAATAAAAAGATCTAGAACGGTTCCTAGGTATGTGTAATTATCTTTCTCGCTTTATTCCGAATTATTCAAAGTTAATCGAACCATTACGCATTCTAATGAAAAAAGATGCTGTATTCACCTGGGATAGCAATCAAGAATATGCTGTAGCAAAACTAAAGAAAGCTTTGTGTAGTAGTCCATGCTTAGGTTTTTTTAATACTAATCAGGATATTACTTTATCAGTAGATAGCTCATCAACTGCAATGGGAGCTGTAGTTTTACAAAATGGAAAACCAATTGCATTTGGATCACGATCTCTTAATACAACTGAACAAAATTACTGTCAATTAGAAAAAGAAATGCTGGCTATTGTTTTTGGTTGTTATAAAATGCATCAGTATACCTATGGGCGGAAAGTGTATGTAGAAACTGACCATAAACCTTTAGAAACTTTGTTTAAAAAACCATTACATAAAGTGCCAGCGAGGCTGCAGCGCATGATGTTAGCTGTACAAGGTTATCATTTGGAGGTAAAATATAAACCAGGCCGATTGCTTTTCATCGCTGACACTCTGTCTCGGAGCTGTAATGTTAAGACAGAAAGTAGAATTAAACAACTTCATGAAAATATAATTTGTCATGTTAAATTTCAAAGAGACTGTTTACCTGTATCAAGTGTTCAAATAAAGCAAATTCAAAAAGAAACTGAATCTGATCCTGTCTTGAAAAAAGTAATGACATATGTAAAAATTGGATGGCCACAAAATATAAATGAAATAGATAAAATAGTACGACATTATTGGACTTTTAGAGATGAGTTAAGTGTAATAGATGGAATTGTATTAAAAACAGCTTGATTGTGATACCAGAAGCTCTCAAAATTATTACTTTAAAAATATTCACCATGGTCACGTAGGGTTAAGCACCTGTAAGATCAGAGCTAGGTCCTGCGTCTTTTGGCCAGACATAAATCGAGATTTGGAAATGTTTGTGAAGCAATGTCAATCTTGTTCCAAATACAATCCAAACATTCAAAAGAACCTTTGATCCATCACACTGTAGAAAAAATTCCTTGGCACAAAGTTGGTATTGATATTTGTACTCATGACAATAAATATTATCTGGTGTTTATGGATTACTTTTCAAAGTATATTGAAATATGTAAACTCGATAATTTATCTAGTGATTCTATAATTCTGAGTTGCAAATCTATCTTTGCAAGGCATGGCATACCAGCAATTTTAGTGTCTGATGGTGGTACTCAATTTACATCTGAAAAATTTAAAACTTTTGCTAATATGTATAAATTTGAACATATAACATCAAGTCCTAAATATGCCCAATCAAATGGACAAAGTGAGAGTGGCGTTAAAATATTTAAGAGTATTGTAAAAAATGTAAGGAAGACAATTCAGATCTATACTTAGGCTTGTTAAATTATCGAAATACACCTAAGCCATATATGCCTTCACCTGCACAATTATTGTTTTCTAGAAATTTAAATTCAACGCTGCCTTTTCCTAAGAATTATCTAAAACCAAAAATATTCAACTGTAATGAAAAATATAAACATTTAGAGTCAGTTAAGAAAACTTATGACAAAACATCTAAATGCCTTATAGAACTAAAGATTGACCAAGAAGTTTACTTTAAAAATCACTTGATACTGAATGGCTAAGAGGACGAATTGTTAAAATATGCAAGGAGCCACGTTCATATGTTGTGCGGGATGAAGTAGGTAACCTGTATAGGAGAAATAGAAAATTTATAAAATTAATAGAAAATAACTTTAGTGACTTTAATAATCCCAATAATGATCTGCTAGAAGATAATGCTACAAATATACCAATGCTAGAAGGTAGTTTTGTAACACCACTTTGTGAATCTCAGGTAATACCACATAACTCTCCACCGGCTTTGGATAACGACATTGTTGAGTTAGATACAAACCAAAATGTGTCTGAAGAACCACCACCTAATGAAATAGGTAATGATGAGAGTACATCTCAAACTGGCCTTCCCAATGAGACGAAAGTAACACGCCGTGGACGCCGAGTGGTATTACCTAAGAAATTTAAAGATTATGTACCTTAGTAGTTAAGTACTTACTTATTTCCTTGATTACAATATTAATTAACTTAGATTAAGAAAAGGGGGGATGTTTATAGATAAGAGAGTGAATCAGTAAAGGCAACACCGGCGACCCGCCCTCTGGCGACCGGAAATGTAGGAGATTAGGTTAGATCCTGATGGCGTCATCTCATAAGCATAAATGTAACTGCACATGTGCAAGAAATAAAAATATGTTCCATACACGTGGGTTTTACTAAATACACCCGTGACCTGTGAACCAAACGATGGCGGCCGAAACGAAGAACATAAACAAAAACATTGATAGGTGCGGCGCTAGCGCACAATGAGCGTAACGGGACAGAACGAGACACTTTTTTGTGTATGTAGCCGGCGTTCATCGATTATTAGACGTTTTGACGTGCAAAAGTAAAAAAAAGTGTGGGTTATTAAACTTATGTATACACGCTAGAAGTTAAAATGTAGGTATAGATACTCCTTCTCTTTATTCTTCGTGCTAAGAATTCTAACTGTATCCATAGAATAGAGAGACGATCTTCTTAGCATTCCATGGATTCACCGTGCGGTGCCGGGTCCATCGTGTGGCAGAGAGAGAAAACTCGAGTAGATCCCGAGACTTGTGACTCGGGCGTAGGTTTAAGGGGCTCCTTTCTGACGTACATCAACACTCACCTTCACTACTCGTTTTTCTATTCCTGCCCAGCCAAATCAGATATGAGCCTACTAGTGCAGTTTTAGATACTCGTTCTAGTATAGAACTTACTGCACTCCTGGATAAGCCAAGGTCTTTCAGCAGGTTATAGAGATTTTGCTGGTATACCTCTCGCTCCTACTTCTACAGCGTATAAACTAACTACATAGCCGTTTTTGTTAATTCGTTTAGGAGGTCGTAATACTTATTTTGTTTCATCGCCTGGTATTTAGGTATATTAGTTTCCCACGGTACGGTAAGTTCTTCAAGGACTATGCGTTTCGTAGCTCTAGAAAAAAGGAAAATATCCGGTCTGGATGACGAAACACCCACATCCTCTGGGATTTTGTAGTGCTTTTCATACGTGTCCATTAAAATAGTCCAATCAGGTGCTGTACCCAGGATTGAGTAAGGCTTGTTCCTGGAGTTTGAAGTTGAGCCTTCTTTTACAAAGTTAATTTGTCTTTTGTTTGTCGTCAATCCCTTTTGGGCTCTAGCTACTGAAAGGCTCATGGCTTCACGTATGATTTCAAGTACTCTGTCATGGCGCCGTGAGTAATGACCCCATTAGGAGCACCTTAAAAACCTTGCATCCCACCAATATGTGCCTTGCTGTACATATCGCCTCTCCACAAGTATAGCGACATTTTTCAGAGGCTTTTCCCCACCTTACCAAGTTACTCTGATCAGGGGAGGGTCATTTGGAATGCATTTAGATAAAAATTTAATAAGGCAGAAGACCAGTCATAGATCAAGGTGCGCCACTTTAGAGCTAATGGGATACATAACTCACCTATCGTTAACCACTCACTTTGCATTTCTAAATTCATAGCGTGCACTTTGTAACCGTCATTTTCGTCTTGTTGTAGAAAAGTTTTTACCATGTCTCGGTCTTCCCTTTTCTTTCTCGCACCCAACCCAGCAGTATTTACTTGTGCACCTGCCATAAATTGTTTATAGAATTGAAGTCTAGATTCCAGGTCTGAAGCAGTTTTGTCTTTTGGGAGAGATGTAATTAATTCGTCTTGCGACTTTCCCAAAACATGCGTTTTTGTAACTCTTAGGAGTTTGTAAAGTTCAGACGGCGGATTGTGATCCCTAAAAAGAGTAGAGGAATCAGCCGTGTGTGCCAATCTGAATCTGTGAGACGTGATGTGAGGTAGTTGTCATATATCCATTTTTTGATATTGCTGATAGGCTGCTGGTCTACCTTATTGAGGTTGTTCATGAAATTTTCATCAACCACCTCTAGTGCGTCCTTTGTGATCTATCTTTCTACCAAGAAATTTGAAAGGCACTGCCTCTGCAATTGTGGCAACTCCTTGGCCACTTATGGAGAGTCCCGGATCGTAAGAAGTATATTTGGTATTTCGTCTACCCAGACAAAGACAATGACATTTAGTTGGTTTTGTTCTCATTCCCTCCGTCCATGTACAGAACTCATCGACTTCGTTCAACAATTCCTGACACTGTTTGGGATTGCGTGTAAGTAGGTATTGCAAGGTCGTCCGCAAAGGCCAAGATTGACTCAGTGTACTTATTGTTGATTTTAAACCGGTAGCCCCATTTCTTTTCACGGGATATTAATTTGTCTACTAAAATATGTATCACTATATTAAATGCTATTGGTGATAAGCAGCACCCTTGGAATAGTCCTACATTGTATTCAAGTGGTTTTATGTATTCCTTGTTTACTGCTATGATGAATTTTAAGTGACAATAATAAGAATTAATTGTGTCAATAATTTCAGCAGGAAAGTTATACCATTTTAGGGCAAATATCATAAGTTCATGCTAGACAGAACCAAATGCGTTCTCTAGGTCTATCCAGCAGACTATCTTCACCGTAAGTACGCAGTATTAACTTGAAATTAGTTACAATGTTGACTATCTACCAGTAGCTAAATAATAGACTGCAGGCCCGTGAACAAAATGTGTGGGTGAAATAAGTATGTATTTAAAAATATATAAGTATTATATCAGCTATCTGGCTTCCATAGCACAAGCTTTGCTTAGTTTGGGGTCAGGTGGTTGTGTATGAATTGTCCACCCATATTTATTTATTTAAATGAACCACCAGGAGACCTATGTAGAATGATAGATGGGTATAAAATAATAAGATTGAGCACCTCACCTGCTCTCAGTTGGACAGCTTACAAGTGACGGCAAAAATCATGCGACAAGGAGAAATGATCGAGGTTTAGAACCCCCCTCTTCAACAGCACTCAGTTGGACAGCTTACAAGTGACCGCATAGTGCTCAATCTTATTACTTTATACCCTTCTATCATCCTACATAGGTCTCCTGGTGGTTCATTTGACCCATACATTTGTTCACGGGCCTGCAGTCTAGAACATCAGGATGCCAGTACTACATCACGTCCGATGACTCGCACACTCGCACAAGGCCACCTCAGACGGTTCGATGTCCGCCCTTGATCAGTAACTTATGTATTCCCTGTAGTTGCCAATTCATCCGAGAACATAATGCATGAAATAGTATCAAAATATCAAAGACTTCCATTATATTGCATATGCAGCCCACTTCTTATTATCACGGTTGGGACTCGGGGCCTTCTCTCGCAAAGAGAGAATCGAGGCCATAATCCACCACACAGGCCCAGTGTGGGTGCATCTGCATCTGGAAAATTGATCAGAGATTCATACGAATCTTACGATTGAGAAAACGTACGTTTTCTGTGTCATAGAATTCAGAAAAGTACGATAATTTTGGTGCATCTATAGATCTTACATAATACATTTGTAGGTCTTATATAACACATTGAACAGTATCTATTCCGATTGCGCATGCCAATTTTATAAATATCATGCGGAGCGGATCGAACTATTAATTCCACAGTTGATTTCTCCGTAAGGATGGATAGTAAAGTTATTTTATCTCAATGTTTCCACAAATACTTATTTCGTCAAACTTCATGTACATTTTATTTATTTAATTTAATATATAACTTCATTGAGCACACAAAACAGAATATAATAAACACAAACTATAACATAAGACTATACTGTACAGAACTGTTTACATTTCAAACTATGTGGGCCTAGAAACGACAATTGTTTAAATACAGTGGTTTGATAATAATTCCCATTTTAAATTAGAGATAATACTTACATAAAGAAAATTTAGGCCAACAGATCTGAAGTTAAAACTAACATGCTTTAAAACAGTAGATAAATAAAATATAAACATAGAACATACATAGAACATATAACACAACAGATACATAGAGTACATAAACATTGTGAAACAACTAACTAGCCAAATTTCAAATTTAGAAGAAAGAAAACTTTACAAAACACAATAAAGGTTCCATTAAGATAAAATGTGTCAACAAATAATTTTATTTCAAGAAGCAATTTATCTGTGCCATAATTGCGCCATTAGGTATTATTCTGCATAGCAAAAATTGTTCGTCAAAATCGTCCAATTCTGATTTTGGACGTAACGAGCTGATGCAATGATGTTTTGATTGCTGGTCTTGAAGTTGGACTTTCATCGTAGCGGCGTCGTATAAACAACTCATCACTTCGATGTATCGCCAATTCGCCAATCGACTTGACATTGCTGTAAAGACCCCAGAACAGTCCAGGTTTCGACCGAGTCGAACGCCTTCTCATAGTCCACAAACGCTAAGCAACAGGGCCGATTGTACTCCTTTGTCTTCTGTATCATCTGCCGTACCGTGTGAATGTGGTCTATGGTGCTGTACCCACTTCGAAACTCGGCCTGCTCAGGAGGCTGAAACTCGTCAACATCGAGTCTTTGGGCGAGATGATTCGTGATAACTCTCGAAAACAACTTCTTATAGATATGGCTCAAAAGCAATATTGGTCGAAAATTCTTTAAAATGGTCTTATCTCCCTTTTTGAAGAATAGAATGACCACACTTCTGTAACATGCCTGAGGAGTTCTCCAGGCGAAGATAACGGTATTAAACAGTTCTTGGAACTCTTTTATTAGTAGGACCCCACCTGATTTTAAGAGCTCTGTTGTAATCAACAACAAAACATTGGCCTTGAAACCGGAACACAGTAACGTTAACACGTAACTACGTGGCTGTAAATTAACTGGCAAAGATATGGAACTTCCCCAAGCGAATTAAAAATATGTACATATAATCTATAATAATTATATTCTTGTCGTCCAATATATTTATTGAAATCATTCAGTGAAGAGCTGGTAATTTGGGATTACAAACAGACACTCAAATTTAATGTATATGTTGAGATGCCATAGACTACATAAATATATGTGTCGTATATGGGTACCTGTAGTAGGTAAACTAATTTGTTCTATCGTCAATAGTTTTATATGAAAATTTAATAAGTTACTTAGATAAAAAAAACAATTTTTTTAAATTGTTCTCAGTATGTCTGTCTACCGATTTTAACGGGCCTTTCACTCGCAAATACTGATATTATAGGAATAGACTGCAGGCCCATGAACAAAATTCATGGGTCATATGATACAGCAGGAAACCTATGTAGGATGATAGAAGGGTATAAAATAATAGGATTCAGCACTATTTGTACACACACACGGCATTTGAAAGCTGTCCAACTGAAAGCAAATTGAAGAGGGGGGGTTGCGACCCTCGCTCTTTCCTTCTTGTCGCATGATTTTTGTACGGCGCGGGATAATGGATTAGAACAGGTATTGAAACTGTACGGAACCAAAGCCGTTCATAATCAAATGACCAAATTAACCCTGAACATCGTCGGAAAATCAAGATTTTTTTCCGACAAAACTAATAATTAAAAAAAATTTCAAATGCGACAAAAGGAAAGAGCGAGGTTGGAACCCCCTTCAATTTGCACTCAGTTGGACAGCTTTCAAATGCAGGCATAGTGCTGAATATTATTATTTTATACCCTTCTATCATCCTACATCCTACCTATCCTGCTGTATCATATGACCCATAAATTTTGGTCACGGGCCTGTGCTCTAGTAGTAACTGAGCTTAATTTTAATATGAAGAAAATAAAATTGGTTCTCTGTAAAGTCTGTTCACGGACGATAGTCTACTAACGTCATAACAAAACATTGATGAAATGCGTAGAAAGAGAAAGACAATGAAATGATTGCATACAATACAATTGAGTGGAAGTGAGATAGGAACGAGAACGAGCAACGAGATAGGCCACCCATCCAAATACGAGTACTTTTACGTCATACTTATAAGCCTGCTATATTACGCATCTGCGTACGCGAACGAAGTAGCGGGTTCAGCTAGTCTACAATAAATGTCGTGACACTATGTTGGAGTATAACAATTATAGTTATATCACGATAACTATTCCGCTATAAATAATAAATAAATATTCCGCTACTAGAAAGGTACTAGTTTTCATCAATAATTATTATCGCAAAATGTCTAATTTTAGTTTAAGTTTTCCCGTGCGTATACAGGATAAACCAGTTCATGTTATAATTACCGTTGGATTTAGTTATGTTACTCGTAGATGAAAATCAATCCAAGATGACCGCCGCCACAAAATAGCGGATTAGATATTTTTCCACAACTCCTTCAATACGGGTATCAAATGAAAGGGTTAAACTAGTAGATAAAATTTGATAAATTTGAAAACTATGATAAATTTCAAATCCAAGATTGCCAACAACACAAAATGATGAATTAGGTACGTTTGTTTTCAAAATTTCCTGAATAGATATACATATGTCGTAGTTTTGAATTCCGCTTGGACGTCTGAGTATTTTTCAAGCACAAATCGCCTTTAAAACGTGTTCCTTCGATCAAATATACCGTATAAATTGGTCGAAGCGTGTTCTGAAATAAACAATTTTCGTACAAAAAATTAAACCGACTTCAAAACCACAAATAGGCACTCAAAAGCGAAAATAAACTAAAATCATTATTATAAGCGCTACTCACTCATCTATTTGAAGTCGGTGCCAGCTAAATCTAACAGGTATAGGATAGATACTACTTACCTGTGCCTACATAGCATCAATATACTAACTTTTTGACCTGACTGGCACCGACTTCAAATAGATGAGTGAGTAGCGCTTATAATAATGATTTTAGTTTATTTTTCGCTTTTGAGTGCCTATTTGTGGTTTTGAAGTCGGTTTAATTTTTTGTACGAAAATTGTTTATTTTACTCTTTAGTGTACAAGAACAAAATTAAAAATTTTGATTAAACCCCGACTACCTTGGATTTGTTATCTGTACAACATTCTACTAGTCAAGCCCTTTCATTTGATACCCATATAAAGGAGTTGTGAAAAAGAAATGTATTTCGGCATTTTGTGGAAGCGGCCATCTTGGATTTGAATTTTTCATAGTGAAAAGTATTCTACTAGTCAAGCTCTTTCGTTTGATACCCAAATTGAGGTAGTAATGAAAATATAATATAATTCGCCATTTTGTCGTGGTGGCCATTTTGGATTTGAAATTTGTTATAGTACATGGTACTCTACTAGTCAAGCCCTTTCATTTGATACCCAAATTGAGGTAGGTTGTGAAAATATTTTGTCCGCCATTTTGTGGAGGCGGCCATCTTGAATCGACATTAACCAGACATAGCTAAGAACATCTGCTATGGTATTAACCTTGAAATAAAAGAAACCGCATCGAAATCGGCCCATCTGTTTGAGTTCTACTACGGTGCCACAGCAGATAGACAGACACACAGACAGACATCGACGTCACTTATAACACCCCTTTTTGGTCGGGGGTTAAAAACAAGTTTTATTAAAGCATTTACACAATTTTGTATTGATATTTTGTATTGGTATTGATTGATTGTCGAGATTCATAACTTTTGTGAAATCTACAACGTCATCCAGATACGCAATTTTTCAGTTTTGTTTCATATTTCAAAACTACTTGACCGATTTCAAAAAATTTATATGGGACCATTCGGGAAGCATACCCATCCGAACACAAAAAGAAATTTTAAAATCGGTTCAGAGGTTCTCGAGAAATCAGGTAACATACATAAAAAAAAAAAAAAAAAAAAACATAGGGGTCGAATTGATAACCTCCTCCTTTTTTTGGAAGTCGGTTAAAACTATTTGACGCAAACAGCAAACTATTTGACATGACTTTGGCGTGTTAGAGTGTGATGGCGCGTAACAGCGAGTGGGTGATGGGAAAGTGAAAAACAGCTACGCACCATTGTTAAAATATTCGTTAGTCAGCCCAATAGATACTCACAGGACCTTGGTTTTGTACAAATAATGTTGGTTGCGGTCTATTTGGTGATGTTAAAATTTCTTTAGCCGAGTTTGTCACTTTCTGGTACGGGAAAAAATATGTGTAAGCGTCACAGACATGCTAAAGTCCTCTGTATTAGCACGACGGCCGTAGCAGTGTAGCGCGGGAGCGGCGGCTGAGCAGCGGACATCCGCGTCAGATGCTTTTTTACGTAATAAATAATTCGGCATGCGTAATAGCAGTAGGTATATCTATAGTTATATACTGTGATGTATTGTGCAATATTATGCCCGAGCGACAGGGTTCCGTACCCAAAAAACGGGACCCTATTAATGGGACTTCGCTGTCCGTCACCAGGCTGTACCTTTGTATCTCAAGAACGGTGATAGCTAGACAGTTGAAATTTTCACAAATGATGTATTTCTATAGCCGCTATAACAACAAACACTAAAATTAAAATAAAATAAACATATAACTAATATAAACTTGATTTTTTTGCCGTTTCTTACTCGATACTAATAACGGTGACAGGTAGAGAATATTTATTTTATGTTCTCTTAAAATATAATTAGTTAAAATAAATTAAATAAATACGGGCGGGGGCTCCCATACAATAAAAGAGGTATTTGTCGTTTAATTGCTAATGGTACGGAATCCTTCGTGCGCGAGTCCTGCTTGAAAAACTAGCTTCGTGTCGCTCGGGCATTAGTGCTTTTTAATACTCGTACTAATGTTCTAAGTTTTCATATCTGTTTGTTTTTACTTGTCCGAAAACGCCTGATTGGGTTATAAGTTCTTAAAGCTACCTTTAATTTCTTGTGTACCTACCTAAATTTATGTTAGGGTAAAATTGTAAAAACCACCAGATTATAATCTAAAGACGTCAGATTACAAACTAACTTAGCCTACCGTGAGATTAGAATCAGACGGAGTTGGCAATTTTATGGTGACACATACCTACCTACAGACGAAATTTAGAGGGTATCATAATAATTAACATGAATTATAATTTTCTGTGTAAACTGCAGTTTTTTTTTTTAATAAAGAGTGACGAGACGATCAGGACGTGTGCCTGATGGTAAGCAACATGCCTGACACATAACAGCACAGTGACACGCAGCTATTGGAACATGAAGAGTCCAAATCATTACCTAGCACTGCACTGCGCTCGTCACCCAGAGATCTAAGATCTTATATCTCTAAGCCCTGTAATTTCTCTGGAAGCATTGCCCTTCAAACCGGAACACAGTAATGTTTGCACATTACTGCTTGGCGGTAGAATAACTGGCAAAGGTGTGGTACTTCCCCAGGCGGACTCTGCCAAGAGTCCTACCACTACAAACTAATATTTATATTTAATAATATTTGTATTTACTAATATTTAGTTATTAACTTATTATTAACTAGCTGAACCCGCTACTTCGTTCGCGTAAGCAGATGTTACTGACTTATAGTGTACATTAGTTGGAAGTATCGTACGCCAAAATATTTGCATAATGTAATCATTGAAAAACCGAGTGAATTTGTTTTTCCACACAAAAATTTATTTAATTTTATCATCTTTATTTTTCTTTTTTTAAACAAAATTAAACATACTTATTAAGGTTTCGTAGTATCGAACATATCCGCAAGTGTTAAGTTTGTAGGATTTTTATAGGATACATTACGAAAAGTCTGAAGCTGATGTGCATGATCTGATTACCTACTTATCTCTTTTTATCTGCAAGCTGTTTTCTAGTTGTTACCCGCGACTTCGCCCGCGTAAAATTTTGAACGTAGCCTGTGTGGAATGAAAATGATTAAAATTTTGAGTTTTAATGATAGGTTCTCAAGCAAGTTGAACCCGTAAATCTAAGCCAAATCTTAGTGAAATGTTAATGTATGAATTTAATTGTAACACAGAAAAAAAATCCAAGAACGAAAGAATCCAAATTCGGCATCAACATCCTTTTAGCAACTTATTAGTACAATTTAGAATACCAGTAACGCCACCTAATGATGAAAGAAAAAATACATACCACAATACCTAAACATTGATTTAAATGGCCTTTAGTGCTTTTAGATTTAAACTGGCATTGTGCCATTAATGTGAATATAATGTTGCTTGTTATTTTGATTGTGAACGCAAATCACCTGTATTATCTACGCCAAAAAGGGTGCATATATTTTTCATTTTTGGCGCCTTTTACCTTACCATCACATCAAGTACCTTACGAAAATATATACTTATTATAGATTAATATGGAGTTTAACGAAAATATAGACTTAGACCCCTTGTGAAATTTTAGACTCTAAACTATCTGTGTTTCGTATGCCAACCCAATTCGTTGTGCCGTTTTGACGTGATAGTTAATATTTGTTTCCTTAGGGCCCATGCTTCTTTTCAGGTTGATAGGTAGTACATATATGTGGTATTTCAGACTATAAGTTATCTGTTTCAATTTTCTACCAAATTTGCTTAGTCTTTCCGACGTCACAGTAACCTATAAGTAACCGATTGGCTATTTCTGAGTACAAACTACGTGTGTTTCGAATTCTTTCCAAATATGTTCAGCCGTTCCAACGTTGTCCTGTAACTGTAAATATTATGTATGTCAATGTTTGGATGTTTGTTACTTAATCATGGCGGAACGTATCAAGTGATCGGGCTGAAATTTGAAATACAATTAGATTATAGTCTGGAAGAACACATAGGCTAAACATTGCCTATGTATAGTTACTTATCTATATGTCCCTATGTGTTACTTAAGCTAAGCCAAGAAGATGTTTCAAATTTTAACTCGATACATTCAGCCATTCCAACGTAATTGAGCAGCAAAAATTTAAATATTTATATAATACTAGCTGAACCCGCTACTTCGTTCGCGTAAGCAGATGTTACTAACTTATACATTAGTTGGAAGTATCGTACGTCAAATATTTGGATAAGTAGTCATTGAAAACCCTTTGAGTTTGAGTGAATTTGTTTTTCCACACAAAAATATATTTAATTTTATCATCTTTATTTTTCTTTTTTTAAACAATATCAAACATACTTAGTAATGTTTCATAGTATCGAACATAGCCGCATGTGTTAAATTTGTAGGATTTTTTATAGGATACATTATGAAAAGTCTGAAGCGAATGTTCATGATCTGATACCTACTTATCTCTTTTTATCCGCAAGCTGTTTTCTAGCTGTTACCCGCGAATTCGCCCGCGTAAAATTTTGAAGGAAGCCTGTGTGGAATAAAAGTGATTAAGATTTTGAGTTTTAATGATATTCAAGCAAGTTGAACCCATAAATCTAAGCCAAGTCTTAGTAAAATGTTAATGTATGAATTTAATTGTAGGTAACACAGAAAAAAATCCAAGAACGAAAGAATCCAAATTCGGCATCATAATCCTTTTAGCAGCAAAAACTTATTAGTACAATTTAGAATACCAGTAACGCCACCTAGTGATGAAAGAAAAATACATACCACAATAACAAAACATCGATTTAAATGGGGCTTTAGTGCTTTTAGATTTAAACTGGCATTAGCGCCGTCTAATGAGAATATTATGTTGCTTGCTATTTTGATTATGAACGCAAATCACCTATATTATCTACGCCAAAACGGGTGCATCAATTTTTCAGTTTAGGCTTTTACCTTACCATCACATCAAGTTCCTTACGAAAATGTATGCTTATATTAATATGGAGTTAAATGAAAATATAGACTTATTTGCCCATGTGAAATTTTAGACTCTAAACTATATGTGTTTCGTATGTCAACCATATGGGTTGACATACGAAACACATATAGTTGTGCCGTTTTGACGTGATAGTTAATATTTGTTTCCTTAGGGCCCATGCTTCTTTTCAGGTTGATAGGTAATACATAAATGTGGTATTTCAGACTATACGTTATCTCTGTTTCAATTTTCTACCAAATTTGCTTAGTCTTTCCGACGTCACAGTAACCTTATAAGTAACCGATTTGCTATTTCTGAGTTCAAACTACGTCTGTTTCGAATTCCTTCAAAATATGTTCAGCCGGTCCAACGTTGTCCTGTAATTATTATGAATGTCACTGTTTGGATGTTTGTTACTTAATCATGGCGGAACGTATCAAGTGATCGGGTTGAAATTTGAAATAGAATTAGATTATAGTCTGGCAGAACACATAGGCTAAACATTGCCTATGTATAAGTACCCTATGTATTACTTAAGCTAAACCAAGAATGTGTCTTTAATTTTAACTCGATACATTCAGCCGTTCCAACGTAATTGAGCAGTAAAAATTGAAACATTGACATAATTATATAATATTAGGAAAGCATAGGATTTAACAACAATTTAGAAAAAATAAAACGGGTCAAATGCAAATGGTACTCGCGCGCGAAGGGTTCTGAACCATTAGCAAATAAACGGATTTTATTGTATGGGAGCCCCCCTGAATAATTTATTTTATTTTAATTAATTACTTTTAAAGAGAACATAAAACTAAATATTATGTGAATAGTTAAAGGGTCTACCTGTGACAGGTACGTTATTATTAGTATCGAGCAAGAAACGGTAAAAAAGCATGTTTGTTGTATGGGTGCACCTCTTAAATATTTATTTTATTTTTGTATTTATTGTTAAAGCGGCAATAGAAATACATCATCTGCGAAATTTTCAACTGTCTAGCTATCACCGTTCTTGAGATACAGCCTGGTGACAGTCGGACGGACGGACGGACGGATAGCGAAGTCTCAGTAATAGGGTCCCGTTTTTACCCTTTGCGTACAGAACCCTAACAACGGTCTGCTTCGGTCACCGAAGCTTGTTGAACACTACCTTTAAATTTTAAACAGTATTTGGATTGAAATAATACGTTTTCTAATAAGTTAAGGCTGGTCTAGTAAGTTACAGCTGACCTAGTCGGGAGAACGGCGACTGTCGATCCGGAGACCCAGGGTTCAAACCCACGCGTACCACTATCTTTTCAGAGTCATGTTCGTAATGCCGGTAATTAAAACGGTGAAGAAAACACTGTGAGGAAACCGAAATCTACCTATAATCTAAGTTCTAAGTCATATGTCATCCACCAACCGACACTGGGCCAGCGTGATGGATTATAACCTTGTCTCTCTCCTTGCGAGAGAAGGCCCCGACGCCCAGCAGTGGGAACATTTAATGGGTTGTTTAGGCTTCTACTTATTATGCTGATATGTTTTCTCCAAAATAACAAAAATCTACTTCAGTGATAGGTAATTTAATTCTGTCATTCGACTAAATTTTACAAGAAGCTATGACTATGTCGTAACAGATAGATCTAATTTTATATTAGCTGATTTTAGCTTTTTGTTGATATTTGAAAACTACCTCCCTGTTTTCGATATCTAAGATCACCTCTGAAGTATTTTCTACCAAACAAAAAGGAATTATCAAAATCAACTAACAATTAGCGAAGTTATCGTGTAAAATAAAACCAAATAAAAAACATGCAACCCGATTGAAAACAACCTCCTTGTTTGAAGTCGATTAAAACCGAATGATGTTTGTTTTCCACACAAAAATATATCTTTGACAATTATTTTGTCATCCAAGACGACGCGACGCGATCACGTGGGCACTTTCTAGAATCTAGATATTCTGTGGATAGTCTGATACACAGAATACTTAGAAGTTAGTGTGTACCGAACGCGCCGCGCGTGTCGTTATTATTTAATGTTTGTGTAATTTCCGAACCACCAGACCGATACTATTCAAATTTTGACGGGACAATATAAAAATATATTCTTTCTAACAAAAAAAATTAATTAATGAAATTAAACAACGCAAACATGAGTTACAACCAAATACACTTTCTGACTTTCACCCCTCCCGCAAGAAAACCGATTAGAATTTGGGGATCAAAAGTAGCCTACAGCAATGTCCTTAGTATAAACTAAAATCATGCCAAGTTTCAGCTGAATTGAATCAGTAGTTTCGGCGTGATGCGTGATCTCTATACAGAAAGACAGACAGACAGACAGACAGACAGACAGACAGACATGAAAGAAAAAAAATGCAGTTTCGCCATCAGTATCGACTATGGAGTGCCCCAAAAAAAAATTTTTCAAAATATCTTCAATGTACAGAATTCGACCCGTTACAGTTTTATTATAAGTATAGATATACTAATATGAGCAATAAGTCATAGAATTATATTGAGGATTTTTGGTATTGTTAATGAATGAAATAATTGACTTGTACCGTTTTCAATGAGCTATATTATTTTTGTTTCAGGCACACGTTTAATGAAACCGCGGTGAGATGAAACCATTTATCAAACAGGTACATAATATGTATTAACCTACTCTTTGAACACAAATCAATGTGTGTTTTCACTTTGGGCGATAACGTTAACCGAGGTTTTCAATCTGAGCGTTACCCATAGTATGATGTCGTCAAACTGGTTGTCAGATACAATCACTGCTAAAAGCAAAGACAAAGGGTTTACATACACCACGTATAGAGATTCTTTAACCCCACCAAAAAAAGGGGTGTTATAAGTTTGACGTCGATGTTTGTCTGTCTGTCTGTGGCACCGTAGATATCAAACGGATGGGCCGATTTCGATGCGGTTTTTTTATTTGAAGGTTAATATCCATGCGGATGTTCCTAGCTATGTTTGGTTAATATCGATTCAAAATGGCCGCCTCGACAAAATGGCGGACCAAATATTTCTTCATAACCTACCTAAATATGGGTATCAAATGAAGGGGCTTGACTAATAGAATACTATACACTAAAATAAATTTCAAATTCAATATGGCTGCCACCACTAAATGCCTAACTGTATTATTTTTTTCACTACTACCTCAATATGGGTATCAAATGAAAGGGCTTGTAGAGTACTTTCCACTATAACAAATTTAAATCCAAGATGGCCGCTACCAAAAAATGTTGATATACATTTCTTTTTCATAACTCCCTTAATATGGGTATCAAATGAAAGAGCTTGACTAGTAGAACGTTATACAGATAATCCGAGATCCAAGGTAGTCGGGGGATAATCAAAATTTAAAATTTTGTTCTTGTTAAATAAGAAGTGACGGGACGAGCAGGACATGTGCCTGATGGTAAGCAAGATGCCTGCCATATAACAGCACAGTGAAACGCAACTATTGGAACATGAAGAGTCCAAATCATAACTGCACTGCGCTCATCACCCAGAGATCTAAGATGTTATATCTCTAAACCCTGTAATTTCTCTGGAAACATTGCCCTTCAAACCGGAACACATTAATGTTTTCACATTACTGTTTGGCGGTAGAATAACTGTAAAAAATAATAATAGTTAGATTTTCCGCACAGTTCCTTTGTGTCAATCGTAAGCAGATGACGTGCATACTTTCTATGGCAACAGAGTGATGTGCCGCGACAAAAGTATGACACTTCTACAAGAGCGACAAGACAAAAAAGATGCTACCCGTGCTTTCGGTGTGAAATGTTTGTGCCAACTCTATACGTAGTATATGTAAACTCTTGGCTAAAAGCTTTAACACTGTGTTGTTGTAGTCAACATTCTTCAAATCGAGAGTGCATCGGTTTCTTATAGGTGGGTAAGAACACTCCATCGAAGACCGCATCCCGCATCGTGGGATGGCGATCTACTGTAAAGACTACTTTTGGGAAGCGTAGGAAAGAGTGAAGGGTTTTAATAACGTACCTTATTTACTAATAGTCTTTATAATACTCGTACATTCGCTCGTGAAGGGTCCCTTATTTCACCAATTTTAATATCGTAAAGCATGTCATTACTTGTGCGGTAATGTAATGCAATACGTACGGTTTGTCCAAATGTTCTGTTAAATCTTATCAAAGAGTTTTCATGTCAGAAAAGTTGTCAACATTTTATGAATAAAATTGGGTTAACCCTATTGGTGACTTCCCCTCCCTACATCTGAGGCTACGTAGGTTGGTGACCCCCTTCAAAATTCGAGGCTGGGACTGCGCCTGCGTTCCGTTGACGCCGCGGTTCTCGTTGCTACCGCGGAATCGAGGGCGATGCAGACGCAGCATTACAGAGTGTTAGGCTAACTTAACAACTGTATGCTGAATATTTTGTGACTTTGTCTATCTTGTAGTAGTCAGAAATGTCTATACCTATCTACTGATTCGAATTTACCTACTAAAAAATTCGACAGTCTCGAATAAGCACCTAGCAACCTTTGCCAGTTATGCTACCGCCATGCAGTTATACAAACATTAATGTGTTCCGGTTTGAAGGGCAATGTTTCCAGAGAAATTAATGGGCTTAGAGATATAACATCTTAGATCTCTGGGTGTCGAGCGCAGTGCAGTGCTAGGTAATGATTTCGGCTCTTCTTGTTCCAATAGCTGCGTGTCGCTGCGCTGTAATGTGGCAGGTATGTTTCTTACCATCAGACACATGTCCTGCTCGTCTTGTCACTCTAAGCTATAAAAAAACGTAATTATTAACTCGAATATCTATAGTAATCTATACTATAAAGCTGAAGAGTTTGTATGTTTGTTTGAACGCTAGGATCTCGGGAAGTGCTGGTCCGAATTCTTTTCTATTGGATAGTTCATTTATCGGGGCAGGCTATAGAAAATAACGCTACTATTAACAGAAGCGGAGCATGAATCAAGAATGTAACAAAATCGGGAAAAAATATTCCTTTTTGAGAGTTCTCTTGAGTATAAAACCTTTGCTAATCTCTGAGTTGGTACGACCAATTTCCGACAGGCGACGTAGCAGGTAGCTGAAGAGGTGTTTTGTTTGAAAGCGATTTTCTCAGGAATGACTGAACTGAAAAACTAAAATTTTTTCACCGTTGTATATGTGCGGGATCTCGATGAGTGCTATATATGTTCCACGGGCGAAGCCGGGGCGGACATCTAGTATGTACATATAGTTCTCGCGCAACGCGCCAAATCCCGATAACCACGCCAAGAAGCATCACTCGATCACGTGACCATAATAAAATGGCCTAGTGTAAGAGTTACAGGCCGTTACATCATTTTTATTATTTTTTATTACATAAGCCTAAATTTAGTCGGCTGAATTTAGCCACTACTGAATTCAGTGAAGTGTAATAGCATTAAGTAAGATACTAAATTCAGAGTCTAGGATTGCTTGTTTCTAACTCGCTTCTGAATTCAGTCTACTAACCTTAGCTCTAAATTTGGTTCTCAATTCGGCCACTACAATTTAGCCAGGCTTAGTAAAGGCTGAAAATAACGTTTCAGGCGTTCGTGGTGAGCGGCGCGGCGCTGAACATCGCGGGGCACGGCTGCGCTCACGGTTACCCCGCCGTGCTGTTCGCGCAGATCAACAGCTCCGACGGGCCTTTCAAACTCACCGACCATGACACTTCCTGGATAGGTAACTCTACTCCCATGTCTGGCTATGTGGCTAGGTATGCTTCGTTTATGTTTTGCTCAATACAGAATCTACACGCCAATATAATATATGCAAAGAGTTTACATATACTTACTACGTATAGAGTTAGATTTTTATTAGATTTCATAGTTAAACGCTCCACACGCGAGTCCTAAAATCAGAGGAAATGACGTAAATGTAGGGTCCTCCCCACTAGTTTTACGTAATTTCTTCTGATTTTAGGGTGTGTGTAGAGGGTTTTACATTTACTAAGATAACACATTTTTAACCCCCGACCAAAAAAGGGGTGTTATAAGTTTGACGTCGATGTCTGTCTGTCTGTCTGTCCGATTTCAATGCGATTTCTTTTATTCGAAGGTTGATATCCGTGCGGATGTTCTTAGCTATGTTTGGTTAATATCGATTCAAGATGGCCGCCTCCACAAAATGGCGGACAAAATATATCTTCACAACCTACCTCAATATGGGTATCAAATGAAATAGACTAGTGGAATACAATACATAATAACAAATTTGAAATCCGAGATGGCCGCCACCACAAAATGGCGAATTATATTTTTTTCACTACTACCACAATATGGGTATCAAATGAAAGGGTTTGACTAGTAGAATACTTTGCACTGTGACAAACTTCAAATCCAAGATGGCCGCTACCACAAAATGGCGAAATACATTTATTATTCCCAACCCCATATAAAGGGTTATATGGTTATCAAATGAAAGGGCTTGACTAGTAGAATGTTGTACAGATAACAAATCCGAGGTAGTCGGGGGTTAATCAAATTTTTAATTTTGTTCTTGTATAATTTATATCTGTTTTATGTCTGTTTGTTCCGGCTAATCTTCGAAACGGCTGGACCGACTGTGACGGGGCTTTCACTACTACTTTGCTAATTATGATACTAGATGTTCTAACACATAGTTTGTGCTACTCTTACAAAATACACAGGGTTCTGCAAGATAAACAAAAAACCCTTAAAACACGTGTGAAATAATAAAAATAAATTAAAAATAGTATTTTATAACATCCAACCGCGACTCTGGCACAGCCACCGCTCTTGTGGGTTGCTTGGAAGAGAACGATACGCGATGAGGCTGCAATTCACACATCTATAGTAAGATTACCTATGTATGTTGTATTTTTCTCCATCTTAATAAATTATCTACTTTCAAAGTCACGCAAGTTCATAGCCGTAAAAATTTCTCATACTTATAGTCCTCTTCTCCATTTTCTCACCGTAGATATAAAAGTTTCAAAGTAAATGGAAAGTCTGTGACTACAGTATGATCTATTACGCAATGTAAGTACATAAGAACTTAGGAGCCAATGCACCGCAGACTATAGACACTACAATGTGTCTCGCGTGTGCCACTTTCACTAAAAATGTTACCTAAAGAATAGACAATATTGGACCTAAATAACAATCCAATAGCTAACATTTCGATTCTTCCCAGAAATGCATAAAATTTCTAATACTTCGCAATTTGAACTAGGTAATTTTGAAAATATATTACACTACAACTTAACATAGGTAGGGGGTAATTAAAATAATAGCGTAGGTAAATAGCGGTAAGTCCATCCTGTGTAAAGGGATCGATGTAAATCAATTATATATCATACTAGATGCCCGCCCCGGCTTCGCCCGTGGTATATTATATAGCACTCATCGGGATCCCGTACATATCCAACGGTGAAAGAATGACTGAAATCGGTTCATTCATTCCTGAGAATATCGATTTCAAACAAAAAAAACCTCTTCAGCAACCTGCTACGCCTCCTGTCGGAAATTGGTCGTACCAACTCAGATTTAGAAAAAAAAATTAGCAAAGGTTTATATTCGAGGCACAGATTACTAAAATTCAATGACGCAATTTTTGATACATGCTGTCATGTGTCATGTCAAAGCACGAAACGTACGAAAACTCTCAAAAGGGGAATATTTTTTCCCGATTTTGTTACATTCTTGTTTCATGCTCCGCTTCAATTAATAGTAGAGTTATTTTCTATAGCCTAAAGCCATCCTCGATAAATGGACTATCCAATAGAAAAAGAATCTTTCAATTCGGCCCAGTACTTCCCGAGATCCTAGCGTTCAAGCAAACAAACAAACAAACAAACAAACAAACTCTTCAGCTTTATAATATTAGTATAGATTTTTGTAGTGGTAGGCCTCTTGGCCATAGATTTGGTACTTCCCCATGTGGACTCTCATGGGGAAGTACCAAATCTATGCTAGTTATTCTACCGCAAAGCAGTAATGTGCGAACATTACTGTGTTCCAGTTTGAAGGGCAATGTTTCCAGAGATATTACAGGGCTTAGAGATATAACATCATAGATCTCTGGGTGACGAGCGCAGTGCAGTTCTAGGTAATGATTTGGACTCTTCATGTTCTAGTACCTGCGTGTCACTGTGCTGTTATGTGGCAGGCATGTTGCTTACCATCAGGCACATGTCGCGTTCGTCTCGTCACTCCTTATTTAAAAAAAAAACAAGTAATGTGCAAACATTACTGTAGAACAGATAGATAGATACTCGTAGATAAACTCTTTATTGCACTTAATTACAACACAAATAAACAAAAATATAAAAACTTAAAAAAAAAAAAAATCTGGCAAAGGTGTGGTACATCCCCAGGTGGACTCTGCCAAGAGCCCCACCACTACTTAAAATGATTTATATCGATGTGTATACCTGATGTTTTCAATTCATAAAGGTTACAGGAGGAACATTTAAAGAAAAAAATGCCTGTAGTTGCTACATTCTTCTTCTTTATCGTATCGCTCTTGGCAGAGCGATCGTGATCACAACGAGGCGTCCACGTCGGTGGTAGGGGTGGCCACAGCTCTCCGTACGATCTCCCGCCATTTCTCCCTATTCGCGGACTGCCTAGCGCAGTCAGACACGTGGCTTCCTATCGCGGATTTCACTTGGTCAGTCCAGCGCATAGGTGACCTGCCGCGCGATCTGGTTCCCTCCACTTCTCCCTGCACAACCAGCCGCTCTATGAAGTCGTCATTTCGTCCGGAGGCATGTCCAAAATACTGTACCTACATTACACAATACTACTGTACAGTTGCTACATTACCGAAACAATAAATTCATAACCGTTTTATAACGTAGGTACCTCTGATGAACCGTTTTCAAAGATTGCAGTGAAGTGCAAACCTTCATCATTATCGTTATGATAAACCCATTTTTTCCTGGGATAAGGTTTATTTTTTAAATTCCGGATTATAACTATGTATGTAGGTATATGTTTTCCAATACTCTGTTTCCGATAGGATCAAGATGGGTATAGTCAAATCTAGACTAAACATATGTTTTTTAGGTTAACGTGTTGCATCATAAGCTGTGATCAAGAGGCCAAACGTAGTAAGTCTATGTTTGAGTATTTTGTATAGTGGTAGGATTTATTTCTTTGCAGAGTCCGCCTGGGAAAGTACCACACCCCTACCAGTTATTCTATCGTCAAGCAGTAATATGCAAATATCACTGACTTACATAGATATGTAAACTCCTTATTGCACTACACAATCATCAAAATCAATAAAAAAAAACAATCTTAAAACATGGTAGCAAATCTTACCGATAAAAACAATCTGTATGTTTTCAGAGAAATGGGCATGACGACTTATTCTCGATTTAATGTGCCATCAAAAGGCAACTCAATAACTGAAACATAGGTGAAAGAATTACTTTGTTATATTAAAAACTTCCTGTGATATCACGATTTTAAAATCACAATTTTGGACTCTCCCAAAAACGCTTCATACAAAAATCACTACAGAAACGTGACGTCACAGTGTCTTATTTTCTATGTGTCGCGCGTAAAGTTTGTATGGTAGCTGTAATAAATATTGCGTTTAGGTTTCCTAAAACGTAACGTAACTGTAACTGAAAAGTAACTTGAAATTTAATGGGTTATCCAAATCCAATGGTAAATGCATTCGCTAATAATTTCGTACTTTTAAAATGGACTTGCCCATGATCATAAAGTAGATAAGATAAACTAAAAAATATCAAAATTAAAATTGGTACATATTTTATTCTATTTAAATACTGTCATTATATCAAATAATTTAATATAATTGCTGGACCTGTCGTCACGCCTATATTGCACACACACACTTTTTTACTACCTTAAAACCTGCCTAATACAACTTTGAGCCTCGTAGAACATAGCCACTTTCATTCATATCGCTGTGGTTAGGTAGGTAAGTTCGTAACACGATATGCTCCATAAACTTTGTAGATCTAAGCCACTCATGGTCAATACCACTCAACAGTTACATAATTATGCTGTTCATGTTTTAATCATGACACGCGCGGCCAAATTAAAATCCCCCTCTCAAAACAAATTGATGGAGTTGCTTTTTTTCGTGGGAAATGCATTTTAGACTACAGGCCCGTGTACAAAATAGATGGGTCATTTGAACCACCAGGAGGCCTATGTAAAAAGATAGGAGGGTAAAAACAAATTAGAGTCAACACTATGGCGTCACTTGTAAGCTATCTGAAGGTGAAGATAGGGGTTGCAACACTCGATCTTTTCTCCTTGTCGCATGATTCTTGCACGGCGTGGCGCGGCGTTGCGGAATAATGGATTAGAAGAACTGTAAAAATTGTAAATTAATTTACTTCCGGCCGTTCAGAACTAAGTTCTAGATGGCGATATTTTGTTTTTAACCCCCGACCAAAAAAGGGGTGTTATAAGTTTGACGTCGATGTCTGTCTGTCTGTGTGTGTGTGTCTGTCTGTGGCACCGTAGAGCTCAAACGGATAGGCTGATTTCGATGGGTTTTTTTTATTTGAAAGTTAATATCCGTGCGGGTGTTCTTAGCTATGTTTGGTAAATATCGATTCAAAATGGCCGCCTCCACAAAATGGCGGATAAAATATTTCTTCACAACCTACCTCAATATGGGTATCAAATGAAAGGGCTTGACTAGCAGAGTACTATACGCTATAACAAATTTTAAATCTAAGATGGCCGCCACCACAAATGGCGAATTATATAATTTTTTTCACTACTACTGCAATATGGGTATCAAACGAAAGGGCTTGACTAGTAGAATACTTTGCACTATGACAAATTTCGAATCCAAGATGGCCGCTACCACAAAATGGCGAATTACATTTCTATTTTCAAAACTCCCTTAATATGGGTATCAAACAAAAGGTAGTCGGGGGTTAATCTAATTTTTTAATTTTGTTCTTGTTAGTACCTACGTACTAATTGTCATCGCCGATATTAAGTATCTATGTACTATTTTAGTATTAAAATTAACGTGGTTGTTACACATATTTAATTGGATAACGGGACACTCACGTATATACGGTCGGTCAATCCGACTCGAGTTTCGGCCGCGTCCGGCGGCCTTTTTCAAGGCGAGTACACACGCGGCGGCTGCCCGTTTGGCACTCAGTGGCACCGGATTGACCGACCGTATATACGTGAGTGTCCCGTTATCCAATTAAATATGTGTACTATTTGTTTATTTTATTATATTGAGTAGGCACATACAGGTGAGTTAGATTTGTTCCTTATGGTAAGCAACCGCTTCCCCATATACAACTCTTCTAATCTATTATTTCGCAACACCGTACAAAAATCATGCGACAAGGAGAAATGATCGCGGGTTGCAACCCACTTCAATTGCACTCAGTTGGACAGCTTTCAAGTGACGGCATAGTGCTGAATCTTATTACTTTATACCCTTCAATCATCCTACATAGGTCTCCTGGTGGTTCATTTGACCCATAAACTTTGTTTACGGGCCTGCAGACTAATTACAGCTCAGTGCTGCGCAGCCATTAGAACATGACATGTACCACTGACTAAAACTGCACTATACTCTCATCACCCAGAGAAATAGGAAGATTTATTTCTTTGGCTTGATTTTGCTGTGTAATTTATATGGTAACATTGCACTTGAAATCAGAACATAGTAGTAATGCACATTACTACTAGTCGTTAGTATAACTGGCGTGGTGCTACCCCCAGGCAGACTCTACAAAGTATCTTAACTAAATTTCGCTTGAACAACAGATACTTAGATCAAAAATTAATGTTGGTGTATTATATGTCTATAGAGTTCTTTGTCTCATCTGTCTTAGGTTGTTTTTAGGCCGTCACTTGAGGCACTTGATATATTTTATGTTCTCTATACTGTAATTATTTTTTGTCACAGTACAGTTTTCTGTCCACCAAAACTGTTTCCGTCAGCGTTTAACCGGGTAAACTGACAAACGAATACAAAAAATGTGAATATGCATAGATTAATAAAACCTTATGAGGTAGGTACCTACCTTTACGGCGTTATTATTCTATGTGAATATGTCTTCAACAAGCGCATTACTTATTAGACTTCAACTTATCTATTACATGCTTCAACTTCGGCGATAAGATGAATTAAAGATAAACGGAAGCGCGCTAGAATATATATATACCTACCTATTCAGAAAAAAAGTTGTACCTAAGGATGTGCTGAAAAAGTTCTTTTAGTTTGTCAAACTCATTACGGAAGACTGCATTTTTATGAAAACATTATTTCGCCTAATGCATTGCGTAAAGTACTACCGCATACAATTATATTTGAAGGTCTATGTACACATAATAGGATATTATTAGATGACACAACAAAACATATAGGTCGCCGCAACAACAGAATTGTAAGACATTATCAAACGCTTACGCGGAAACGACAATAATTTTTACCCTTGGGCACTCCAAAATTCGACTGTAATTTTCGCACGTGATGTGAGTAATTCAAGGACTTTGGTCTAAAATAGAACAGTGCAGTTAACATTATATAGCAGCATTAGTAGCCTTTTTCATGTCCTATAGCTGGGACGACCTTTTCTCATAGGGTAAGTCAAGGCTCATAATCTACCAGGCAAAAAAGGCTGGTTTACGGACGACATATATCTTTTTCTTCACGATGTTTCCTTTACCTTTGAAGCAAGCGGTTATGACGAACTAGTACCTACTTCTGCACGTTCCAAAACATGGATTTCCAGGCGGGTTTTGAACCTAAGACTTCAATTGCGAAATCGCACGAAGTCACCACGCCTGTATTATACAACGACTATGATTTTTGAGTAGGTGTAGGTAAAATGAAATGTTTGTTGTACACTTTCATTTCGAAGAGTCGTGATCAATATGCAAATATTTTCTTTCGACAACTTAGAGATCAAATGCCAAACACGTGACTCATAAGGAAGTTTTTATTTCATAATACAACACTTAGGTACCCGTGTTAACAGATTTTTTTCTGTTTTCAGCGTCTGCTGTGGGGATAATGGGCATCGTCGGCAATTTCGTGTCACCGGTGTTGATGACGCGCTTCGGTCGACAGAAGGCTCACCTCATCACCACCATCCCAGCTCTTTTAGGATGGATCATCTTTGTCCTCGGCAACTCTGTTCCTGCCTTCCTTGTGGCCAGACTCATGCACGGACTGGCTTTAGGACTCCGGACTCCTTTAGCAGCTATCCTTGTAGCCGAATACACAGATCCCAAATATCGTGGAGCATTCCTAGGAACATTCGCCATATCTTTGGGGCTTGGCATATTTTTATCACATCTATGGGGAGCGCAACTGACGTGGAAAGTTACAGCGATGGTATGCTCCACATTTCCTATTGTATCTATAGCTATAATTAGTTTATCGCCGGAATCTCCAAGCTGGCTGGTTTCTAAAGGAAAGTACGATGAAGCAAGAAAAGCGTTCAAATGGGTCAGAGGTGACGGTGAAGAACAGAGAGAAGAATTAAATGCAATGATTAACGCTCAAATGGAAGAGAAGATCGAAGAAAAGAAAGATAATGCAAGAAGATCGTCATTAAAAGGATTTTTTAAAACTGTAGTGGATACGTTGAAAGATGTACTCAAGATTTTCAAAAAGAAGGAATTTTACAAACCAGCAATAATAGCTATAAGTATGCTCGTGGTTTTTTGAATTTGGTGGCGCCCACATGTTTGCCGCTTATGGAAATATAATCCTTCAAGCAGTATTGAATAAAAACGACCCAAAAGACGTGGCCTGGCAGTTTACTGTGATAGATTTACTTAGAACTGTTTGTGCGTTTTTAGCAATATTCCTACTTAAATATTTTAAGCGCAGGACCATTTTGTTTTCTAGCGGTGTACTGACAGTATTATCCCTAACATCAATATCAGTTTTTATATATTTAAGAAAGGCCGAATTGTTTACATCTCCATGGATAGTAGATATAATTCCAATGTCTTTAATGGTATTCTATACATTAGTGTTTTGTTTAGGTTTGGTGCCTCTAAATTGGGTTATTTGCGGAGAAGTATTTCCTTTAGCATATAGAAGTTTAGGATCAACCTTATCTACGTCATTCTTGACTCCATCATTTCTAATTTCAATGAAGACTGCGCCACATTTGTATTCCTCTGTAGGTGTCGAAGGAGCGTTCTTAGTATATTCAGCTACACTGACAGTATTTTTAGGAATAATTTACATTTTACTGCCAGAGACCAAAGACAGGACGCTACAGGAGATCGAAGATAGTTTTAAGGGTAAAAAAGAGAAGTGACCCAGAAGTACAAATGACACTTATCAAAGAAAACTCTGTCCCAGCACTACACAAGTGAATAATTATTAAGCCCATTGTATTCCTATGTTGAGCAAAGGCCTCCCTACCCTCCTCCATTTCTGTTTGAGTCAAAGTAGCCCAGTCTATAAGGTATTTGTCGAGGTCGTCTCGCCATCGACTTTTGTGTCTGTCGCATCGTCATTGCCTTTCTGACTACCACAGGGCGTTGATCTTCGCCCGGCGACATGTCCATCACTTAACTAAAATAAAAGAATTCAGTATTAAAACTTACGACATAGGAAAGAAATTACAACAGAAATTTAAACTTAACCCTTTATTTTCTGATGACATAGGCATAATAGCGTAACGCTACACTTTCGTCAGCAATTCTATGACACTGTTTCAAACATCTATCAAGATTAAAAAGGCCAATGATGATGATGGTGAATACAAGGCACAAATATACAGTCTTACAACTAAAGAATAATACTTACATTTAGGTAAAACAAATACGAAGGTTTGCATCTAAGTGTACTTATCTTAATTCTTTGGTTTATAGTAACTCATTATGACTGTGAAGTTTGAGATAGGTATATGTCTTAACATATTTACTTACTAATAGGAATGCATTCGAATAAATAATATAATTAAGCTGTGATATTAGTATTTGACAACAAAACAAATGTGTAATTATTTAAATACAAAATGTCTTCCATAAATAAAGTCAACAATTATACAAAAACAGTGGTTTTAATATCGTTACCTAATAATTATACAAAAACAATAGTTTTAATATCCCTTCTGCACCACAATGTTGAATTTGCAAAATGATGGATTCTTATGACGTTGAATTCGCAAAATGTTGATTCCTAAAATGTTGAAGTCGTAAAAAGTTGAATTTCCACACGGATCAATCGTTAACTATTTGTGTTCTTTTCAAATTTGTCATATTAGGTATATCACCTGGGTACTGATTCTGAACGCAATCCAAACAACTCTAATTCGGACAACACTTCTCTCTATTATTCTAAACGGTTATGACTATGGACGGTAGAAGTAAAGAATATTATGTCATATGGTAGAATATAACAAAAAGTGTCCAGCTGTAGGTTACAATTAACAATTCAAAAATCTTCCACAATGGCACTGGTGTAGATAAACGGAATCGTATAAAAATGTTATATTTTTGTCAACTAAAACAGTTACACAAAGAAATTTTTAATTACGTAATACAAAATAAAGTAGTAAAATAGCTTGAATAATTATTATGAGAAAACGTGTAGCTCTAGTGATTTTGTTTCGTGAACTGTGAATAGTACCTACTTATGTTTATTGATTTCTTTTAAATTTTACTCTGATGCTAATGTAACGCCACCGTAATTTAATGCATTTGGACGGACACTTTTTCATGTACACAGATGATACTCCTTACCTCAACCCTCCATAGTTATGACAATGACCGAGAGGTTGGATTCCGCATCGAAATCAATCCGACTAGGTTCAGAATCGTTACGTTTAACCTTCGCACAGCTGGACAAAGATCTACCTTTATATTTATATTATTAATATGAGTTCTGAAGTGAAAATTTCTTAGGCTGCGTATAGGGGAAAACGTCAAACGGGCTTACTTCACCAACATGCTTATGCCGGGCGGTGGCGGTGGTGTAGAGTTGGAGGGGTTGCGCGTTAGGCGCTTTTTCAATGAGTGAAATCTTGTGAGTTCGCGTGTCGACATACAATACCAGTATTTCTGTAGTTATACCGGTTACGTATTGTGTAACATTAGTGTTGCTAATACTAAAATTTTAGTTTTGAGATTTCACATCTATCGGCAGCCCCTATGACTGCCATTGTTCAATTCGGAAAATAATTTAAAATTCTCCAAAACCAAAAATCCACTTCAATTTTAAAATTAAACTCACGACACCCGAGTAAATTCCACAATTTTTGTGAAATCTACGACTACGCCGTCCAAGGTAAACAAATGTAAACACATTTTAGTTTCTTATAGATATTTCCAAAACCGTCGCACCGATTTGGATTAAATTTTCATGACACTCTAAAATATATATATATATTTTTATAGCATAGGGTGACGAAAGGAACAGGACATGTGCCTGATGGTAAGCAACAAGCCTGCCATATAGCAGCACAATGACACTCAGCTATTGGAACATGAAAAGTCCAAATCATTACCTAGCACTGCACTGCGCTCGTCACCCAGAGATCTAAGATATTATATCTCTATGACCTGTAATTTCTCTGGAAACAGCCCTTCAAACCGGAACACAGTAATGTTTAGACATTACTGCTTATCGGTAACTGGCAAAGGTGTGGTTCTTCCCCAGGCTGACTCTGGTCGTTCATCCCACTCGACACCACCAAAACGACACCATCCGTGGTGTCGTATGGAATCTCTAGTCCATACGACACCACCTTAGTGATGTGCTGTTCCGCCATTAGTTTTTATGTATTTTATGTCGTCAGTATAAGTATCCATGTCCATTGTGAAAAATTAAAATATTCGGACGGAAAGACAATAATATGCAAATTGCAATGAACAATATCAAGATGACCATTTGAGTGACAGATAAATATAAACTTTATCAAATGACATACCTCATTAATGAAACTGCTTGAACTTAATTGGCGTTTTCATATCAACAACTTTGTATGTAGGTAACCTCACTATTGGTCGGTGGTGTCGTATGGACTAGTGATTCCATACGACACCATCGATGGTGTCGTTTTGGTGGTGTCGAGTGGAAGGAAGGACTCTGCCAAGACTCATACCACTATAATGATGATGTGCTAATAAAAAGAATCATTAAAATCGATTCAAAATTGTCGGAGTTATCGCGTAACATAAATAAAAATCATTTATTGTCTCCGAAAAAATAAAATCCGAATTAAATTCAGATACTCGACCAAATGAGCGTATTTAGTAGAATAAGAATCTATCACTATTATCATCTAAATAATAAATAAATATTGGTGGTGGACCATTCACACGCAACACCATCTGACCCCAAACTAAGCAAAGCTTGTAATATGGTGGCCAGATAGCTGATATAATACTTATATAGTTGTAAATACATACTTATTATACATAGAAACACCCAGACACAGTACAAATATTTGTGTGATTAATTAAAATATTTGCACTGAGTAGGAATCGAACCCATGACCCTCAGCTTCGCAGGCAAAGTTACTACCCACTAAGCCACGAGGCCAGTCAAATGAAAGCAATTTTTAACCCCCGACCAAAAAAAGGGGTGTTATAAGTTTGACGTCGATGTCTGTATGTCTGTCTGTCTGTGTGTGTGTGTGTGTCTGTCTGTGGCACCGTAGAGCTCAAACGGATGGACCGATTTCAATGCGGTTTTTTTTATTTGAAGGTTAATATACGTGCGGATGTTTTTAGCTATGTTTGGTTAATATCAATACAAGATAGCCGCCTCCACAAAATAGTGGACAAAATATTTCTTCACAACCTACCTCAATATGGGTATCAAATGAAAGGGCTTGACCAGTAGAATACAATACATAATAACAAATTTCAAATCCAAGATGGCCGCCACCACAAAATGGCGAATTATATTATTTTTTCACTACTACCACAATATGGGTATCAAATGAAAGGGCTTGACTAGTAGAATACTTTGCACTGTGACAAATTTCAAATCCAAGATGGCCGCTACCACAAAATGGCGAAATACATTTATTTTTCACAACTCCCTTAATATGGGTATCAAATGAAAGGGCTTGACTAGTAGAATGTTGTACAGATAACAAATCCGAGGTAGTCGGGGGTTAATTAAATTTTTTAATTTTGTTCTTTTTAGTTTTTTTGTTCATATTTCACCGCCACACTGATTTCAATAAACCATGAGACCACCTCTGGAGTATCATAGATCAAACAAAAATAGAATCATCACAAGCGATTCACAATTGGCGTAAATCGTAACATACGAGTACATAACTTGTGCATACAAGAAAAACGACTGTGTAGTTTTGACGAAACCACGGTAAAAGTGAAACCTTTTTTCGCATTGCAGACATTTAACTTTTTTTTTGGGAAAAATATTAAATTTAAGTAAGTTACGTAACTTAACTTACCTCGGCTGTTTCCCCTTAAAGGCTTGTTCGCATTAGGCTAGTAATTTAGCCTAGTGGCGAGTAATTTAGCAACTAAACGTGTATGAACAGTGAAAATTTAGTCGAGTAGTTTAGGAAGTGATTTAGTCGAGTCAATCAATTTTGTTCTATTTTCAACGGGCGAGTAGCACCCCCCACCACGCGTTCGTTGCGAGCGGTGCGCTCATTGGCTCGCCGATTAAACAGGTTCGAACTTGTCGAATTAGTCCGGAGAGAAAAATAACTTCAAACAATTTTCCAAATGCGAAATTGTCTGTGGAATAACTTGTTTTATTGATCACACAAATTTCCTCATTCACCTCTTCTAAAATAGCCATTACGATTAGCTTATTCATTCATTTAATTTATTGCGTTGTAAGATCTTCATGTCGCGAAACGCTACTCACTTGTGAACTGTACTAAAGCACGGTGCGAACGATTTTTGAATAGTAGCGAGTATTTTAGCTACTAAATTACTCTCTACTAGACTAATTTGCTAACCTAACGCGAACAAGCTTTTACTCCACGGTCGATCAGATGGACGAAAAAGTTTGAAGCAATGTATCAAAAGTTTCACTTTAAAAACTACAACCAAATGGATAGGTCCTCCTTTTTTGAAGTCGTTTAAAAACGTATCATTTGACTAGTTTCAAGCAGGTATCGCCTTCCAGATCTGCAACATCTTCTTCGTGGTCAAATCCATCGGTCCAAAGATGAACTGTCCCACGTATTTAGGCCCTAGATGTAGAAGCAATTCCGCCTTCCTTGGTGACAAGTACAGGCCGGCCAGGGATGTCCGAGCCACACCAATCTTTTGCGCTATGGTACCTAAAAATAACGTAAATTAATTTAGCATGATTGTATTATTTATTGACTAGCGGCGCCCCCCGGTTGCATCTTCGTAGTTTCCGATCCTGTTATTCTCCTATAAAAAATAGTAAGTAGTAGTAGTAGTAAAAAATAGCCAATGTGTTATTCCAGACCTTTATCTATGTATTTCAATCAAATGTCGTCAGCAGTTTTTGCGTGAAAGAGTAACAAACATGCGTTCTTACAAACTATCGCGTTTATTACAGTAGAATCTCGATAACTCAAACCTCGGTAACTTAAAAACCTCTATAACTTCAAAAAATAAATTTGTTCCTTTCCCACCAGAACCCAAAACTCCTTGATAACTTAAAACCTCTATAACTTAAAATGTTATTTGTTTCCCTTGGACTTTAACTTATCGAGGTTCTACTGTAGTAGGAAAGTAGGATTTGATAATGAAGTTACGGCTGGTCTCGTCGGGAGTTCATGTTTACAGAGAGAGAGGGGTGCAAAACAACGTTACGATGAGTTAAAATGGGAGAAGACTATGAAATTTTTAAAAATACATAACGTAATACTCAAGTATTGCTACTATGCTCTCTTTGTTAATTTTAAAAGTAAATTACCTGTGATATGTACGTCATCAATCCAGAAGTAGGGGGCAGACTGCACACTGTCTAGCAGTTGGGTGACCACGTCCTGAGAATATAGTATTATGTAGCCTGTAAACAAAAACAACACTTAGAACATAGGTAAACTATGAAATATCATACTAATTTTGTAATGTAAAAGTTTGGATGTTTGTTGCTCAATCACGTCGGAACGTTTGAACGGATGAGGGCGAAATTTGAAACACAGATAGATTATAGCCTGAAATAATTTAGGCTACTTTTTACGGGGAAATCACGGGTATGGGAAGACATCATGGGAGGATGTGGGTGTTTCGTCATCCAGACCAGACATTTTCCTTTTTTCTAGAGCTACGAAACGCATAGTCCTTGTAGAACTTACCGTACCGTGGGAAACTAATATGAAATAATAGGAGTTTCATCGCGTGGTCTTTAGGTACCACGTGATGAAACAAAATAAGTATTACGACCTCCTAAACGAATTAACAAAAAACGGCTGTGTAGTTAGTTTATACGCTGTGGAAGTGGGAGCGAGAGGTATACCAGCAAAATCTCTCTATAACCTGCTGAAAGACCTTGGCTTATCCAGAAGTGCAGTAAGTTCTATACTAGAACGAGTATCTAATGCTGTACTTGTAGGCTCATATCAGATTTGGCTGGGCAGGGAGAGAAAAATGAGTAGTGAACGTGAGTGTTGATGTAAGTCAGAAAGGGGCCCGAGTCACAAGTCTCGGGATTTACTCGAGTTTTCTCTCTCCGCCACACGATGGACCCGGCACCCGCACGGTGAATCCATGGAATGCTACGAAGATCGTCTCTACGCGGGTAAAATTGTAGGGTCTGCTAGTGGCGTATGGTTTTCAGAATGCTCTACACCACGGGTCTGCAACCTTTTGAGGCATGGGCCACATGGTGGAAAAAGAAGATAGAAGCGGGCCGAACTTATAAAATAAAAAAAGAGTTTGGGAGAGAAAGACTATCAGATAACATAAGTAGCGAATTAATTACATTTTATTAAAAACCGTCGCGGGCAACGTGTTACCGCCCCCTGATCTACATAAATGTGTCAGTGTAAGTTATTACTTATTAGGGCCTCGCGATTTCCGCATTCGCCTGAAGTTTGGTAAGTAAAGTAATGACCATCTGATGCTCAGAGCTGGTAGTAAGTCTGCATTCACAGACAGATTACAAACTAAGCCGCTGTGCCAGTCAAATCAATTTTATAATGAAGTATGTACAATAATAATTATGGAAATCTTTGTATTGCCTGTATAATTTTTTTGACTATGACAAAGCTTTTACTACTAGCTTTTTTATAGTGTCCGACCGAAAGTTCGGTTTCGGTTTCGGCCGAGTTTCGGCCAAAAATCAAGTTTCGGCCACAGTTTCGGTTTCGGCCAAAATCGGCCGAAACTTTTGCCGAAACCGAAACTTAACAAGTTCAAGCACGTTCACGATCGCCTAACTTTGTTTTCCGCGGCAACGCTTTGACGGACGCTGTCGGCCCTTTTCGGGAATTATCGTGCGCCGTTCGGATAGTACTGTAGCAACCAGCGATGCCAACCGTACGAGGTTCCTCGTACAAATACGAGATTTTTAGTCTTTCGTACGAGGGTACGAGGACACTATTAATTAACCTCGTACAAATAAGTACGAGATTTTAATATTGCTATTAAAATAGTGAAAACTAGAGCCATCTATCAGAACTTGTAAGGACTTACAAGACTTCTTACTGATTTCTTATCTATCCTATTATGATATATATTGTTTCCATTTCATGCCCTAATTAAGGCAAAATAATAGGTAAAATGCACCAAATTTCAGTCTAATATATAAAATTCTCGTGTCACAGTTTTTGTTGCCATACTCCTCCGAAACGGCTTGACCGATTTTGATGAATTTTTTTGTACTTATCCGGTATCTATGAGAATCGGCCAACATCTATTTTCATCTCCCTAAATGTTAGGGTAGTCCACCCCTAAATTTTTATTTTATTTTTAGACAAAATTTTTAATTTCTATTATTTTATGATACAACATACAAAAATACATACAATGCTCAATTTTTACCATTCTACGATCAACCCTTATTTTTTAATAGCCATTTTAGTAATTTAATCATTTTTCCTCTCCGGTCGAAAACTGATCAATCGTCATTTAATTAGTCATCCCCGCCAGTTGTCTACAGGTGTCACTTCTGACCCAGTAAACAGCACGATAATTTGGGGATCAAAAGTAGTCTATAGCATATATATAGTTAGTACACGGTAATCTCGGGAACTATCGGACCGATTTAAAAAAATCATTCACCGTTCTTTCATATGTACGTAATCCTTGAATGATGTAGGTTACATATATATATGTACCACGGGCGAAGCCGGGGCGGGCCGCTAGTATTTTAATAAATTATATACTTGACCACGTGAGTTTCGGTTTCGGTTTCGGCCGAAACTGAAGCCACGGCCGAACATTCGGTTTCGGTTTCGGCCGGAAAATCAGTTTCGGTCGGACACTACTTTTTTACAAAGTTTACAGGTGTATTTAATTAACGAAGCACCTTTACACCTACTTGCTTTATTCACATTTGACATTGTTTATTATTTTATCTTATTGCATAAGTAGCCCACTAAATGTTCCCACTGTTGGGACTCAGGCCTTCTCTCGCAAGGAGAAAGTTAAGATCATAATCCACCACTTTCTCGCAAGGAGATAGTCTAGATCACAATCGACCACGCTGGCCCAGTGCCGGTTGGTGGATGACACATTACCTCGAAAGATTCTAGGTACATGTCGGTTTCCTCACGATGTTTTCCTTCACCGTTTTTAAGTTAGCGGCACTACGCACATGACTTCGAAAAGAAAGTGGTGCGCGCGGTGGGATTTGAACCTGGGGGCTCCGGATCGGCAGTCGCCGTTCTCCCGACTAAACCAGCCGTAACTTCCATGATTTTATCTTATTATGTATACAGGTTCTTTGCCTTTTAGGTAATGATGTTACCAAATGTTCTTCTGAATTTATGGTTCAAATAAATGAATTGAATTTATATAAATTTAATACAGCAAAATAATAATAATACAATAGTGAGAGGTACAGCGGGCCTCGATATACCTACAGTGGGATAATGCAAGCAGTCAATGATACTGATATTGAAATAAACAATAATAAAAGGGGGATTGATTTCATTCTGATTATAAATAAATGGTGGTAATTGATGCTCCACTGACATACTTGGGATGTTTTAGTAATTGATTCTTGTCTTCTTTACTCGGGTTGTGATAGCTAGTGGTAATAACAATAACATAATAACATTTCGTTTCACAGTTTTTTTATTATTATGTATTTAATTTACCTCCATGGACATCTGACCCCATGCCATTTTTATATGAACATTAGTTTTTATTAATAGTTTCAGAGCTGTGATGTTGTAGATTCATATCCCACCTGTAGAGTATATCTTTAAATGCATATGCACCAGCAGTTTTCACCGCTAACTTGAACGATGAATGAGAATATCGTGAGAAAACTAGAGAAATGTTACAAGATATTCAGAAGGCCGTCCGAGCAACGGAAACATAAAAGTGAGCTGCGTAACCAACCTATCCAGATCAACTAAGGTCCTTAAAATTAACATAAACTCATACAAGCTCTGGAATACTAATACTAATACTTGCATTTCATCAAATATTGAGAGTTTAAATACTTGCTTTCAAGGATCCCCAAAAACTTATCTTTATGTAGCCCCTAACAATGCTTATGGGACTGTATAGGTTCTGGTTTGTGAAATAATGATATTAGTAACAATGATCTGTGATTATACCTATCATAAGACTATATGATATACCGTTGTCCTCCTATAGCTTATGTGTCAAAATAAAAATATCAACTAGTCAGTACACTATTTTTTATCTTTACAAAATTTAATAGAATACAACTCACCTGGGCAATAAGTAGGATAGTGAGACAATCCATACTCTGATGTTGTGACCTTCCATTTGGAGCTGTCGCTTCTATACACAGGTGCATGGTCCAATGTCTTGCACGCAATCAGCCCTTTAGCTCCCCATGGAGACAGCTCCTTCGTAAGGAACCGTCTCAACTCTCTAGAGTTCACCACCACATCATCATCAGTTTTCAAAACATACTTCGCCATCGGACAATGATGGGTAACCCATTTCAAACCCATTGCATGTTTATAAGTCATGTTCCGGTAAGCATCTACAAAGGATCCTTGCACAATATCACCAAATATACTACTTTCATCCCTTATTTTCTTTGCTATAGTCTTATTTCTACTTTCTCCTAACAGAAAAACCACTTTGGTCGAGTCCACTGATTTTCCCCATGTGTTTCGGATGATAGCACGATTTTCGTGGTTTTTAGGGTTAGAAGAGACTATAATTACAAGCAGTAAACCTCCTGTGTAGTCCTTACAAGGCTGTGGATTTATTTTAAAGGAAAATCCCTTGATGTCAATCAACTGGTCATATACATCATTAGTTTCCACCTTTGTAGTATTGTAAGGACCTAGAGGGCTGAACTTAGGGTTTTCTAAGCGTACAAACGTCGTTTCCGAAGTGTAGAATATATCGTAGACTAACATAAGCGAGAAAATTACAATTAAATACGCATGAATGTTAGTCATGACTACTTCTTGGAACTTTTTATGCGTATTGAGGTTGATTGAAGATGTTATGCTTCAAATTATCTTCTACTCCGTAAACCGAACTCCGGATGTTTGATAAACTCAACTTTAACTTAGATTGTAGGATTTTAGTGGTTTAAAAGTCTCGCAAAATGCAGAATGCAAATAAAAATCACATTGTATTTGTTTACAATTTACAACTTTCAAAGATATTGACAGATTGACACGACAATCACGACATTGACTTGACAACTTAACATGATTTATAAGTTCATTTGTAGATGCCGCGTTCAGAAACTATAATATAATCAGAGCATTGTTTTTCTTTCTCTATCGCACTTGCACAGGTTTGCATCACAATAATACAATCCCACTCTTGATATGTGTAAAACTTTGTTTATCACATTCAACTTCCACTTTTTCACTCTTGCATTTAGTTACATCACCGCAATTTCGCCAGATCCCGGAGAGTCCTAGAATCAGCCCCACTACATGTACCCACAACTGGGACTCGGATCTTCTCTCACAAGGAGAAAGTCAAGGTTATAATTCACCACGATGGCGAAATGCAGATTTGTGTACGGCATGTCCTAGAATGATTCCAGAAACAAATCACTTTCTTGTTGTTCATCGTGATGTTTTACGATGCCGGATCGGCAGCCGCCGTTCTGCCACTAGACCAGCCGTAATAAGTCCTATAACCCTACCTATTAGGTAGTAAGTAACATTATAAATGTCAATGATTGGATGTTTGTTGCTCAATGACATCGTAAAGTCTGAACCTCTGAACGGATCGGACTGAAAATTGGAACGTAGATAAATAATAGTCTCTAAGAACAGATAGGCAACTTTTTATTCCGAAAAATAACTGGAACTAGGAACGGGAACTACGCGGGTAAAACCGCATGCCGCTGCCAGTTTATAATATTAGTAGGATTATTGTCCGAAAATCAACATTTTTATCACTGACTGACCAGTAGACAAAAACTAAGTAGGTATAGGTAATTCAGTTTCGGATGGGCTGGAATGTTTAAATTTCAATGCTATCTAGAAATAAATCAGAAGCTAGTTAATTTTTAGGGTTCCGTAGCCAAATGGCAAAATACGGGACCCTTATAGATTCGTCATGTCTGTCTGTCTGTCTGTCTGTTCGTCCGTTTCCTGTTCGTACTTTCAACGAAAATTGGTTTGAATGAGATCTAGTAGGTAAGTACACTCCGCGAGGTATAAGCTGAGCTTTGCATTAGTGTGAGTGATCACCAATCAGGCAGGAGCTTGAAATTTTGTCCGCGAGGTATAGGCTGAGCTTTGCATTAGTGTGAGTGATCACCAATCAGGCAGGAGCGCGGCGAGACAGAATGGCGCCGCGCCTAAGGCCGGTTGGCACACCTACACTATCCATGTACACTCACACAAATGCAAAGCTCAGCTTATGCCTCGCGGAGTGTAGTTTTATTTTAAAACCATATCATTTTTTAAGTTAAAACTTCTGTTGGTGCTCCACCAGGGGTCATAGGGGTCATGACCCCCCTCCCCTGGGCCGGATTCAGTAGGTACCTAGATGTACCTACTTATCGTATACTGGCATTCTCGTACTTATATATATGTATTTAAAGTAGACCTGCACCGTTATGAATTCCATACCCATATCACTTCTCAGCCATGATTATAAGTTGTTTTCGAAGGTAATCAAAAATCGTCTCACACGCAGGGTTGACGACAGCCACCCGAACAAGCTAGTTTCCAAAAAATGCGACAGCACCATAGACCACATCCATACGCTTCGAATTACACAGAAAATCGAGGAGTATAATCGGCCACTATGTATAGCGTAGGTATGTGGACTATGAGAAAGCCTTCGATTCCATCGGGACCTGGGCAGACCTTCAGTCTCTCCAGCGATGCCGCATCGATTATCGCTATATCGAGTTATTGAAGTGTATTTACAACAAAGCCACAAAGTCTGTCCGATTACATGACCAGTGCAGAAAACATATCCGGCTACAGAAAGGCGTGAGACAGGGAGATGTTAAATGTTTTTAAGCTACTGGACTGCGATCTGCGATCAATATCGACGGCGAATGCATCCCTCACTTTTGGTTTGCCGACGACATAGTCATTGCGGCAGAGACGCTGGAGGACCTCGGTGCTATGCTCAAGGACCTTAGTAGAGTATCCCAAAAAGTAGGTCTGAGAATGAATAATATAGACAAGACGAAGGTCATGTCTTAGTTGCGCCGGTTATTGTTGGGAATACCGCACTCGAAGTTATTGACGAAATGGCGAATATGTCTACCTGGGTCCAAAGATCCAATTAAGTAGATAAAAACAAAGATTCAACAAGATTCGACAGCGAGGTCCAGGTAAGGATCCAACTCGGATAGGCAGCGTTCGGAAAACTGCGGCACATCTTTAAGTTCAAAATACTTACCCCAATGCTTAGAGACCAAAGTTTATAATCAGTGTGTGCTGCCAGTGATGGCTTATGGAACTGAGACGTGGTCCTTAACTGTGGGCCTCATAATAAAGCTCAAAGTTGCACAGCGAGCTATGGAGAGAGATATGCTCGGAGTCTCTTTGCACGACAAAATCCATAAGGGATATTCGTAAAAGAACGAAAGTGGCCGACATAGCTCAAAAAGCAAGACAAGCAAGAAAGAGTAAGCAAGCTGAAGTGGCAATGGGCAGGCCAAATCGCTTGCAGAACTGACAACCGATGGGGAAGAAAGGTTCTCGAGTGGCGACCACGAACCGGAAGACGCGGTATTGGACGGCCTTCCACTAGATGGACAGATGACCTCACAAAGGTCGCTGGAAACCGCTGGTTGCAGGTTGAGCGGTATCGTTCGTTGTGGAAATCTAGGGGGAGGCCTATGTTCAGCAGTGGGCATCTTGCGGCTGATGACGACGATGATGCTCTACTTATGGAACAGTTTTAAGACTTGTCTACGACTATGTTAAAAGAATTCATGTGCCCCCCCCCCCCTGGAGTCAAAGCTGGATCCACCCTTGGTTTGACGTTTAAATGTTTTAAGCCTACTCTAATTAGGCTTAGTACCTAGTTGACCGAGCTTTGCTCGGTTTAAATGCGTTTATAAAGGGCTCTAAGTAAAAGATTTTTTCAGAAAAAAAGAACAAAAAGAAAAGACCTGAGTGTAACCATCAGGATTCGAACCGGGGCCTGTTGACTCCGAGGGCGAGCATATTCCGTCTGAGCCATTTAGACTTAAAGAACAGTGGCGAAATAAGTTATTGTATTCTAATGACATTGTAAGAGTTTTTCATTGTCTAAAAAAGCGCATAAAAAATGATGTTTTTAAAAAGTAAAACCTAGCTCGCGTTTCGGGAAAGATCGATTTATCGTCCCCGAAACCCCTGTATACATAAAATCGTTCCGAGATTCAGATTATATATATATATACCTATAAGAATTGCTCGTTTAAAGGTATAAGATAACATACGGACGAAATGACGCGACGGATCGAAGTAGAACCGGAGTAGGTAAGTCGCGAGTTACCTAGGTACTCGAAATTATGTTTTTCGTAGAAAGAGAGGAGATGTTCAAATCGGATTAAAATTCTGTCGCAGAATGCGAAAGAAGATATGTAGGGTGCTTCACTGCTTCAGATGTCCTGTTCCCAGACGATCAGACGTTTCGACGTGATTGACCAAGAAACATCCTAACTTTCACATAACAATAAGTATGTATTAAAAATAATAGGTAAGTGTAACTTTATTATTAAAAAAGTCTGCACTTTCTAAATAGCAGATTCTTACTGTGTATAACAGAAGAAGGGAACGCTCCTTGAGCACGGCGCGGTTAAACACTGGCGGGGTATTGACTGGAATCATAAGGCGTTGATAAAACCACATTTTTCATCGTTTTTACTCGACTAACTCGGGACCATGACCATGGCCATTGACCATCTAGAAATAATTGTGTGTAACTATATAAATAAAGTTAGTGAAATAATGTAATTGTAAATTCATGACAACACTATTGTCACAAGTTTCACAATTTCTAAGAGGTGTGTTTACTGATTTTGTTTTTTGCTGTAAATTTGATGAATTACTTTAAGGTGATATTGTCGCTTTCGCTTTTTTGCATGGAAGGTAGACTGAGATTTCATATGGGTAATAAATACTCTGTAATGTTATGTTATTGTACTTAATGTATTGGCGGTAATTTTATTTAGACACAGCATTTGAAAGAAATCTGAAAGATATTATAATATTATTCTTAATTTATATAAACATACAATTCTTATTTTTTATTGCAATTTCAATTGACTTGTTTTATGTCAGAATAAGGTTTTAGACAAAGCCCCTATACAGTCTATTACTAAAATCAGTAAAATTAAATTATTTTTGTCATAAACATGTACTTATGTAGTAGAAGGAGGTGGAAGGTGGGTATTGCTAAGGCGGTATCTACCTGCCATCATTTTTTATTTTTACTAAGAATTTATAAAAGCAGTAGGTACCTATCTCAACGGATCTAAGTAGGTACAAACCTATCTTGTACATCAAATAAAATTGTAATAATGTGACGAGTCTGTGTAGTGGCGTTCATAAAACTAAAATAAGTTTTCAGTTATATCGGCAGTTCCTATGACTGCAATTTTTTTTAATTATTCATTTTAGACAGCACTTAACGCTCATTTTGCCTGATTCGAATAGGTTCCCTAAACACCATTTCATTATAGACTTGAAGGCACCTATTAGATGTACTATAAAAAAAATGTGTTATAAGACCTAGTTATCAATTTTGCCATATTAAGTGGCGCCAATATTTCACTTTGTTAAAGAAATTTGACAAAATGGAACATTGGGGCATATTGGCACTAGTAGGTATGCTTTTATTAATGACTAATATTTATGATGTTTAATACTCTTCTTAAAATAGTTAAATCTGGCCGTGTTTGACGAGTGGGTTATAAATTGTACATTTATGAATAGAGAACGTAGACTTTGTAGTTACAGAAGGGCTATATCCCCTGTAGGCAAACTGTTAGCGGCCGACTGAGTTGCGGAAACTGCGTAGAGTGACCGCAAGACTAGTAAACAGTCGACACTGGATCACTGGACACTCCATTATATTATATGGACTATGGTATCTATAGAAGAGCGTACCAAACCGATACGCCGGCGCCGCCAACTTAGTCAGCTTGACAGTTTGCCTACTGCGGACACAGTCTAAGTTAGTAAAAGCCATCTGAGGTCTGAGGCTAATAACAGTCTCTTCCTAAACAACTCTATAGAGTTCCGAAGCAGGAACGTGCCGGAGAGGATTTGCTGATCCAATAACAAGCTGGCGTGGCGCGGCGAGTGAGCGGCCGGCCTCTTGACCTGCAGTCACGGGTTCGAAGAACTGTGCGCTCACTAATGAGCAATTCTTTTCTAATTAAACGGAGAGAAAATTTGAAAATAAAATCTTCAAAGCATAGTCATCCAGATAAGTCTCTAAGCATGGCCATCTAGATTAGGCTGCTAAGCATAGCCACCTAGATTAGTCTTCAAAGCATGGCTATCTAAAAATTCGTTAGGTGACGATGACGCGAAATCGATGATTTTCTTCCCCCATAAAATGCTCACCGCGTCTAAGGAAGATTTGAGTCCAAAAATGGCAGATGTGGCAATCACTGTCTCTGTACAGTAAGCTTTTTAAGTGAAAACCTCACTTGGCGCGCCATAGACAGTTTTTTCGTTGGCTGTGAAAAGAATTCTAGCGTCACGCTCGGGAATCATAAGAAATGTTCGGGTAAACTCGAGACTAGCAGGTCTACTACGAAGTCCGATAAACGATATATCGGCCGAAGTTATGGACGTTTTATACCACGAAACACAATCGGTCGGTTGATGACACAAAAACTGTCAAATCAGTGTCGGTCGGGATGAACGAAACGCCCGATCAGATCAACCGACCGATTGTGTTTCGTGGTATAAAACGTCCATAACTTCGGCCGATATATCGTTCATCGGACTTCGTAGTAGACCTGCAGGCCATTGAGCATCTAGAAATGCGTCAATATTTCCCATTGGCTATGCAATATGCATGAAACGCTGACGCATTTCTAGATGCCATGCTCATGACCGTTTTCATCCGCGTAGTTTCCTAAGTAAAATTTAATTCTGAGTTATAAGTTTTCACTGCTATCAGCAGTTTTTTGACTGCCATTTTATAGCATAGCGTGACGAGACGAGCACGACATTTATCTGATGGTAAGCAACATGCCTGCCACATAACACCACAGGGGCACGCAGCTATTGCAACATCAAAAGTCCAAATCATTACCTAGAACTGCACTGCGCTCATCACCCAGAGATCTAAGATATAATATGTCTAAGCCTAGTAATTTCTCCGAAAACATTGCCCTTCAAACCGGAACACAGTATTGTTTGCACATTACTGCTTGGCGGTAGAATAACTGGCAAAGGTGTGGTACTTCCGCAGGCGGACTCTGCCAAGACTATTTAGTCTGTCGTCACTGCCCGTAGACATTAAAACTTTGAATTTACGTAGCAAGCAGCACTAATGTTGAACAATAATAACTAAAATAATAATAAAAATAAAACTAAACTTTGATAACCAAAAAAGCTAACGAAAATAAACTCGCGACTTTCCTACTCCGGTTCTATTTCGTTCAGTCGTTTTGTCAGTTGTCGTCAATCAATGTTCAATCGAACATAAACTATTTTCGTACAAAAAATTAAACCGACTTCAAAACCACAAATAGGCACTCAAAAGCGAAAAATAAACTAAAATCATTATTATAAGCGCTACTCACTCATCTATTTGAAGTCGGCGCCAGCCAAATCTAACAGGTATAGGATAGATAGATACTACTTACCTGTGCCTACATCATAGCATCAATCTACTAACTTTTTGACCTGACTGGCACCGACTTCAAATAGATGAGTGAGTAGCGCTTATAATAATGATTTTAGTTTATTTTTCGCTTTTGAGTGCCTATTTGTGGTTTTGAAGTCGGTTTAATTTTTTGTACGAAAATAGTTTATTTTACTCTTTTTAGTGTACAAGAACAAAATTAAAAATTTTGATTAATCCCCGACTACCTTGTATTTGTTATCTGTACAACATTCTACCAGTCAAGCCCTTTCATTTGATACCCATATAAAGGGAGTTGTGAAAAAAGAAATGTATTTCGGCATTTTGTGGAAGCGGCCATCTTGGATTTGAATTTTTTCATAGTGTAAAGTATTCTACTAGTCAAGCTCTTTCGTTTGATAACCAAATTGAGGTAGTTATGAAAAATATAATATAATTCGCCATTTTGTCGTGGCGGCCATTTTGCATTTGAAATTTGTTATAGTACATAGTATTCTACTAGTCAAGCCCTTGCATTTGATACCTATGTTGAGAAGTAGTGAAAATCAATGACATTCGCTTTTTTGTGGTGACGGCCATCTTGGATTTCAAATTTATCATAGTGCGTAGTATTCTACTAGTCAAGCCCTTTAAATTGATATATATATTGAGGTAGTAGTAAAATTAATGATGATTAATTAATATTGGAAGTTCGTTGCTCAAACACGTTGGAACGGTCATTGGTCATGGCCATTGCTCATGGTCATTGATCGTGGTCATTGGTCATGGCCGTTCCTCATGGTCATTGGGCATGGTCATGGTCATGGTCATGTGCATGGTCATGGTCATGGTATTGAGGTAGTAGTAAAAAATAATGACATTCGGCATTTTGTGGTGGCGGCCATCGCGTTCATCGACTTATTTAGACGTTGTCACGTCAAAAAAATTGACAGATTCTGCTTCTTCATGAAGTAAACAAGATCAAATGTGATGGTCCGATCCGAAAATCAGAATGAAACGTTATAAAACGCCAAACGAATTAAAATTTTGTGGTCGCACTATAATTATTCTAGTTTATGTCATAAACGCGCGAAATATTACGTAACCGACTCCCACGCTAACTGACGCAGGTCCTACCCCGACGGCCGCTCGCGGCATACTAAATTGAGTAAATTGCGCAGCGTAATTTATTGTAATTTCGACTGCTGGTAATTTATATTTTTTGAAAAATTGACAACTATGATTTGAAAAGTAACTATAGAATTGGATTCTACAAAGAACAAAGTATTATCGTGTCTAATTTTTATTTTGGAGTTATTGTGTATTTTACACAGAGACAACGCTAAAACTGCAATATAAAACTTAAAATTGGCTTATGATTTTGTTTTTTTTACTAATAAATGGGACCAAAATTCAGATATATGTGACTTGAATGAATTAATAAAATATGTGTATGATGTTCCCATATTTTTAAAGTATAAATTTTGAGTATCACTTGTAGATTTAGAAGTCTGAAACTGACACGGCGGCGACTTTTCGGCGAAATGGTCATGGGAGATCGTTCCCTACGACTAAAGGCTTTATTATTAGTAAAATTGAAACAAGGAAACGTCAACAAGAAAGATCGGCCTATTTTTTGAACGTAATTATCTTTTTCTAGATAATACTAAAGATGGAAATATCGGAACACAAACTTTTTGAATTTCGTGCGACGACGTGAGCCGGCTCTTAAAGCATTTACACAATTTTGTATTGACAGGGTCGAGATTCATAACTTTCGTGAAATCTACAACTACATCATCCAGATAATTGTACGCAAATTTTCAGTTTTTGGTTCATATTTCAAAAACTACTTGACCGATTTCAAAAAGATTGATATGGGACCATTTGGGAAGCATACCCAACCGAACACAAAAAGAAATTTTAAAATCGGTTCAGAGGTTCTCGAGAAATCAGGTAACATACATAAAAAAAAAAAAAAAAAAACATAGGGTCGAATTGATAACCTCCTCCTTTTTTTGGAAGTCGGTTAAAAACGAAGTAGAACCGGTGGAAAGTCGCGAATTTATTTCGATATAACGGTTTTCGTAGACAGAGAGTACTCTCTTTCTACTCTACTGTAAGTAGACGTCCTGTTTCGATGCTCCGCCGCCGCCACACCCCGGACACTCCACTAAAACTCCATACAACCGCCGCTGTGGAGTTGCCTACTCTTCACACAACTACGCAGATGTCGTTCGTACACACGCGTGAATGTGTGCGTTAGCGCTAGGGCTACTGAATTGTTTTATTGAATAGTTGTGCCCCTTGAGTTCACCTGGTGACGTAGTCTATAAACTTGCTATAATGTTGAGTTACATAAATAGAATGAAGCCAAATTACATTATTCTAATTAAAAGGGTGTTTGCACAGATTTCTAAATTGTTTCAGAAATCTGTGGGTGTTTGTATTGCCGCGTAAAATGAAATGAAACCGATGATAGATTAGATACCTAGATATCTATTTCTGTTAGTAGGTACACATTCGCATTTTATTTTACACTTACCCATGAAGGAAACTTTATTCTGTCACTACAATTATTCCTCCAGGCATTATCAATCGGTGCTTGGGCACATAAGTTACTGGCTGTGTGAGTTACGAACTTTGAGTTAAAAACGACTTCGTTATTATAAAAAATAAATATTGGTAGACAATTCACACACAACACCATCTGACCCCAAACTAAGCAAAGCTTGTAATATTATAAAGCAACGTTATTGAAAAGTTTCTAATCTTACGTTATTTTATCATTAGGAAATTAAATAAAGCTTTTAATCTTGTGCCGTTTAGTTGACGGACAGCCGTAAACAGCATAACAACCCACCATGATGATATTTCGTTAGGAATTAGATGTTCGATACCAGCCCTTCGTTGAGTGCTCCTAACGTATCCGAAACGGCCTGAGGGGTGAGGAAGCTCGAAATTGGCGGGGGGTGGGGAGTGTCCGTTCTATCTGTATTATCTATTCTATGCCGCCGCTCCAATGCTACGCCGCTTCATTAGTAAGTATATGACGCGAACCCGTAAGATTTTCCTCTACTAACGCGGGTAAATAAGTTTTTAAGAATGACTGAATGATGCAGTGGTAGCGCTCTTTGCAAGGTCCGCCTGGGGAAGTACCATACTTTATAGATTTCAGTTATTCTGCCTCCAAGTAACAGTGTGCAAACATTACTGTATTAAGAAATTAAAGTTACTGGGCAAAAACTACAACTGCAATTGGAAATAGAAATTACTGGGCTAAGAAATAAAATACTATATCTGATGAGCGCAGTGCGGTGCTAGGATTTGGGCTATTAATGTTCCAATAGCTGCGTGGCAATGTGCTCTTATGGGCAGGCATTTTGCTTACCATCAGGTACATGTCCTGCTCGTCCTGACATTCTTTATTTACTATAAAAAAAGTAATTCCCAATTTTTCAAGAACTTTGGTAGAGTTGTCTGGCCGCCATTTTGACTCGTTTCGAATCACTATCGGTTGGGGCGGACCCGAGACAGCCTGCAGTCCTTCAAAAACTCCGCGAATGCGCATGTCCAACTTAAAAACTCAACTCTGGTCAAGTGTGAAGAGTTTGCCGCCATCACAGTTACCGCGGGAAGCCATCTGACGAGAACACTGGCCGAAAACATTATTTATTTTTTTCATAGCTATTTTTTTTATTTCCAATTTTAAATGGTCAGTAATTTTCGGTACATTTTATTCGTGAAATATGTTAAGTTAGCGGGATTTAATTTTGTTAAGTAGCATAATAAAACATTGGTAAAGCGTAGGGATGGTTTCTAAAAGAATAAAATTCGAGGAATTAAAAATAATTCAATATTTCTAAAGTGCTACGAGTGTAAACTGTAGTTTGAAAGTTTTAAAATGGCGGCGGGTAAGCTTCTTTGGGTGACGACAGTGCTACTACGATTATGGCTGGGTGCAACTGATTTGTGCTATGCTCAGTAAGTTTGTGTAAAAGATAGATTTAAATCTTTATTTAGTCTAGAACATTTGTAATATGGACTATGGTAAGTGGTTGGATAGGCACCTAGATCAAACAAATTAGAGATGACGCTTACCATCATGTTGTCGATTTGCTTGTTTCCACTACACATATAAAATAGCTGACACGACGTGTTTTTTTTTCAGATAAATCAAAAGTAAAGTTAGAGTGACGGGAAGAGCACGACACGCATAGATACATATGCAATATGCATAGCATAAGCGGCTCACTAAACGTTCCCACTGCTGGGACTCGGAGCCTTCTCTCGCAAGGAGAGTCAAGATCACAATCGACCACGCTGGCTCAGTGCCGGTTGGTAGATAACACGTGACTTCGAAAGATTCTAAGTACAATGTCGGTTTCCTCACGAGGTTTTCCTTCGCCGTTTTAAGTTAGCGGCATTACGCAAATGACTTCGGAGATATAGCGGTGCGTGTGGGATTTGAACCCCGGTATTTAGATCGGCTTCAAGAAAAAGCCTATACACACTAGATTTTAAGACACGCGAATAAAAATGGCCGATCTGACTCAAACAATAAACAAGTATGTCAGGTGAAGCCCAATGTCATGAGTGAGTTCTGCACAATCAATCAATCAAATCGGTATTTCAGAACTATCATATCATTCACATACAATAGAAATATGTACAATAGATACAAACGATGTGAAATAATGATATTAAGCACTCAAGATAATAATTACAAACATTTTTAATATTATATTTCATAGACACAGATGATATCAAACACGCTAAGCCCCCATCTTTAAACTGCCTTTGAGCCGACCTACAGATAAAGAATCCTAGCAGCACGCAGCGTACGATATAAGTAGGTGTGTCGTAGGATGATTTGATAAAGTGAAATCTAGTGTTTTTGCAAAATCGCGGCTTATCAAATCTTCTTACGACATAGGCACCGCTAAGATGATCTGTCTTACATCTAGCTGTTCAGTTTGTACGTATCCTGTAACTTATTTCTTAAGATATCCTATAGACACCATAGATACCTATGATTTAAACTACGAGTTATATCAGAAATCATTCTGACGACATGGTGGGTGCAAAATGAAGAGCAAATCATAGTCTCCACAGTCAGTGTGACAAGAATTTTGTTATTTGACAGACAGACACACATCAAACACACTTTTATTACGTACACCAAAAATAAAAGTGCCTCGATTACTAATGCCAAAGACTTTACCAAGTACGATAAATATGGCGACCTGCATATGTTGCAGTTGCAGACTGTTTCTATCTTTCTATCCTTCTATCTCAGTGTTTCTACGTAGGTAACTGATATCTGATATTTTGACGTGATAACGTCTTATAAATTGGTTTGCCGGGTGACACTTCAAGAAACTGCGTTACGCTCCGCTCACGTTATGCGCTCACAACGAGAGCGAGTGAGAGGCACGCGTCCCTTCCACTCGGGCATGGTTAGCCCGCCTAAGAGCGAGAGAGACAGACATAAAAAGTGAAAGGCACGCGTCCCTTCCGTAAAATTATTTTACCACTCAAAGTCGTTGTCACGTAAAACTTTCGCCCGTATACCGACTTTACAGGCAACCAATTTTTTTTTTTACTTATAATTTCTCTATTTAGACAGGCATCGTAGCTTATTTATTTCGAAATGGAAGTTGTTAAGAGGTTGTGGGTTTGAATCCCGTCCAGGACAAATATGCAAAAATATGCGATGAATACAAATACTTTTTCTGGGTCCGGGTATTTCTATGTGTCTTAGGTATGTATGTATATACAAGAGGCACGATGACTATAAAAACCAATTCTTATTTTTGATTATTATTCAGTCATTTATTTTTCTTCTTAATTTTAAAGTTTTTTTACAATAGTTATAAAACATATAAAGATTATAAAAAGCTTAAACTTTTGATTATTATTATTATTTTATTAGATTATGAAAAATATTGCACACGTATTTTTTCTTTTGTTGCACATACAAAGCTTACAAAGATACAGTGCTTACAAGGTTCGAGTGACGTCACTTCATTATAGTATTTCTATGAAAACGTGACGTCACAACCCCTCATTGCGAAATTTTGACGATCTGTCTTTCCCGATGAATAATTTGATAAAACAGAAAATGCGTGTCCGATATAATTCCATAATATACTTGATAGACTAATTAGAATGGTATACATATTTTAACCCAATCATTATTACAATTTTTATATAAAAATTAAATCAGCTATCTGGTTCCAATAATAATACAAGATTTGCTTAGTTTGAGACTTAGACTAGACCGTGTTATGTGAGGAATATCCACCAATGTTCTTGTATTTATTGCCCTGCAGATCAACTTTGCTGACCTTCCAAGACTTACTTCCGGAGGACCCTCGCGCGTACGACAAGATGCGTCCTCCGAAGGTGAACGACCAGCCCACCACAGTCAATTTTCATGTCACTGTCATGGGACTGGACTCCATTGATGAAAACTCTATGGTAAGCTACTATGTAGTCAAAATCTTGTACTGGGTTCCGATTTGAACGGTCCTGTTCCTGAAGAATTTACTGAACAACGATACTAATCGTATATGACCGCATGACGAGCGTAATGCATTGTTAGGCAATGATTTGGACTCTTCGTGTTCACATAGCTGTGTCGCACTGAACTGTTACGGGCAGGCGTGTTCTATACTCTCATCCCAGAATTCTGCGTAATAAAAAACGTCGTAACGTCAAAAGCGTAAGGGTAACGTGTTCAAATATCTTAAGACCTTTTACTCATTTAAGCCTTTGGTAAAGGTTTGGAATGCTGTGGCTTAGATGTTTAAGAATTAAGCTAGAATAATACAGGGTAAAACAACAAAATAATCTGATACCCAGATACCCACTAAGCGCTAATACTTGCCATTTTGACAATAATTAATTAGAAACCAACCATCCAACCCTGGTATACAAGCATAGTACTCATTAAGTGAATGTAATCTCCAAAGGTGAGGTCGTTATAACATACTAAACCTTTTCTGCTTTGGTCGTAGGCATCCCACTTCTGGAATGCCAGGGTCGTTCCTAGAACTTCCCTAAACTCCCACATATCATCTGAATGGCCATACTCAGGTCCTACGTGTCCTAGTTATTAAACTATTGCGAGATGTAGATGTACTGTAAAATTACTCGACAAGCTCAATCGCACGTTGTTTTTAAGGACCAAGTAAAAGAAATCTACCTACCGCAGTCATCACCCAATTGTTCAATTGAAGCTGATATTCTAATTAAAATCACAATGCTTAAAATATTTATTTACATATTATCATAACAAATTGTTTTATGTATTACTTAGTCTATTATTATGTTCGTATTTATCTATTAGGATGAATAATTGCTGTGCAATATATTATTTGCTATTTTAATACTTCCCCTTTTAATAAATATTAACCACTCTTTTTTATATTTCCTCTTTCTCCTCCTCCATTTTCTCTAATCTCTCATTCCTATCCTATGGTTGCCTAAAAGAGATCGCTTTTAGTGATAAGGTCGCCAACTGCTACTTTATTTTGTTTTGTTATGAGTAACTGTTGTTTATTGTTAAATTAAATACAATAAAGAGTTGATCTATCTATCTAAAATTAGGTTAGTAGGACCCTGCGATATTTATCTTAGTCTAAAGTTCGGTGGGTAGTCGGAGACAGAAACCACATGAGGCAGTAGTTTCCTTGAAAAAGACGTAGGACTTGTCCTGTGGTGGAAGAGGAAGAGGGAGGCAAGACAAGGTCATGTAAGCCCACATGACCTTTATTACTAATGTACATATATTTTATTGTACTATGTTAAATCCTTTTACACTTTTAGAGTAAGATCCCAGGGTAAGATACGCTTTAAAACTCCCAAAATAATAGTCTGTTAAGCAAAACGACGGAAAGTATCTGGGAATATTTTAAAAGATACTGCCTATAACATACGTGAAAATCAGTTATCAGAAAATACGTGAAGTGAGTAATGTATCTACTGGACCCCATATCTCAAAATTCGCTGTCTAAGCAAGTTAGCGGGTAAGCATGTGTTCTTAGTACGTACTAACTCTACTCAATCGTCCACATTTCATCCATCAGAAAATACGTGACGTCTGGCAGCTCTGGGATCTTGGACTGTTTAATTTAATTGTATGATAGATCCTAAACTACACTTTTATTGTATGGTAGATCCTAAAATGAAGTTTTTTGATCCCTAGACTTATGCTGCCGACATATTCTTTGCACAGACCTGGAAAGATTTCCGGCTCAGGTTACCCGAAAATATGACGTCAGAATACAGGTAAAGTAACATTACTTCAATGTAATCAGTCAATTACTACCTACTATAGTTTTTACACAGTAAATAATACTTTGATACTCATCAGTACTTCAATAAAGTATTGTTATATACAAAATTTAGATATGCCTTGACATCGATTTAGATAATTTAAGATCCAATATATCAGAGTACTTTATTTATGGCGCCCAACATGGGGCTGGAAAATTAATAATGGCGCTCACCGTGTGCCTAGCAACCGCAGAGCAGTTCGAGGTCATTTGATAAATATTTTATCGTTACGAAAACAAAAAAAAAATATATACTTAAATCTCGTGCCTGTTTTGAAATGTGATTACTTTTGAACCGACAGACATACATTTTAACATTAACGAGTACACATATTTATAGCGATTCAATGATTGATTAAGTAAAATAACCTATTTTTAACCCCCGACAAAAAAAAGGGATGTTATAAGTTTGACGTCGATGTCTGTCTGTCTGTCTGTCTGTCTGTCTGTCTGTCTGTCGATCTGTCTGTCTGTCTGTCTGTCTGTGTGTGTGTCTGTCTGTGGCACCGTAGAGCTCAAACGGATGGGCCGATTTCGATGCGGTTTTTTTTATTTGAAAGTTAATATTCGTGCGGGTGTTCTTAGCTATGTTTGGTTAATATCGATTCAAAATAGCCGCCTCCACAAAATGGCGGACAAAATATTTCTTCACAACCTACCTCAATATGGGTATCAAATGAAAGGGCTTGACTAGTAGAGTACTAAACGCTATAACAAATTTCAAATTCAAGATGGCCGCCACCACAAAATGGCGAATTATATAATATTTTTCACTACTACCTCAATATGGGTATCAAATGAAAGGGCTTGATTAGTAGAATACTTTGCACTATGAATTTCAAATCCAAGATGGCTGCTACCACAAAATGGCGAATTACATTTCCTTTTTCACAATTCCCTTAATATGGGTATCAAATGAAAGGGCTTGACTAGTAGAATGTTGTACAGATAACAAATCTAAGGTAGTCGGGGGTTAATCAAAATTTTAATTTTGTTCTTGTAAACTCCGTAAACCAAAATTCTGTCAGTTCAGTCTTAAAAAATAAGACTTGTAGATTTTACATTGATCAACTACAGTTTGATTCTTAAAACAAAACATAAAGTATGGTATATCATACGTGCCTAGTGGTGTCCGATTTTACAATTGAGAAGCGTAGGTTCGAATCCCGTCTGTTCCTATAAGTATTTTATTCAAGTGCAAATGTAGGATAATCACTACTGGCTTTAATGGTGATGGAAAATATCGTGAAGAGACCAAGAAAAGCATTTTTTGAGGACGTAACCAACGCATCAACCCGCTTAGCCAGCGTCGTGGATTCACTCTGTTAGAGAAAATCACAAATGTCAGAAGTTGGAACACACAAAGCGCTGCTTATATTAAGTATCGCTATTCAGAAATTTGAACACCTCGTCATTGGCGTCCGATCATTCGTGTCGTGTATTGTTTGTAAACACGTATTATTAAGCTTGGCTAAATTTTGTCGACTGAATTGATCAATTATTAATTTAATTACGCAAATAACATTCAGTAAGTTAGCATATTAAATTCTGAAGCGAGGATTGATTGGTTATTGCTTGCTTCTGTATGCAGTCACTAAATTTAGCCAAGTTATAAGGGCTTTAGTTTTTAAGAGCCCCCAAAAGACATGTAACTTAGACAACACAGCTACCCTCATTATAAAAATACACGTCTTACAATACCAATCTCTTCAACAGATTGCTAGACCTCGACTGGCTGAAACATATGTGGCGTCCAGACTCCTTCTTCAAGAACGCCAAATCAGTCACCTTCCAGACGATGACAATCCCCAACCACTACGTGTGGCTCTACAAGGACAAGACGATCCTGTACATGGTGAAACTGACCCTCAAGCTCTCCTGTGCCATGAACTTTCTCATCTACCCTCACGACACTCAGGAGTGTAAGCTGCAGATGGAGAGCTGTAAGTAAACATATTTTTAACCAGTACTATATCTTTTGCTACAGTTTCTTTATAGAGTGACGAGACGATCAGGACATGTGCCTGATGAAGCAACAATTCTGCCCATAATACCGCAGCTGAAATATGTAGCGAGAAACATGAAGAGTCCAAATCATTACCAAGCATCGCACTGCGCTCATCACCCAGAGATATAGATGCTTTATCTCTATGCCCTGTAATTCCACTGGAAACATTGCAAACTGGAACACAGACATGTTTTGTCGCTTAATAGTTAATTTTTTAACCTCAGACGCAAAAACAATTGCGTTTCATCAGTTTGACGTGTCTGTGCGTCTGCTCCAAAGAAGTTAGAAAATTAAGTCTGCTCGAATCTACTCATTTGGGTACGACGGTACGACCTTAGATTTTTAGATCCTACACAAAATCATGATCAGAGTAAAACTAGCCAATGAATTTCACAAACAATTTGATTTTACATAAACGTGTACCAATGGTAGTATAGGCCGCTGATTGTAAATAAAACTCATAGGCCACATTTGTAAACACGCCACCGCACCGCGCCATGCACAGTTTTAAATTCTATATATGGATCAAAAGTCTCAAAATTCGTGCCAATTTATTTTTATTTCCGCCTCATCGCTCCACTCTGCAACCTCAAAGCCTGACATTTTGTCAGCACTCTGAAAATTCGAAACCTACAAAGCAAGAATCAAACATCCAAAACCGGTACCTAACAAAGCTCCGATATGTCAAAAGGGGACTACAATTAGACAGTGTCGCGGCCGGTGTCGCGGCGCTCGAGCACTCTCGCGAGAGCGGATAACGAGGGGCACGAGTGTCCGACACTTGTGGATACATTTTGCTGCCGCTTTTGATATAACTCGAGGTTTTGACCTTTGACAGAACGTAATATTTTGTAGGACAAGCAAGTTTGATGGGAATTACGGATCTGGACACAAAGTGAAAATCTAAAACTCAGAACAAAAACTGTATTATGGGATTTTTATAAAGAAATCACGAAAGTACTTAATACGAAATACTGTTGTTTAGCCTGCTTATAAAGTAAAGTTTTATAAAAAGCACAACGCCGTTGGATAGCAAAAATAAAAAGATAGAGAAGATCAGAGATTCATTCCACTATTTTAGGCAAAAATCGTTTTACCTACATTTAAACAAACGTTTCGTAATCGTTTGTGGCATTTATACAAACATGTAATATAATTAAGTACACCTATTGTAAATAATCAATCATTAAAATACTTCTTTAAACCGGAAAATACCTTTGTTAGGAGCCATTTTTAATATTCTTTTGAATATAGACCCATTCAGAAGTTATATTGCAGAGGGAATAATTGTTAAGAGCCTTGATGTCTATGAAAAATGAGTGTTGATGTTATATAGAACGTCATTTGTCTGCGGAACATGTATAATTATTATTTTGATATATTTACTAGCGGCCCGTTCCGGCTTCGCTCGGATATTGTCACATAAAGCCCATTAATCGAAATAAAAACTATCCTATCTTTTAAGTTGGAACAATCTACACACGATGTCCAAATTTGATTAAAATCGGCTAAGTAGTTTAGGAGTCTATCGCGGACAAACATTGTGACAGGACATTTATATATATTAAGATATTGCACCAGGTCCGATCTGGTAATATATGGTCAAAAAATAACTTCACTGTTTGTGACACAAAAAACTCAGAGATAAAATTGATCCTACTTGTACGGCTGTCTTTAACACGTATTATAAAGCAAAACTATGTCAAAAAGCCCTTAGAACAGGCCTAGAGCGCCATAATGAGAAGGTGCGGGCGTGCGATCGCACTAATAGGTGAAAGAATGCTTTCAGCACCTAAGATTGTATGTAATCTTTTAGGCACCGGCATACGCATAAAATACTATCCTGTATTTTTTTATAGTATAGGGTGACGAGACGAGCAGGACAAGTGCCTGATGGTAAGAAGCATGCCTGCCACATAACAGCACAGTGACACGCAGCTATAGAAACAGATCACAATAAATAGAAGTTCTCATCCCTAGATCCTAGACCAGCCTTTCTCGAAGTGGACGATAAGTCCCCCTTGTGGGCGTTGCAGGCCTATTTCGGGGAGCGGTAAGAGACCCAGAAAAAAAATGGGGCCTTTGTATTGAGGCTTGGAGTCCGTTGTGTACCTACTGGGCTCAAGTTAACTCTTGCGGGTTATAGTAAAACTCTCGTTTAGAATCAATGTTTAATCTGTGACAAAATTGGGGTGCTAAAAAATAATTTATTCTCGTAGTGGGCAGCAGACAAAATAAGTTTGGAAACTCGTCATCTAGACCAACGGCTTTACTCGTCACTTGAATGTTAACATGTTGTACCTCGGTAGTATAACACCTGTGGTGTTTCATTTCGAGCGTTGGTATTATGTTTCCGTCAGGCGCTAAGATTACTTAATTAAACTAAAAATCGTTGTTTGTTGAGTTACTCGTGAAGTCGTGAATATTGTGCTGAAACTGCTTCGAAATATCGATACTAGCTGAAGTATAATATGTAATTATGCCCAAAATGAATAGTAGATGATTTTTCTCGCGAATATAGAGTGCATAACCATAAAAAGAAAGTTTCTTAAAACTACAGTTTCTTAAACTGTAGAACTACAGTATTGAAGTAGTAACGCTTCCAGTAATACTACTTTAGTTGTAAGAAACTGAGAGAAAGAAGGAAAATTTCACAATTAGACATACTTTTCTGCCCTTTCTTAGAAATGTTTGAGGCAAATCAGTGGGCAGGTGAATATGGTGTCTGAAACGACATGAAATATCGGTAATTTGTTCCTTCATATTACCTCATCATCAACAGCCCACTAAATGTTCCCACTGCTGCTAGACACTGCTGTTCTCTCGCATGGAGAAAGTTAAGTCAAAAATACACCACGCTGGCCCAGTGCGGGTTGGTGGATGACACTCGACTTCGAAAGGTTCTTGGTGCATGTCTGTTTCCTCACGATGTTTTCCTTCGTTAGCGGCATTACGCACATGACTTCGAAAAGACAGTGGTGCGTGTGGGGTTTGAACCCGGGGTCTCCGGAGCGGCAAGCGCCGTTCTCGACTAGACCACCCGTAACTTATTACCTCAGAAGCATATTTATTTTACAGTTATTGTAGTGAACGGCCGTAAATGATCTTAAAATCCTTTTTTACTGTAGAACGTTCCACTCCTCGGGTTCCTGGGTCCGTGCTTTTTATTAAATATACTATTTAGGTACCTAGTAAAAATATAATAATAAATAGACGAGGAAGATAACTAATATTTTACCGACTTTAAAAAAGCCTTCGTGTTGGTCCTATAAAGATGTTAACGAAATCATTACACCGATTTTCGAAATATCAACAAAAACTAAAATGTGCTTGCATTTATCTCGACGACGCGACGGCGACGCGACGTGACATAGTGATGATAGATAGCGTCTTATGAAATTCGGTGGAGTCTGTGTAAGTTTAAATTATTGATTTTTGTTTTTTGGAAGAAAATAAGTAATTTTTCTTAAAATAAATAACGCTTTGAACAGTATCTATAAAATAAAAACAAAACATGAAATCTTGCACAAAAACCTATCAGCTCCCGTAATCAAGCCACTTGTACCGAGAAGTTCTATTTTTATCCCCTCTCGATCCTCCTTTACACATCTTGGCGACATTAAGGCTCTAGATACCGAGCCGCTGAGTCGGCCTCTTCAACCGACTCTTGGCCTACATCGCAGGGCCGGCGTGAGGAGGGCGGGGGCGACCGCGAGTGCTATGTCGGAGAGTAAGAGGAAAATTGGATGCAAACGATAATAGGCACTTTATCCTGTTTCATTTCCTGTCTTCTCGATTTCTTATTTTGGATAGGTACTTAAATATATTTGGGATGATGCCAATGGACTTGGATGCGGTCATCGGAGCGGTTCAAAGTAGCTGTGAAAACTCGAATAGATTAACAAGATTATTTCAGTTTCACAGATATTATTGAGGTGATATAAATAAACCCACAAAGTTAAAGAAAACAACAGTGCAATTCCAAAATAGCTAATATTTTTGAATGGTGTAATAGATTGTGATGAAATATTTCTAAAACCCATGTCTTCAATATCTAATTTAAAATAAAATAAACATCAAAATCGGGACATCATCAAGAACGACAATGCCACGGAGACGCACTAACGCACACAGAGCCGTTTTAAACCCTTATATACACCTTTATAGCACCCTTTTTTGTGTTGAGGGCTAAAATATGGTAAATTATTGAAATATTACACTTTTATCAAACTTCTCTTACAAACTTAAACATTAGCACCACCTACGGATAGGATGGGAACTATTTCTGACAGGCGTTATGCATTCTGAAAAGGCCTAACAGTAAGGAAAGAAAGTGCCTGTTTTAGAAAAACGAAATTACAATGAAATTACAATAACATGCCATAATAATTTAGATTATTATTAATATCCTTTGAGAATTAGGCCATTTTAAAAGCATATACCTGACTACTTGACTAATAACTACTTACACTAAGCACATCTCAATCCCTACACTAATGAAGGTCTAAAGATAATCAACCTGACTACCAATCAGAAGCGTGTCCAGTATGCTGGCGACATTACCACACATAATGGTAATGATTATTATTAAACGTTGGGCCAAATAAGCCCCAACATTTTGGCCATACGTCTCGTCAATCAAACGTTCGATAGATACTTAGCAAAAGATTGAAAGTAAAGATTAAAAATATTAAAAGATGCTTGCCACGAAACTGACATAGTTGTACCTGTTGTCCTCATTTTAAATTGTACTTCCTTTTGAAAACCAAATTTAGCTGCAATTCCATGGCATTAGCACTCCATTGTATGTTCCCATTGCTGGGGCTCGCTTCTTCTCTCACAAGTAGAGAGTCACGCTGGCCAAAAACAAGGAACAAATTGGTTGATTACGCATGTTCTTGTAATTATTAAAATATTTGTAGAAACGTACCAGTATCATTAAAATATTTAGGGATGACGGACGTATCCAACGGTGAACAATTTTTTTGAATCAGCCCAGTGGTTCCTGAGATTAGCGGTAAACAAACAAACAAAAAAACCTCTTCAGCTTTGTAATATTAGTAAAGAAAGTATGGATACAAGATTTGTAGTAATTATATTTCTTTGTAAGTATATTTATTGCTAAGTAGCTGTGCTTTGCGGTTTTACCCGCTTAATTCCCATATATATCCGTATTGTTTAAAAAATAACCTATGTGTTATTACAGGATATTATCTTTCTATGTACCAAATATGAAACAGATTCTTTCAGTAGTTTTTGCTTGAAAGACTAACAAACAACCATTCAATCCTTCGCATTTATTAAGTAAGATAACTGTAGATCATTATTATTCTGACAATACTACATTTAATACTGGAGGCACAGAAAGAAAAGTGTATCCCAAACCATACATCGTTAGAACAATTACTGCGATTATAGAACTAAAATCGCTATAGTGTTTGCTTCTAAATTTCGTATTAATAAATTAGTAGGATAGAGTAATAGAGCGTTTCTGAGAGTTCTAGGTTAAAATTTGAATGCCCCACCTCCCCCGATCTTAGCTTCGTCTCTGTCCAAGTCCTCGAAGCTGTATTGCCGAGTAACTTTGTTCGCGAGCCTTTGAAAAGGTAATGCGTGAGGGATATTTTTACCGACAATAATGAACACATGTATTCATGGGGCTTTTTAGAAATCTTAACGAGTGGATGGAAAAGGAAATTTACTTCCAACCGACTTTCAAAAAGAGGTTCATATTATACAACTTTAGTGTTCCGGTTTGAAGGGCAATGTTTCCAGAGAAATTACAGGGCTTAGAGATATAAGATCTTAGATCTCTGGGTGACGAGCGCAGTGCAGTGCTAGGTAATGATTTGGAATCTTCATGTTCCAATAGCTGCGTGTCACTGTGCTGTTATGTGTCAGGCATGTTGCTTACCATCAGGCACATGTCCGGATCGTCTCGTCACCATTTATTTAAAAAAAAAGTCTCTTTAAAAGTACCGTAGGTCGTACTTATTTCTAGCCTATTTTATCAAAATTAAATAAAAACAGTTTGCCTGTTCATCGAGGTTATTTTGCACTGCCATCATACAACCCTAGTAAATAATACATTTTCTGTAATTAATAACACTGGCGTTATTAAATAATTTTACAATACCTACATATTTGAGATGAGAAGGTATTGACCTTCATACGGACTCATTTAAATTTTAATTCAGAAATTATTTCCGGTGGCGTGCGTGCGAGCGTTCAAGCGTGTGTGTGTTTCAGGGTGTCTGTGGCATCGTAGCTCCCAAACAGATAAACCAATTTTGATATTTTTTTTCACTTAAAACTTGAGATTCGAGAGTTTGATGAATATCAGTCTAAGATGGCTGCCGCCACAAAAGAGCGGATATTATATTTTTCTCCGCTCTATTCTTGTATAGGTAGGCATCAAATGGGCTTAATTAGTAGAATACTAAACAAACTACGGGAAATTTCGAAATAGTGCAATATCTACAAAATAGCAGGGGTGGTAAAAAGCAATTAGTTATTAAATGATTTGTTGCAGTGTCTCACACGACAGACGACCTGATATTCCAGTGGGACCCGGAGGTGCCCCTGGTGGTGGACGAGCACATAGAACTGCCCCAACTCGAACTGGTGCAGAACACCACGGCTGACTGCACACAAGTCTATTCTACTGGTAGGTACAGTCAATTAAATCATGAATAACGATACAATATGTCGAGTAAAAAAGAATTTACTAGTAGCGCACGGCGATTATATCCCCGTAATTACAGTTCCAATGGTTTTCCTAGTTGTAAAAAATAGCTTAATAGGCCTAATAGCCTAATAATACTATTCGAAAATTTGTACATATTGAGATTTTTAAATGTAACGATTTCGGGAGGGAAAGTCTGGATGTTTGGATGTTTCTTGCTGTAGTCTGGAATATCACATAGGCTACTTTTTATCACAGAAAAATAACGAGAACGCGAAATGCACGGGTAAAGCCACGGGGTGTTGCTAGTAATCAATATAATCTAAGGAAAATATAACCCCAAGAGGGCTATGTTTTTCTAGTGAAATCATGTGCATAGGTAAAGTAGGTACATCTAGAGGTAATATTTATGTAAGTTTTGGTAAGGTCAAAGTAGGTACTTGCCTGATAGGGTGCAATTGACTTGCACTCTCCTGCATGTGGGCACTCGTACTTTCCTGATAGGGCAAGTGCATGCGACTTGCACTCTCCTGCCGGCGCTCTTACGTGTAAACAAAACGAAAATGTTTTTTTTATAGTATAGAGTGACGAGCAGGATATATGCCTGATGGTAAGCAATATGCCTGTCGCATAACAGCACAGTGACACGCACATTGGAACATGAAGAGTCCAAATCATTACCTAGCTCTGCACTGCGCTCGCCACCCATAGAGATGTTGTATCTCCATGCCCTGTAATTTCACTGGAAAAAAATAGAAAAAGATTACCTACAGATAAAGAAATACGTTTCACGATGCAACCTTCATCCTCCCTTAATTAGGGCATATCCACACAAACAGCTCATTACAACGACAATAAAACCGCGAGTCACGCCGCGAATTGTCCGCTAATCCGACTCAATCCATCACTGTAAGTCCATCTCGATTTAATCCAAGAAATGGCCCAGTTTCCACTGATAATACTAATGAGTAATCTAGGTGAATACACGCTTAGAATGGATTAATTACGACAAATGTTTTTGCGGAAAAATACTCCTTTTTATAAAAATAATACCCCAGACGATGCGCCGCTATAGCTTTTACTATAAGGAATGATCGTTCAAATTTGGTTCCGCCTCTTTATGGTGAGATTCTTATGAAATGTTTTGGAATATTTCTTGTAGACAAAATAGTGTAGATAGCGTATTTGGGCCAGTTATTTAGAATTTCATAGGTTAATCGGAAACCTAATTGATTATACGCAAATAGGTTCTTATAATGGCGATCGACACTATATATACCTTTACCGTAAAGTTGCAATTTGAACGGAATTTTATAGGATTTTTTTATAGAAAGTGTACATCCTCATATGCAAATAATATCTGGGGGCACGGTAGTGCCCCCGCCAAGTCTCGAGAGCGAAGCAAACACTGCCGTACCATCTTTACTGGAACCATTTCGCTGCATTTTCTACTCCTGTTCTTTGCAATTTTGGTATTTCTCCTTACTTTTATATTCATTTTATATGCGTTTCCTTATATACCTATTTTTTATTGTCTTTCTGCGTTTATTTGCTTTAATTATCCTATTTATCCTCTTTTTATTAATTTCTCACAAACATTTCCATCCTAAGGAAGCCAGGAAGAGATCGCTTTTAGCGATAAGGCCGCCAATTGTCTCACTAGTTTTTTTATTGTTTTATTTTACTGTTTTTTTTAGTCTTTACAATAGAGAGTATTTATCTACTTATCTATATGTATATGCTATTCTTCACTTTCTATTCTGTGGTTGCATGGAAGACAGCGCTGGATGCGACTGAATAAATACGAGCGATAAGGTCGCCAATAGAGTGCAGTAAATCTCATTAAGTGCATTTAATTAAGTGCATAAAATCTCTATTTATAAATTTTCCCAGGTAACTTTACCTGCTTGGAAGTGATCTTCAAGCTGAAGCGGCGGCTGGGGTACCATCTCTTCAACACATACATACCCACCTGTCTGATCGTCATTATGTCTGTAAGTCGTTGTATCATCATCATCATCATTACCAACAACATCAAGCCCCAATTGCGGTCTACAGGGCTCTCTTATGATACTCGGCCCAAGTTCTCGGCCAAAGATCTTTGTTTCTAAGGCACGCACATTTGCCTTAAGTCTTTCTTCTGCGGATTTGTCATTCAGCGTAGTAATACCGTCAACATGTTGGGCACGCTTCCTACTGGTAGTGGGCTTGATAATCTTTCATTGGTTTTTGGATAATTCAAATGTACTTAGTGTAAGTAGTTAGTTATATATATAATTTATATATATTTTATTCTTACAACAGATTTCAATAAGTCTGACCGCTACTGTTAATTTTGACAGTTCTGCTATTACTCAGAAACAATAACAAATTATAATTAGTGAAAGAGTACATGCCCTCAATACCACCTCAGAGCCCCCTCAATACGCTAATTAATCCTTTTATCGGCTAATCCCCGCTATCGTGGAGAAAAGTCAACTGTTCTAATAGCTTGCAAACAATTGATAGCGGTAATCGTGTGCCTAGCGAAGATTGACATAGCTCCATTTTATTAGCGGGCAATAAATTATGCTAGACCAAAGACATCTTTAGAAACGAGCTATACAAGAATATATCTACTCCATACCCTTGGGTTTCGTGAAATAAAAGAGGCCGTGTAAAAACCCTGAAATCTCGAAAAAGGAGGCGCAAAGTTGCTAGCGGTGAGAGTGCGCAATTGATCTAAGTGATCTAATGCCGCCTCTTTTTCTGTTGGACTGTTAAACGTAGCTCGAAAAAGCGACATCGTTTCATTGTTAACATTCCACAGGCAAATTAAGAGCTTCAATTTTCGTACTAAGAACGGCTATAGAATGCTTGCCTGAGTGGGTTTCGACCGGTGTGTAGGTACATACTTGGTGTCTTCTTTAAGTCAAAAGCGAATCGGTTTCTTTTGGGTAAGCTTGCTCCATCGTAGACCGCATCGACGCTAAAGCTTCTGACGAGATGGCAGTAAAATGTAAACCTATAATAGTAAAAAAACTACGTCGGTACAACGACGAATCCTGCAGTGAGTATCGTCGGTGATGTGATAGCTCGTGGATAACATTTTTTCACAAAATTATTAGATTTTGATGTAGATCTAGCTTCAAATAGTGTTTCGGTTGTTTCGCCTAACCCGTAAATTATATCATGAGCATTAAAACGACTTTTAGGGACATTTTCTAAGAAGCACTGAAACTAAATACTCACTTGGTGTAGTCTAGTGTCTTAGGTTTACTACTGAACAAATTCTCTTTCGGTGGGATCCGGTAAATGAAGTAATTTACATTATCTAACGAGCAATTGAAAGTTCCGAGAAAAACAAAAATAATATTGGAAATTTTAATTTACCCCCGACTACCTTGGATTTGAAATTTGTAATGGTATTCTACTACTCAAGCCATTTCATTTGAAACCCATATTGAAGGAGTTGTAAAAAAATGTTTATCCCCCATTTTGTGAAGGCGGCCATTTTGAACAAGAATAAGAATAATTTATTAACACACAGAAAATTACAACATACACAAAACTTCACAAGATAGCAGAGAAGGTTGACAATATCATTACAGTTATTGTGTAGATAAAAGACGTTTAGCCTTATCCTAATCCTTATTAACACGGTCACTGCGAGGCCATTTTTCGTAGGCTTTCAGCTAGTGCGTATGAGGTCTTTTCGAGGCAAAGTCGCCCAACTTTCCAGTGCGTCTGGGATCTTTTAAGCCTCACAAAATTGTTTCCTAAAACACCTTCAATATTTACACATAATTGTGAAAATAATTGCTTGAAACTTTACCATTAATAACTTAAAGATGAATCAAAATTGAATTCTGCTTCGCCCACAGTTATGACATTTAGATATTTAATAAATTAAAAAAATATAAATGACATCTATTCTGCCTCACATCGCACTGAAAGACAGTTCTATGAGCGCCTCAACTAGAGTTGGGAATAAAAGAGAATTGCAGTTACGATATTAACCCTCCGTGTACGAGGTGACTAAAAGTCACATGGCGTACTAGGTGGGTTTTACAAACCCCAAAAGAAAAACTAAAATATACAACCGTCACATAACCTAATTGAGATATTGCTGGTTTTAAAGATAAAATAAGGTTTATTAATAAGTGTAAATAAAAAAACACACATAATTTTATATTTTTTAATACTTTTCGCAAAATCAAACTAGAACACAACTTTTTTGACCTAAAAATATAAGAACTTTTTATACTTAAATACTATTTGGAAATGGCACAAGTTACAATCATAGTTTTTTTCGTGATATAAATACAGGATACATTATCTAACAAATCAACTACAATTCAGTCTTATATTACGATTTATAAGTTGAGATCATCAGCTTCGAAAATACCGCAATCTTGGCAAATATGAATGGCATGCTCCATACATATCGGAGTTTTGCATTTTTCGCAACCATATTTAGTTTTTCTATCCTTCTTTCTTGGACACATAAAACATCTCTTCACAATATTAGGTATCTTTGGAGCAGGTCCCTGTAAATTTTCAGGAGGTCCTTCAAATTATTTGTCAATTCTTTGGCGCAGTTCTCTGGGAAGCTTAGTATTGTGTCTTCTTGTATTCAGGTGGTTTTTTCACCAGAGATTTGCCTAGCTTTTTGATGAATTTGCTCCGCAAATTTGATCCACGGCGTTCGATGTTGTTATTGAGCATGTGTATTACCATACCATTTATCCCCACGTGGTTCAACAGAGCAAAAAATATCGTAAGTGGCCATCGTGGCGTGTAATTCTGTAAGAATCTTTCTGCCATTTGTTGTGCCGTCTTTACCGGTGAAAAACAAAGTTCTGGACTGACGAATTTCGGAGAGTGGTACATTGTCAGTTTCTGAATCGGAAGAAGACATTTCAATGTCAGTTTCACTGTCTGTGTTAGTTTGTACGCTCAAATGATTATTTTCGCTAACAGAATCGGGCAATCCACTCATTAATTTGGGCTCTAAGTCATCTTTTTCCTCCAAAAGAGCATTGAATATCTCAAAATCATTTAATCTTGACATGATTAGCCAATATCACAACCTGTAAAGTAAGTATTTTCAAATAAAATATTGTAATTTAACTCCAGAAATAATAAAATCAAAAGTATAATTACGTAACTTTTAGCGACGCGCCGTACAAGGTGGGGTATGTGACACCCGTGGCACTTTGAGCACCTGCAGCTTTCGCGGTGCCTGCCACTGGGCTGACGTAACTACGCTGATCGGAGCGTTGATGTTTTTTGCGAGATTACTACGAAAACCAACTCCCGCGCTTTAACAGTTTTCAAATTATCGACATTATTCTGCGGCTGGGGTTTGTGAAACCCCACCTCGTACACGGAGGGTTAAACCAATTTATTTACTCAAAATGTTTTTGATTAAAACAGGGCAGGCAGAAGGATTTATTACATCGGACACAAAAAGTAGCAATTTTTTAGTTTCTTTACAGCCTGTGAGCTATTTAACGTTAGTTATTAAAAATAAATTTTACAGTCTTAAATTCTCGCAGCAACCTATGCACCGCTTTCGTTTAACAACTTTTTAAACCCTAACAAAAAATGGGTGTTATAAGTTTGACGTCGATGTCGTCTGTCTGTCTCTGTGTGTGTCTGTCTGTGGCACCGTAGAGCGCAAACGGATGGGCTGATTTCGATAGGGTTTTTTATTTGAAGGTTAATATTCGTGCGGATGTTCTTAGCTATGTTTGGTTAATATCGATTCAAGATGGCCGCCTCCACAAAATATTTCTTCACAACCATTCTCAATATGGGTATCAAATGAAAGAGAAATAATAAAATACTATACAGTATAACAAATTCAAATCCAAGATGGCCGCCACCACAAAATGGCGAATTGCATTTCTTTTTTCACTACTCCCTCAACATGGGTATCAAATGTGATAGCCATATTGAGGTATGGGTGTATCATTCCTCAATATGGGTATACGATATACTTATATTCAATACCTAAACATTCCACAATAGTCAATAAAAGAGCTTGACTAGTAGAATGTTGTACAAATTACAAATCCGAGATAGTCGAGGGTAAGCAGCGTGCTTCCGTATCGATACTTATCACGTCACTAAGCTAGGATGCGCGAGCGCCCCGCCGCCCGCGTCTCACTTCGTGCGGCTATGAGGCCTACAATTTTTGAGACAGATATACCTCACTCCGCACTGTACGTAACTAATTAATACTCGGTGCGGTTGAGGCTTCTTTGACCTCATGTTACTTTAACATAGCTATTAGGCTAGGCTTTGTAAGAGAAGCAAATTTATATATTTATCTCTTTTATACTCATAGAAATGTTAAAATGATCGCCTCCCGCATAGAGTGAGAGAACGCAATTTTGACTGCCGCACCTGCGAGAAGCCACGCATGTGGTTTGTTCGACCTCATGATGCAATGAACGTGTTAACTTAACATGGCTAAAAACCACCGCAAGGAAGCTGGCATTCAAATAAATTGCTCCATCTGTTTGAGAGCTATGGTGCCCCAGACAAACCCCTCTTATGGTCGAGGCTTAATAATGTATCCGTCCCCAGTGGGTGTCATTCTGGATCAAGCCGGACGCGGCGCCGGCGCGCGTGACGCTGGGCGTGACGTCACTCCTCACGCTGTCCACGCAGCACGCCAAGTCGCAGGCGCAGCTGCCGCCCGTCTCCTACCTGAAGGCCGTCGACGCGTTCATGTCTGTTTGTACTGTGTAAGTAGTTTATTAGTAAGTTAGTTTGTTTAGCTGTATGTTCCCACTGCTGGGACTCAGGAGCGGTATTGTTTTTTTTTTTAAATAAAGAGTGACGAGACGATCAGGACATGTGCCTGATGGTAAGCAACACGCCTGACACATAACAGCACAGTGACACGCAGCTATTGGAACATGAAGAGTTCGAATCATTACCTAGCACTGCACTGCGCTCGTCACCCAGAGATGTAAGATCTTATATCTCTAAGCCCTGTAATTTCTCTGGAAACATCGCCCTTCAAACCGGAACACAGTTATCTTTGCACATTACTGCTTGGCGGTAGAATAACTGACAAAGGTGTGGTACTTCCCCAGGCAGACTCTGCCAAGAGTCTTACCACTACAAAACTGATTTTAGCATTACCAGCGCATGGGCGTTATTATTCCAACCTAAGGGTTTTTCAGACCCTTAGGCATGGAATATTAACGCCTAGCAACCGGGTTCGCCCAAGAAAAGTGAGGCAAGTCATAGTGAGCCATATTAGCTAAGTCCGTTAGAAACCACCATCAGTTGACAATGGCCAACGCTAGTGCATACGTCTTCGACAATTAAAAACATTATGGTGGTTTGTGTGGACCTTTACTGTACATATTCTACAACATAAAATTTCGTTTGGCGAACTTCAGTACATGCGTTTGTTTTAAAGATTATCGATCTAGGCGTTATTAATCTATGCCTACAGGCCTTTGGCTAATTAGACTGCAGCCTAGGATTGGAGACCACACGCTGAAATCGTGTATTCGTATGCACAAATAATCCAGCATCAAAACTCATCATCCGTCCAGTGCCATGGGCGAGGTTTTTTGCAGTAAAACCATAGTTTGGCGCACCACACAGAGTCTGGATTGGAGATTTCTTGACTGGCATTTTCAGGCTATGAATGAGGCTGATCATCTCGTTCGGAAGTGAACGATTAGTTGGGGTGAACTCGGGACCACCGAGTGTAACCGAGCGTGAAAGATACAGTTAGTTGTTGCTGTAAGACAACAGAGATAGGATGTCTGCTGTCACTTTCTAGTCACTGTGTTTGCTATATTGAATTTAAACGTACTTAATGGTTTTCATTTTAATTTCTAAAAGTATAGAGTTGTTTTAGTAGTTATTTCTTACTTTAGTTTTTGATTCTGTCATGCAGTGTTAAGTACACGCATTTTTATTTTCCTTTTGTAGTTTTGCACTTGACGGGATGACGGCTCAATGAGCGAGGCCTCGCTACTGACCAGACATAAAGTGCTCACCCTTGCGGCGCGGCGCCCCTTTATATCCGGCGCCCGTTTATATCCGGCGCCCTTTATATCCAGCGCCTTGGGAGGGTTGCCCTTCTGAGTTCTATCATAAGTCTTAAAACCTTCTCTCTCAAGGACAAAGGCAAGATCACCGTCACCATAGTACGAGTAAAAAAAACAGCGGCACTCAGGGAGACCTGACACAACTCCACAATTATTTTGTACTCATCTATACTTAATATTATAAAGCTGAAGAGTTTGTTTGTTTGTTTGAACCCTGGGATCTCGGGAAGTACTGGTCCGAATTGAAAGATGATTTTTCTATTGGATAGTCCATTTATTGAGGAAGGCTATAGGCTATAGAACATAACGCTACTATCAATAGAAGCGGAGCAAGAATGTAACAAAAACGGGATAAAATATTCCATTTTGAGAGTTTTCGTAGCGTGGTTTGACATGACAACATGTGTCTAAGATTGCGTCATTGAATATAAACCTTTGCTACTATCAATAGAAGCGGAGCAGGAATCAAGAATGTAACAAAAACAGGATAAAATAATCCATTTTGAGAGTTTTCGTAGCGTGGTTTGACATGACGGCATGTGTCTAAGATTGCTTCATTGAATATAAACCTTTGCTAATCAGATTTGTTTCTAAATCTGAGTTGGTACGACCAATTTCCGACAGGTAGCATAACAGATAGCTGAAGAGGTTTTTGTTTGAAAGCGATATTATCAGGAACGACTCAACCGATTTCAGTCAATCTTTCACCGTTGGATATGTACGGGAACCCGATGAGTGCTACAAAATGTACCACGGGCGAAGCCGGGGCGGACATTTAGTACAATATAATATGTATTTACAAAGTGCCTTGTGTATACTTTTCAGATTCGTTTTCATGGCATTGATGGAGTATTGTCTCATCAACATCGTCCTGGGAGATGGCTCTGGGAAACCAAAGGTAAATTATTTGTCTACTTACTTTACTGTCGCGCAAGAGACTCCGAGTATAGCTCTCTCCATAGCTCGCTGTGCGATTTTGAGCTTTGTTATGAGGCTCACAGTTATAGATCACGTCTTAGTTTTATATGCCATCACTGGCAACACGCACTGATTGAAGAGTTTCGTCTTCAGGCATTGAGGTATGTTGGACTCCAAGATGTTCCGTAATTTTCCGAATGCGGGCAGCATAATAATCCAATCCGGAAAGCAGATATGGCATCACGATTTGGCATCCGAGTTGGATCCTTCGCTAGACCAAGGCACCTGTTCTAAGCTGAAACTCCAAACTATACTTGATTTACTGTATTAAAACTGTTTTTGAGTTGTGTTTAAATCTGTTTACGATCAAGATATAATGAAGTGTCGTCACTCGAAACTTATTTACTGTAACTTAATCTTTGTCGCTTTTTGTTTGGAAAACAAAAAGATATATGTTTTTTTATAATGAAACTGATGGACTAATTACATTTAAGTCATCGTTCCTGTTACCTATAGAAATCGAATTTTGTTTTAACTTTTAAAATGTCTTTGTTGTAGGATGCAGCAGAAACAGCGAAGGCGAAACAGCGCGCCGTCAACATCGACCGCTTCTCCCGGGTCTTCTTCCCTCTTCTCTTCTCCGTGCTTAATGCCACCTACTGGATACAGTTCGCTCAATATATTTAGAACCTTATTCTGAAGTTTGCTAGGCCTCGGATGAACTCTTTAAAGTATGAAAACTAACGTGTTTATAACACATATAATTAATTAAGTCGATCGGTAGCTCGAGTGTGATATGGTTGGTCCAGTCCAGTATAGTCGGTTGAGTGCCAAACAGGCAGAGATCATGCGCGTGCACTGTTCCAGAAAAAACCGTCGGACGCGGCCGAAACTTGTGAAGAACGTTGCCGAAACTTGTGTCGAACGCGGCCGAAACTTGTTTTGGAGGGAAGCTGGAGCGATCATATCCCACGTGAGTTTATATGTAAGCCTTAATTGCCAAACTAAACAAATTTGAAACTAGCCTAATAACAATCATATCAGTATTTCGGGCTGGCTCCTCTTCTCCACTAGGCACAATGGGCACGTGCCCAAGGCCCCGGGATGTATTAGCCCCCCGGTCCTCACTCCATTACCATTATTACGATATAACCGATAGCTTCTCAACTATCGCCTGAAAATCAGGGTTACTTACTGTTTAGAAATAAAAATATAGCTAAATCTTTGCTTATTTACGTTCTTTGTGTATTTTAACAAAAAATGCCATATTATGGTCATAGAACCTATTATTATCCTGGAACCTATAATCTCAATGTGCCCAGGGCTTCTAATAGGTGAAAGACAGCCCTGATTTCGGTTTTAATGTTCGGAGTGTCTTGTGACACATACCTCTTCCAGCTGTTTCCACGTTGTTCTATTGTTAGCATTTCTAACCCAAATACTCTGCCAAATTTTCTGATATCATCCATCCTTTCATTTGTTTTCTCCGGTCACATGAGCTACTTACTCGTATATTCAGTGTAGGCCCGGATCATTAAAAATGTATATCCGCGGACACGGTTCTGAATACGGATATGTGGTCTCACGATCCGGATATATGGAAACAGATACGGATATTGTTTTTAAACGGATATCCGGCACATCACTACTTACGTAGTACTAGTATCTGGTGTTTGCAACTGCTGCGCACATGTTGTGGGTACTATGTACCTAATGAAAGTCGCAACTGCGCAGCTATTTGCACACAGATATGTACCTAAAACTGTAGTAAACGGTCGTAATGTTTGTTCTATTTTATTTATTTGTAACCTATCTTAAAACACATTGTCTAATTTAGAATGTTATTTATTTCAAACAAGTAATTTATTTATTTATTTTACCCTACGCACGTTCTTACGCCACCTGTCGAAAATTGTTAGTAACAACTCAGAAACTTTCTATGGCTCATGCACACCAACTTTGCTAAAGATCATCATTCAGTCAGATCAATCATATAAACATTCATTTCTGTAAACTTATATGTAGATTTTAAAGAACTGAACGATCAGGCTGAAATTTGTAATTCACATAGATAAATCATATTTTATTAGGTCCCTATAGTGTGGAGAAATTTGATTAATAGAGAGTGTTTGTTTTAATTTATTATTTGTAAATATTGTCCATCATTTAAAAGCTAAACAAAGAAAAGGATATTATTAATTTGTTTATATGTATGTCTGTTTGTTTCGGCTAATATCCGAAACGGCTACACCGATTATGACGGAACTTTCACTACCAGATAGCTGATTTTCTAATGCATAACTTAGGCTACTCTTGCTTAAGGAAAATAAACATGTTAAAAACCCTAAATCACGCGGACACATCTAGTAGGCAATAAAACAAATAACAAACAATAAAAATAATTGCGCTATCAACTTTTTAAATAAATAAAATACAAACCTTTAGTAGAAAATCCTATTTCCATTAAATAAAACAGAAACTTATACAACCATCGCATCGTTCAATGACGTAAAATATTTAATAATTTGATTTATGTAATCAGTTGTACCATCGCACCAAGTGTCGCGTTACTGTGACATTTCATGTACCTAGCTCAATGTTTATGTGACGGCATATAATAGATGGTGACGGAACAACGTTACGGGGCGAGTCAGCAACCAAATAAATATAGTGTTAATTTCTGATTGACCTCGTGGCGTAGTGGGTAGTAACTCTGCCTGCGAAGCCGAGGGCCGTGGGTTCAATTCCCACCCAGTACAAATGTTTGTGTGATGAATTCAAATGTTTGCACTGTGTCTGGGTGTTTCTATTTATATTAAGTATGTATTTAAAATTTTATAAGTATTATATCAGCTACCCGGCCGACATAGTACAAGCTTTGCTTTGGGGTCAGATGGTGTTGTGTGTGAATTGTCCACCAATATTTATTTTTTATTTTGCGACGGACGCACGTAATGTGTTGATTGATGGACCAAAACGTGCTTCACACCAAAGTTGGTGACAGCGGTTTGTTTGCCAGTGCCACCAGAATTTAACGAAATTCTCCATAATCCGAATTTCGTGGACATATGTTGTCGACTCAAAATCAATATATTTTTATCTTTTGTTATTCATATAAGGTTTCGATCAAGTCTACCGTACCCCTTGACGAAATTATTAATATGGAAGTAGGCAAAAACGACGTTTTATATATTTTCTACATGTGAAACTAAAAAACTTAACTGGCATCCCCTTACGACAGGTCATAATGAGTAGTAGTGATTTCAGGTTAGCATATATAGAATAGGTACAGGTCCAGATCCTATGTAAGCATGTTATTTTAAAATTTTTGCGATTTGTACTTATATTGATAACATTATATAGGTTTTAGTTGCAATGTAAAAAATGTCATGAGGTAGGTACCTAAATAGAAATATAAAAATTGGCAGTCATAGGGGCTATCAAAAGAAGTGAAAACTAATAACTTAGAATGTTTAATTTTTTGTATCAAACAACAGTAACGTTGTGAAATCCGTCACCTGTATACAGATATTGTGCCAACGTTAGAGTAAGGCCCACCCTTCTACCGCCGCGCCGTAGCGCTGTACTACATCGACTATGGCTCTGCTATGGCAGTCTCTATCATTTCAAGCAAAATTAAAAGAGAGAGCATTATCAAAGCTAACACAGTTTTAGTTAGGCGGTAGATTCTCCGGTAGGGCGAACGCCCAAGGTGCTGGGATGTAAAGGGGCGCCGCTCCGAAGTATGGGCGCCCCTTTAAAACCGGCACTGTATAGATATACTTTTATTACGCATGTCGGTAGAGAGCTTACGAGATTTCACTCATCCAATGAGCGTCTAACGCGCATGTCCCACTGCTCTTCCGCCGTTCCGACGCTACGCCGCTAAACGAGCCACAGCCGTCACGTTCAAACGTACAATTAAAAAGTTGTTTAAATCCTGTCTTATAATTTCAATTTGTTTTTTATATATCAAAAAATCGTGATATTCCGGGGCTACACTGTAAAAACTAAATTTATGGTACATTCATTTTATTATTTGAATAAATTAAAATAAGTGTAACATATACATACAAGGTTATTCAGAACAACTGCACGAAGCTGAAAGGTTCAATTGTGGCAAAGCTGGTTGTCTGGAAAAGATTGCTCTCAGAAAAAAGGTACTTGTGGCTCTAATACATAAGTGTTTCAGTGTAATATTTTGATTTGTTTGTGTCACAAAAAAACGAATCTATCTAAATCACGAAAGACGTGGCGATGTCATCAATATGCACTGTTTGTAAAAAAAAATGGGTTTTTGTAAAAACAAACTGTTCCATACAGTAAATAAAGTTCATAATTCAATTTAAGAATTATTTTGAACTAGTCTTTTTTAACAACACCTTTATAACGCCTCAACACTAAAGTCAAAGTTACTAAACATCTTCTTTCGTGTTATGACAGATGTTCTGCTGCAACCTGTTTCGATATAAGAATTGTTTATTTAATATGTTTTCAATAACTATCTATTTAGTTAATAACTATGTTTAGTTCCGTTGAAATAGTCAAACTTTGAACACAATTTCCAATTCTGAAGGATCATTCTACACGAATTGATTGAACCTTCGCCGATCTATGCATATTGCATAAAACTCAGATGGCCTTAGTGTAAAAAGTAATTGTTAGTTAAGTTTAGTAAGTTAGTATAGTTTCATTACAAATGAGTTTTTATAATCAGGGGTTTGTCGGTCGAAAATGCTACAAACAAGACAAAAGCATGTAGAGATTTACTACGATAACATGGCCCGCCCCTCCAAATTACTGTTTTAATGTGTGTAGTCACATCCTTACGAAAGAGTTTGTATGTAGTTGTAATTATTTGTATATGCTTTGTATATGCTTTCACAAATACTTTCAAACGTTTTGAATTCTGGAGGGGCGGGTCATGTTATCGTAGTAAATCTCTAGGTATCTATTTAACATGGTACAATCGAAAAAAAGTTTTATATTGATGTGTTTTTTATGTATTTGATTTCGACTATTAACAGCGCCACCCATCTAAATCACAAAAAGCTGTAGCTATATCAAACAAGAACAAAATAAAAAAAATTGATTAACCCCCGACTGCCTCGGATTTATTATCTGTACAACAATCTACTAGTCAAGCACTTTCATTTGATACCCATATTGAGGGAGTTGTGAAAAAAGAAATGTATTTCGCCATTTTGTGGTGGTGGCCATCTTGGATTTGAAATTTGTCATAGTGCATAGTATTTTACTAATCAAGCACTTTTATTTGATACCCATATTGAGATAGTAATGAAAAAAATGAATTTTTTGAAGTGTATAGTATTCTACTAGTCATGTTGTTTCATTTGATACCCATATTGACGTAGTCTGTGAAGAAATATTTTGTCCGCTATTTTGTGGAGGCGACCATCTTGAATGGATATTTATCAAACATAGCTAAGAACATCCGCACAAAAATTAACCTTTGAATAAAAGCCCCATAGAAATTGCTTTATCCGTTTGAGTTCTACGGTGCCACATATACTAGACACACACACACAGCCAGACACACAGACAGACAGACAGACATCGACGTCAAACTTATAACACCCCTTTTTTGGTCGGGGATAAAAATGATTACAAAGTTTTAGAAGTGCAGCCCGCATTTATTTTTTCACCATGACTGTGGCCCATGAATCCCATAAGATTGCTGACCCCTGCTCTAGAAAAAGAGTCCAGTTTGTATAGGTCAACTTTTAATATATTTTGTATCATCTCATCTTACCCGCAAACAGCAATATGTCGTCAATGTGTCGTCTGAAAATGCTTACTTGCCTTGTTTTTTTTTTATTTTACTTAATAAATATGTACCCAATAAATTACAAAAATATATTTAAATTTTGAAAGTTTACTTCAGAGTTGTTAAATCGTTTATCCTGTTTGTACTTACATAATATCCGTATTTTTGTTACAATAAATAAATTACTGGAAATACAATTAAATGTACTAATTTTATCTAATATAAAGTTATTGTAGTATGAAATGTGAGATTTCCGTTGAATAAAATGCAATAATTATTATGGTTATTTATTTATATTTTTTACTTTTCTAGGAAGAATGATGATTTTTTTAAACCTTTTCAAACTTTATTGGATTGGATGATGAATAAGACTAGTGATAGCCGAGGAATGCACGAAGGAGAGACATAGGTACTATATGCAGCGATAGTCGAAAATGTATACATCAAAGGGTTAACATATTACTACGTATAGAGTTAGATTTTCCGCACGGTTCCTTTGTGTCAATCGTAAGCAGATGACATGAATACTTTCTATGGCATCAGTGTGATGTGCTGCGACAAAAGTATGACACTTCCACGAGAGCGACAAGGCAAGAAAGATGCTACCCGTGCTTTCGGTGTAAGCGGTTGTGCCAACTCTATACGTAGTAAATGTAAACTCTTTGACGTACATCGTTTCATGGTTGACGGTCCAAAGACTCGAGCAAAAAGGTTGAACTCTACTTTTGTGATAAGAACGTCTAAGAATACGTTGCTTGCGTTGATTTTCCCAATGGTTACAGTTTTGGTGTCTTCAAATCGGCAGTGAAGTGCTTTCTTCAAGGTAAATACGTTCCATCATAGACCACATGGTCGCATCAAGTGTAAACATATACAAGTAAAAATAATTGCAGTCATAGGAACTGCCGATAGAAGTGAAAACTTATAACTCAGAATTTACTAGCTTACTTTGGAAACTACGCGGTGGAAACCGGAGGGCCATGGTCATGAACATGGCCATGGTGTTTACCCGAAGATTTCTTATCGTTCCCGGGCGTGACGCTAGAATTCATTTCACAGCCCACGCACGAAAAATCTGCTTGTGGCGCGCCAGAAGTAATTCACTTCAAAAATAATGATTCGCCAATAAAAAAGTATTATTACAACCTGATCTTTAAGAGTTCAATGATTTACAACACAATAAATAACATTACAGCATGACTAACTTAATGAGCACCATTAAACAAACAACACTTTTTTTAAGCATTATTATACCAATCACTATTGAGAGTACTTACCTAGTTAGATACTTCCTGACTGAGTTAACTAGTAGGTATATATTTTGGAGGTTTGTGATGTGGTTGATATAATAAAATATACTAGGTAATATTATATGTAATATTTTGTAGTGGTAGGACTCTTGGCAGAGTCCGCTTGGGGAAGTACCACACTTTTGCTAGTTATTCTACCGCCAAGCAGTAATGTGCAAACATTACTGTGTTCCGGTGTCAAGGGCAATGTTTCCAGAGAAATTACAGGATTTAGAGATATAATATCTTAGATCTCTGGGTGACGAGCGCAGTGCAGTGCTAGGTAATGAATTGGACTTATCATATTTCAATAGCTGCGTGTCACTGTGTTGTTTAAGTGTTTAAGTAATAAGATTCAGCACTATGCCGTCACTTGTAAGCTGTCCAACTGAGTGCAAGTTGAAGAGGGGTGTTGCAACCCTCGCTCTTTCCTTCTTGTCGCATAGTTTTTGTACGACATTGCAGAATAATGGATTAGAAGAGGTATTGAAACTGTATGGAACAAATGCCGTACATAATTAAATTTCCTCTGAAAGTCGTCGAATTTTTTTTTTATGGCTTCAATACCTCTTCTTATCCTTTACACTGCACGCCGCACAAAATTCATGCAATAAAAATTTAGCGCATAAATTATTTTTTAGGCACACACGTGAACCGCGTCATATCATGCATTACGCTACGGCCGTTTCGTTCCACGCTTTAGTTCTGATAACCATTTCAAAACAATATTATTTGCATTTAGGCAGACAGACAGAAACACTTTACTATGCACACCGTCCTGTACCAATTATACTAGGTAGGTAGGTATGCGATATGTGCATGGACCGTGCACACCAGAAAGACAACATACAACCAGGGTTTTGGCACACCAGTGGCACACGGAGTTCTCCAATAAATTGACGACTGACAATTTTCGAGAAATAACGAATTAAATAATAAATGAAACAAAAAATAGTTGACAAAAAAGACCGGTGTAAAAATAAACAGTGTACGAACTAAGACTTTTATGTCCAGTGCCATAAATGGTGTCCTTGTATGGGTTCTTCCAAGCAACCAAGTATAACAGTAAAAGTCGTATTTTCGAAGGCCAAAAACAAACCTAATTCATAAATTCTGAAGACGCTCGAGAATTCGAATTCCTCGATATAGGTCGAGCTAAGATAACAATAAAACTAGGTAAGCACGCTCCATCGTAGATCTCATCTTCGCTTAACATCAGGCGAGATGGTGGTCAAGTGCGAAACTATTATAGTTAAAAAAAAAAATTATTTGGCAGCCATAGGAACTGCCGATAGAAGTAACTTATAACTCGGAATTTGATAGCTTACTTTGGAATAATGCGGGTGAAACCTGAAGGCGTGGCTATGAGCATGGCCGTCTAGAAATACGTCGGCTAGATAGCCAATGGCCATGGTACCGAGCTTACCCGAAGACTTCTTAACATTTACGAGCGTGACGCTAGAATTCAATTCACCGTGGGCTGTGTTTCACCGTCAAACATCTGTCTGTGGCGCGTCAAAAGAGCTTTTCACTTCAAAAAATAACTAGTAGTATCCCGCGCTCTCACTTGCGCTATTCCCGATTTCGTTATTTCTCCGGGGTTCAAAAAAAAATTAGCCTTTATTCGAGTCCTATCGTATGACCAGGGACCAGTCTATGTAGGTATAGTTGCCGGCAAAAAAATTGACCCATTGAAGTTAGCTGCGCATGGCTGCGCAGAAACGTTTTTAGAGTATTTTTGGTGGAAGTGCACATGCGCGAACTTCCACGTCACTTTTGGGTCAACTTGTTTGCCGGCCACTATATGTGCCAATTTTCATGCAGATCCGCAAATCTTTGCGAAGATTAGGAACTTTCTTTAACAGGCAGGTTATATATATTTGCATTTTGAAAATTCCTTAGTAAGTACAAGAAAAATACTAAATAACATTACTTTTTCCATTTACTGCGCTCACGTAATTTTTACGTAGTTTCTTCTATATTTAGAAGGAAATAAAAACTTGTCTTATATTGAGGATTGTGAATGGCGATCGTTCGACCATGAATTGTTACGTTTCTATGTAGAATTATCTGTCTTACCTTTTCATCGGTCAAGATCAAGGTTTCTGTTCAACTTTACTTTACCTTAAGCACTATTACATGGTAAACGACTGTACAATTTCTTTGTGAGTAGGGGTAACAAATGGATTGCATCAGTGGCGTAGAGTGTATTGGAGGGCCATTGTACGATATCAAAAATAGTTGAGGGCTTCAAATTATGGGTAAAAATCGTGGATTACATATACTTTAGTAGTGGTAGGACTCTTGGCAGAGTCTGCCTGGGGAAGTACCACACCTTTGCCAGTTATTCTTTTTTTTTTTTTTAAATAAAGAGTGACGAGACGACCAGACTTAGCAAAGTCCGCCTGGGGAAGTACCACACTTTTACCAGTTATTCAACCGCAAAGCAGTAATGTGCAAACATTACTGTGTTCCGATTTGAAGGTTATGTTTTCAGAGATCTCTGGGTGACGAGCGCAGTGCAGTGCTAGGTAATGATTTGGACTCTTCATGCTTCATTAGCTGCTTGCCACTGTGCTGTTATGTGGCAGGCATGTAGCTTACCATCAGGCACATGTCTTCTCGTCACTTCTTATTTAAATAAAAAAAATAACTTACTAATTTTTAAACGACTTCAAAAAAGGAGGAGATTCTCAATTCGGTTTTATGTTTTTTGAAGTGAACATTTATTTTGTCGCGCCACAGACAGATATTTCGTGGGTTGTGAATTGAATTCTACCATTACGCTCGGGCATGATAAGAAATCTTCGGGTAAACTCGGGACCATGGACATTGATGGCCATTGAGCATCTAGAAATGCGTCAGCATCATCAGCAGATGCCTGAGTAGCGCTTATAATAATGATTTTAATGTATTTTTTGCTTTTGAGTGCCCATTTGTGGTTTTGAAGTCGGTTTAATTTATTGTACGAAAATAGTTTATCATATTTTATGATAATACCACCTTGATCTTATTTGTAGGGACTGTTCATAGCTTGCAAAAACCGTTTATTGCCCGTGTCACCTGTCTTACTACCAGTAGTAACACAGGCAATTATTTTTGCCCGTGTTACTACCAAAAGGTCCAGTAGTACGACGGGTAATTTATTTTTGCCCGTCGAAACCACTTCGAATCATGGTTGTTCTAAAACCTCGAGCGAGGAGATTTCACTACTTTCGTAATAAGACCGTATATGCAGTGGACTGTGGAATGCGTTGCCTGGGTGTAGTTTCCCCGATGGTTACTGTCTTGCTGTCATTAAATCGAGAGTGAACCGGATTCTTCTAGATTAGTATGCATAATCGTAGACTGAATCATCACTTTAACATCAGGCTAGATAGGAATGAAATAATATAAACCTACTAACGGTGCCTCCCGGTGCTACCCACGCTGTTCCCGTTCGCGTTATTTTGCCGAGATATAAAGTAGCATATGTGTTTTCCATCGTATAATCTACGATTATTCCAAATGTCAACCCGATCCGTTCATACGTTACGGCGCGATTGAGCAACAAACATCCATACATTGGCATTTTATCATTAGTAGGATCATTGTTAAAAAAACGCCGTTAGTAATTTTGTTTGTGTCTTTACTCATTAATAAGCAGAACTTTTTCTATTTTACCAAACCTGAATTTATAACAGCCGTTCCATATAATATTTTATAGAGTACAAAAGTACGAGTATCTATCTAATATTTTTGAAGTCCAAGGGATAGTACTTACGCAAAACGTTTTCATTATGCTGAAAAGGACTTGCTTATCAACTGATACATGGACCGTATATTGTGTAAGTACTTTATAAGACTCTATTACCAATGCTAGACTGTATAAAAAAATTATGAAATCATTTGCGGAACGGATTGCCGACCGTTTGATAAAAAATATTTTGTGTAGTTGCGTTCCGAACAATTCGAATGAGTCGTTTAGTGGATTTAAAACAATAGTGTGCTACATATTTTACCTATTGTTTTAATATCGTGTAGAACGATTTTAATAAAACTTACTAGTTTTACTTCCTAGAAAAATACCTATTAAATAATTATAGAACGCAAGAAACATTATGAAACAGTTCTGTAACAAGTAATGGGAGTAGAATTAATTGAAATAGATAAGAATTAAGTTCAAGTTCAAGGTTGGCTGTTTATATTCTTTTGAATGCGCGCTGCGTAGCGGAGCTGTCACTTTTTGTCACAAATGTCAGTCGGTCATTGGATGACGTTCTGTATGAACGTGTGTTGATTTCCGTCGGCGGCGCGCGAGCAATTTGCATGAAATCGCGTTTGGTCAATTACAAAATTATCTTATTGTTATCTTACGGTCCCCACACGACGGGCGGGAGATGGTTGACCGCGGCTGTACGCTCTGAACCTCAGCCATTCGTCTCAACTAATAAAAAACTTTGGTATTCGTTTCGCAACGCGCGCGGTGTGCAGTTTGTTTTGATAAATCAGTTTTGTGTGTAAACTGCAGAATTTTCTAGTGCAAAATGAAGGAAATACAGGGCAAAGAAGAGACTTCAGACGATGAGTCCGGACTGGGGTACCAGAATACTTTGGTAAGTAATAAGTTTGTTACAACTTTCTAGATTCTAGAAAATGCGAATTTCTTTCGGTTTCCGGGTTCGCGCGGGCGCTGGAACAAATTTATTGAAACAACAGTGTAATTAGTATGTTTATTTAATTCAGAAGTTTTAACAATCTTTAGATTTAGAATTTGGACAAACTATTGCTGAACCAGTTATACGTCGATAGGTACTGAAGTCATTGCACTTTGCATGTGCAAAAAATATTCTGTGACTCTCTATCCTTCTTCTTCCCAATTTGTTTCCTATCTTCTGTCTCATTTGTACTCCTCATCATGTTTAGTATGGCTGCAAATGATTTGTTTATTCAAAATATTATGATTCTGCCTCTTTCTTGTTTTGATCATACAGTTGTTTGTTTTGTAAATATCTCAAGCTGGAGGATGACATAATAGGTAGTTGTCTGAATTGTAGGTGAAGCTGGAAATAGTTCCAACAATTGTTTACATATTTTTAAAGCTGAGTAATGTAACCCATTTTTTCAATAGAACTGTTTAAATTAAAAGAAAGACCATGATTACTCTTTATAGTAGTGAGATAAGATATCACTTAAAAGGCAAGTGTGTGTTTATCTAAGTAAATTATAGAAAGAAAACAATATCCAATCCAATGTGTGAATTGGCCACCAATATTTAATTTAACAAAAATGTTTTCTATAAGTTTTTTTCAAATAATTGTTATTATTAAAATTAGTGTTATGATTTTGGGTGTTAACTAAATAAAGTACCTACCTTAGTACTCTGTCTTTGTTTCATATTTTAATTTTTATGCAAAACATTAGCATAACACTAAAATTATACAAAAGGAACCTTAATTGGGTATATAATTATAAAAACCTTTGTTTTTTATTGCTTATTATTCTAATAAACTGATAAATTTCATTTAAACAAAAAAAAAACCTTTACACAAGTTTTATTGAGTTGTTTGGAAAATCCAATATTAAAAAAACACCCATAAAAGTAAAAAAAAAGTAATAACCACATAACAAAATAATATTGGGTAACAAAATTATTAATTAATAAGTAGAATTCGCAAATTATAGTGTGAAAAAAGAACATAGGAAATTAATAATTTATGATATTTGTTATGTACTTCATGAAAATGTTTATTTTATTTACTTACTTACATTATACTTTATAATGACCCATTGTAATTAAAAGTATACTGTATTTAAAATCAAATAAGTCATATTTTAACTGTCTGGCTTCTAAAATTACAAGCTTCGCTTATGAAGATGGTCCTCTACAAAAAAAAACAAATCAACCATTAAGTATTCAGTTTTCTTATTCCCGTTAACTTTTTCTTACAATTATAACTTATAATTTTTGAAACATACTGCTAGTCAGTCATTACTAAAAACAAAGAAATTGACTATTTTGTTGAAGAAAAAATAAAAATATTTGTTAATATGTCTTATTGTACATACGATACATACCTACAACAATATTAGGCAACAGTTGAATTTGAGCTATGAACTCTTTATAATATTTTATATTTAAATCCCTAACCATCAAAAACAAAAAACCCATGTTTTTTGTCAGAATATAATGTAGTTTATTTGAACAGCAATTAGCATTTTGGAAGACATCTTAAAACGGCAGTTCTATTTATATATGTAGCAGAAGAAGTTGTACTCCCAGTAGCAACAATTGTTGACAAAGGTCCATAGTATGCCAATCACCACCCTGTTTGAGGGAAGATGATCCACACATTCATTTTCAATTAGCTTCGTGCTTCGACACTTTGCGGTAATGGCAGGCATTGTTACGCACACTCGCACACATCTAGCTTTGGCAGTCACATTGAATACAAAAGTAATGACTTAAAAAAATGAAACTAAGTGTTGGAAAGTGAATCACATGAAAAAAAAATGCTTTAAAAAAGATCTCATTCGAAATCAATGTGGTAATTGAAGAACAAAGTAAGTAAATGTTCTAATAAATTGAGAATATCTTTTTTAAATCCATTAAAAATAAAGAAATGACATGTTGTCGCCATTCATTGATAAACTAATTTATTCTAGAAGTGAGTCTCGAGATTGTAGCGACATTCAGAATTGTTTATCAACTATCTACGTTGTTATCAACGTGGAAACAAACTCAGGCACTTTGTATGAATTGTGATATTACAATCTGAAGTTGGAGTATCACATATCTATCTGAATTCAAAATTTTGAATAGTTTGGATGTCAAAAATTTTAAGACACATTGAGGACTTTTTGGTCAGGGAAGATCTTTTGGGATCACGTCACTAACACGCGAATGCTGCACTTCGATATACATAAATCAAAAGATGTGCCCTGAGCACCTTAAAATTGTTAACTAACTGCGTATCTGTGTGTAGCGTGACTGGTTTACAACTACCAATCTACTTGACCCCTAGAATCGCTAGCGGCGAGGTATGTTGCGGTTCTACTTATTTTGGTTGTTGACAACGAATAGTGTATAAATATGTTGCAGCCGGATCGTATAATCCGCTGTATTACATTACGGCTAGCCGTTTTGAAAAACAGGGCCGTTTTGTTATGCGGCGGTTCAACGTTTAGCTAACGTTTAGCATTGTACTACTGTTTAAATTGTAGGTTGACCATACTTACAAAATAAACAATGAAAATCAATTGTATTAATCAGAAAAAGCTGACAGATTATCTCTTGCCATATTTCTTACACTTTTTTTTAAACATCTTACCTCTCAGATAAAACTTGAAAGCCCCTTACTTAATATTGGTGATGGTACACCTAAGAAAAATGGTGCACTTAGACAATCAGCCGCTTACAATCTGGCTATTCGTCAAACCGCCGCTTTACAAAACGGCCCTGTTTTTCAAAACGGTTAGCCGTAATGTAATACGGCGAATTATACGATCCGGCTGCGACATATATAGTAAATACAACTAGGTATAAACGTCCGGCGTTCACCGCTTCCTACGAAAGAGTGAGCTTACTGTTCCCATCTATAATTCTATAACATAATTCCGTGCGCTTGAAGTTTGGGAGGGCACATCCATTGATTTATATATCGATGGGGCTGCATCTCATCAGCGGAATGTGACGTGCGCTTTAGTATCTGGATGAGTGATATCTCATGAATCCACGTTACCAACATGCGTTTTCACTTCAAAACAAATCGGAAGTGTTTATGTACAAATGTATCATATCCTTTGGCTCTCAAGGATACAGAAAACGAGAAACTGTCGGGTTTCAAGGAGGACATTTTGAAGCGAAAGGGGCGGTAGTGTGCCGACTTGACTTTTGTTGGAATAGCGCCTTTTTAACCGACTTCAAAACAAGGAGGTTTCTCAATCGACCGTATATATATATATATATATAGGTATATGTTTTTTTTTAATAATGCTGATAACTTCGTCGTTTATGAATCGATTTTGATGATTCTTTGTTTTGTTGTAAAGAAGACATTCCAAGGGTGGTACCATGATAAGGAAACCAGGATCTGATGATGACATCCTAGAGAAATCGAGGAAAACTTTTTTACTTTATAAGTTTTCTGTTGAAAGTCGGTTTTTTTGTTAAAATTATCTGTGATAGCGTTAATGAAATAGTAATAAGCTAATTTTATAATTATAATTAGATCTTTTGTTCATTCTGCTAGATACTAGTTAGACTTGTTTAACATTGGTTCCACCAGAAATAGGCTTAATTTAATAGTGTTGTTAACCTTTGCGGCGTCATAATTACGCATACAGTGTTACGCGAACATTTCCCTATTGTGGAAGACCAAAGTTATGAAGAAGTGATGTAATTTTTCCCGAAAAACCGAAAACCGAGTTTTATTTTAAATAAAATTTTGATACTCGACTAAAATTCTTAATTTTTGCGAATTCCACTACGTCGTCCATAGAGTATAAAAAGCAAATTTTTATCACATTATTTAGCTTTTAGCTGATATTTGATATTTGGTGTAGTGGTAGGACTCCTAGCAGAGTCCGCCTGGGGAAGTATCACACCTTTGCCAGTTATTCTACCGCCAAGCAGTAATGCGAAAACATTACTGTGTTCCGGTTTGAAAGGCAATGTTTCCAAAGAAATTACAGGGCTTAGAGATATAACATCTTAGATTTCTGGATGCCGAGCGCAGTGTAGTGCTAGGTAATGATTTGGACTCTTCATGTTCCACTAGCTGCGTGTCACTGTGCTGTTATGTGGCAGGCATGTTGCTTACCATCAGGCACTTGTCCAGCTCGTCTCGTCAATCTCTGTTTAAAAAAAATGTTTCCATCTGCCAACCCGCACTGGACCAGCGTAGTGGATTAGGGACTCTATTCTTCTGACAGAAGACTCTGAATCCATTAACGTGACTATAAAGTGGGCTGCTTATACTTGTGAACAACAAATCGCCAATATCTATTCCTTATCAGTGTAGAAGAACTTACTCGACACAATCTCAAAGCCAGAATAGCTACTGGTTGGGCATTTGAGCACCTATTTAATGTTCCAGAATCTAGGGCACGCAAATCTGCCATCTGCTCAGTTGACGTCTGTTTGGGTTAGTCGCAGTATCAGTACACAAGTCAAGCTATGTATGTGTGCTCGAGAAACGCACGCAGACATCGATACTGGGCAAGACATCTTGGAACGTCTGCATTGGGTTTGGCACGTAATGGGAAAGAAAATATTTATTGTGTGAATGGATTTACGAAATATTTTAGTACCTATAAGCATAAAAAACAGCCCACTAAATGTCCCCACTGCTGGGACTGCTAAGTACGTGTCGGTTGCCACACGATGTTTTCCTTCACCGTTTTTAAGTTAGTTGTAATGCCACGCACATAACGTCGAAAAGACAGTAGTGTGCGTGGTTTTTAACCCGTGGTCTCCGGTTTGGCAGTCGCCGTTCTCCCGACTAGACTAGACGTAACTTGTTTAGCAAAATGTTTTGAACTATGCCAAATAAATAAGACGCCAAATAAGAACGGACCGTTTCCTCGGATCTCCTGAGGCGCCAAAGAGATCCTGGGTTTTGTTGGAGGATTTCATATGCCCTCTTCCGAACTCCATGGCTTTGAGTGAAAAACTTGGGGTCCACTACCCGACAACTAAGATGGCGCTCGCGGTTGTCTGCGTACTCTCAAAGAAAGAGGGGTAGAAAGTTTCCAGTTCTACTTTGTTATTAGTCCCAGGGGAACAGCGCAGCCGAGCTGCAGGAGAGTGCAAAAGCATTCTCTTAGCCCGATGTAGGTGTACGGATAAAAGGCTCCACGGTTTTTAGTGGGAAAGCTACCGATTTATTTGAGATTCCCACATATCCACTGTGTCTCTCTGAATCATTGAGGTCAGCGGAATCCAGAAAAAATTGTCTCTTAACAAAGGGTAGTACAGAAACCGCGGTGGTGTGGCATTCCCGTAGTTTCGGCATGACGGTACATGGATGTTACACTCACAGTTTTAGTGGGTAGGTTACCATTGATGGAGAATCCCTTAAATTCCGCCTGCGGTGACGTTGGTGGAATTTTTCCTGCAAAAAAGGGTTAGCGCATAAGGCGTAACGCTCTATTAATCTAATCTAACCATACTCGAATCATACCTCTACATGAAACCATTTCCTACACTCGACGACCACTATGTCTACGTAGTCAAAGGCAATAAATTGGTGTAAATTAAATTGTGTTGCGAGTCTTAAACCAAGTAATAAAAATTATTTAGCTCAGGTTATCAGTGCATGAATGAACAATGATGTCCGTTATTGCACAGCGCGGCTGTAATGCCTAGATTGGCTGCAACCGGACGCTAGAAGGCTAGTTCCGGAGTTTATTTTACTACCTGAGTAACGACATTTAAATACCATTGTTAATTTGTACAATTGATCGGTGTCTTAGTAAAAGTAGCCCACTACACCCCAGTGCTGAGTAATCTGCCAATAATATTGACGATTGCTATACATACCACAGTCTGTGTAATATAAGCTTAAAATTTACAACTTTACGGCGACTTTGAACTGTTTTCCTAACAACGGATCTACTATTTACGGGAATACAAACAAGAACAAAATTAAAAAGTTTGATTAACCCCCGACTACCTCGGATCTCGGATTATCTGTATAACGTTCTATTAGTCAAGCCCTTTCATTGGATACCCATATTAATGAGTAGTAAAAAAAAAGTACATATCCATTTTGTGATGGCGGCCATCTTGGATTTGAAATTTGTTATAAAATAGTATTCTACTACTTGCCTCATTTGATACCGATATTGAAGCAGGTGTGAAAAGGCGGCCATTTTGAATCTATTTAACCAAACATAGCTAAAAAACATCCGCACAGATATTAACCTTCAACTAAAAAAAACCGCATCGAAATCGGCCCATTCGTTTGAGCTCTACGGTGCCACAGACAGACACACACACAGACATCGACGTCAAACTTATAACACACCTATTTTGATTAGGGAATTACAAATACACTATGAATAGAATATCAAATCCATATGGCCACAGATATAAAATGGCGAAATCATTTTAGATCTCTGGATGATAACAGTAGTGTAAATATGGGATTCTCCTGAATGCGTGACACTGCTGTTATGGGCTAGCGTGTTGCTTAACGTCAGGCATATGCCATGCTCGTCCCGTCACTCTCACTTTATAGTAAAAATTTAGCTGTAATGCTTTTTTTTACCTTTTATAGGCTCACACTTGACCGCCATCTCGCCTGATGTTAAGCGACGATGCGGTCCACGATGGAGCGTGTTTACCTAGAAGAAACCGATTCACTCTCGACTTGAAGACACAAAAATTGTAACCATCGGGGAAAACCCACTCAGGCAACGTAATCCACAGCCTAGACGTTCTTATCACAAACGTAGTCAAATTATAAATCTCTTCGTTCGTGTCTTTGGAACGTCAACCTTGAAACGATGTCGCTTTTTCGAGCTACGAGCATTCCGATAGAAAAAAGGGCAAGGTGGTTAGATCATGCAGATCAGTTGCACACTCTCCGAAGTGTATCCGATAAAAACCCGATAGGCTAGCGATTCTTCGGCGATGTTCAAGACTTTGAAGTCTTTTTCGCACAAGAGTGTCTCTGCCTATGAGCCTTTTGGCACGTCTCTCGATCGATTCCAGGGCCTCCAGCTGATACTTGGCTGATCCATCCCAAAGGAGCGAATTTGTGCTTGATATAATGTGTGCAACTGTTCAGACTTGAATGCTTGATGTTTCTCTGTAAACGTCATCAAAGCAACAGCCCCGGATCTTCAATATTTTTAAGGTGGGGCAAAATCTGAAAATGCCGCCGGGGGGCATCTACTCAGAACCACCATGCGCGAGGGCATCCCTATAACGGGTTATGCCCCTCTGACTTCTTTTCCCTTCTTAGCTCCGCTAACTTCACATGAGGAAGGAAGAATTCATGATGATAATATTGGATCGGATATTACGACGATGACTTGAGATACCTACGTGATGAGTCGCTATGGCGCCCCCTGAGGCTCTAGATCCGAGGCTGCAAAGGAAGCGAAGAGCAACGCTTCGCCTATAGTCATAAGTGGAGTACTAGAGAATGAGTTTATACTGATGGTCAAACAATTAACTCAAACTATGTCAAGTGGAGCACTAAGTGCTAATATCAGCTACTCAATGCTCTGGCCCTACAAGACAAAGCTGCGATATGCTGTAGTATAGGTTATAGATATTAGTCTATATATAATATACAAGATACTAGCGGCTTTGTCTAGTTCATTACTTTTAGAGATAAATATATACTCCATCGCTCGTTTTTGATATTGTGATATAAAGACTTAATCGCAAATAAAACACACACCCTCTCTATCTCGTCGTCGGTCGTCGGCTTTTCCAAGTTGGTCGTCGCGTCGGTGATATTTTTGTTATTAGTTTAATTTTAACTGTCACTGTTATTGTCAACGTTTTCAAATTTCCATTCAAATCGACAGTTAAGTGGAGTTTTTATACCCTTATCCATCAACGGACAAACATCGTGACAGGAGATTTATATATGTATATTAAGATATATACAACGACCTTCACCGAGCTGCTTATTGGATGAAAAGTGTTTTATACGTAATTTAATATGTCAACAAATATATTGCAAATGGGTTGCCTAAAAAAATTCAGTCCAGAATATGATCAATTAACAATTAAAAATTATTTATTTCAATATTTCACTTAAATTGATTAAATTTTAGAAAAAACTATATAACATAACTTATTATTTTGGCTTTACTCTATCTTGCCTTTGGTTCTATCTGACTGCTCCTACCTCAAAAAGCGACATCGAAATTGGGTTGACGTTCCATGTACTCGAATGAGGAGTTTTCATTCCTCTTTCGTAATAAAAAAGTATACGATGTGGAATGCATTGCATGAGTAAGTTTTTACTTGAGGTCAATTAATATCAATTCTTTATTTACTTGTTAATGGGAAACACAGATCTTACAAAATTACAAATACAGCCAAAAACAACGTCGCATTTGGTATGCAAATTAATTAATTATAACAGATAACATGTCATGATTCACGTTATAAAGTTAAAACTAGATAAATTAAGTAAATTAATTAATTCTAGGTCATGAATACGATCGTTTCAAACTAGCTGTGCCCCGCGGTTTCAACCACGCTGTTTCCGATACCGTTATTTTCCCGGGATGAAACATAACCAAATAGTTATTCTGGGCTGTTATCTATCTATGTACCAAATTTTATCCAGTTCTATTCAGTAGTTTTGCGTGGAAGAGTAATAAACATGCATCCTCACAAATAAATGTGTAAGGCTTTTTTAATAAGAGGATTATTTACGATAATAGTTTCAAAAACGGCAAAATGCTTTGTCCAGAAATTCGTTAACTGAATAGTACCTACAATAGTTCACTCGCTAGCCACCTTTTCAACTCGGAATAAAATAAATTCTAACATTATTATCATCATTATTATCTAATATACAATTAAACGTGGTAGGGAAGTATATGATTGTAATCTTGATGTCTTCAAGTCGAGAGTGAATCGGTTTCTTCTAGATAAGCATGCCTCATCGTAGACCGCATCGTCACTTAACATCAAGCGAGAGCGCTGTCAAGAGGAAACCTAGTATCTATAATAAATTAATATCATTATTACAAGTGCTAACAGCCCTCATCCCAATATTTGAAGTCGGTGCTAGCCAAGTCTAACAGATAGAATATTTGTCTACCTACGACGTGCCTACGTATCGTGTTTTGGCCTGACTAGCATCGACTTAGAAAACAGAAGAAGGAAGATGTTGGGACATCTTATACGACACGACAACTTCATTAGAACAATAATGGAAGGTAAATTAGAAGGTAGGAGGAAGAGAGGTAGACCTAGGAGAACCGTTACATTAAGATAAGTGAAGGAGAAGATAATGTAGTGTCGTATCAGGAAGTCAAGGAGAAAGCAGAGTGTAGAAGTACATGGAAGGAACTCCACCGACAAGAGCGTCGCTCTTAAATTATGAATGAATGAGCACCGATTTCAAATAGATGAGTGAGTAAGTAGCACTTGTAATAAATGATATTAATTTATTTTTCGCTTTTGAGTGCCTATTTGTGGTTTTGAAGTCGGTTTAATTTTTTGTACGAAAATAGTTTATGTCATTCTATTTTCCTTTTTAGTGCAAAACAAGTTTTTATTAACGCATTTACCCAATTTCGTGGTGACAAGTTCGAGTTTCGTAACTTTTGTGAAATCTACAATTAGGTAGGTACATCATCAAGGAAATTGCATGCAAATAAATTTTTTTCATATTTCAAAAACCATTTCATTTCATTTTTCATATTAAAATGGCGGGATGGGCCACACATGCGTAGACCTGAGGGTAAGCAACACACACACAAACACCTGTCCATTATAGCATCCGGCTATTTGAACATGACGAGTCCACATCACTGCCTAGAACAGTAGTGCGCCCGCCAGCCAGATATACAGATGTGCTAGTTCGCGATTTCGCAACACGAGACCGCGACAGGAGACCGAGAAAGTTAATATTCGTGCGACAGGCACTTGGCACTGGGAATTGTGCGGGCGCCAGTTCTTAGCCGAGACCGCGAACATGTCTCGCGACATGTGTCTCGGTCTCCTTTCGCGGTCTCGGCGCGAACTGGCGCCCATACAATTCCATAGTGTCAAGTGCCTGTCGCGGTCTCCGATCGCAGTCTCGCGTCGTGGTCTCGTGTCGTGGTCTCCGGGCGAACCGCTACCTTAAGATGTTTTTTTTGTTTTATAAATGTATGTGGTGGTTTTCATAGTACAAACTTAGCTAAGAGAGAGAGATAGTTTTGTGTGAAAAAGTGTAGATCAATATGCATGATAAATTGCATATCTCTTTACTCTGTAGTTTGTCTTGAAACATTACCATTCAAACCGGAACACACTGTTTCGCTGTGGATGAAGTGTGTCAAAGTATCTATGGATACAATACCATATACATATAGGCAGATGTGTTGAATTTATAAGACATATTTTTACATCGGGGCCTGAAAATAAGCTAACCACCGTCAAGATTACAATCTCCCAGTGTCATTGCCAATACATCGATAGTACTTCGCACTTGTAACCAGTTCTATATCATCAGATAAGATCTGATGGAATACGAGCTGATTAGATTGTCATTGATAAATTTTATATCTGATTGCGGTTGCATAATTCGGTACCCGATAAGTTTGTTGACTTTGGGAGTCACTGTCAGGGAGACGATAAAAAATGGTGAGTGCAGGATGGCGGTCAAGCACGGACCTTTTTTGTGGAAATAGGAACAAACAAGCGAAATACCACCTGATGGTAAATGGTAACCACCGGTCTAAACACAGAAACTCAGGGTTCAAAACCTTCTGAAGCTCTGATAATCACACGAGAGTACAAGAAAGAAGTGCTATATGGTTAGGGTTCATGTTTTTTTAAGGTAAAGTGACAAGAGCAGATCGTTTGCCTGATGGTAAACAATATGCATACTATATCTATAACAACATAACGCAGCTCGTTATCTTAAGCAATAGTCACACCAATGCACACGGGTAGCAACCGAAGATTTAGGATTGTTTAGATCTTGCCTCCAATTTGGTTACGGAAATTTTGCCTCATAATCGGAATACTGTAATAATATGTAAGTATTTCTACAATACTATTCACCGGTAGTACAACAGCTGGCAAATTCTTCTACTTCGCTAGCTTCGTTAGCCAAATGTGAAACATTAGCAAAGGATACTTTGTTGAATATATTATTTTTTGTTGGGGCAGAAGGATCTTCCAAAGATTGCTTTATTTCTGTATTGAGCAGCCGGAGCGTTCCCACTACCACGTACCACAGAATCTATGTTTTGACGAAAGACCCTGAGATCTCCAAACAGCACGGAGTTCCTTGTTATTCTGAGGCCTAAACTTTCCGCCGTCAAATGTTATGTTAGAAGGAGACCTATGCTTCAGCAGTGGAGACTCTTTGGGTTGATACGACGAGTTCCTTGCTCGAAAGAATTTCTCCATAGCAGTGCAAATAAACCTACCATTGTACTTAAATACATTATAATAATTCAATCATACCCAACTAGATACAATTGTCTGTAAAATAGATTTAAGACGTCGTAGGATGCTCTCGTGCCGAACCATTTCCTCCGTGAGAACATGATGCTCCAAGCCATTCTATTGTTCCGCGCTATGAATGTTACTAAGAGCTATAAAAACAATGTTTTGTGCCATCGATGTACGAATACACGGATCTTGGATCGAGTAACTGAGATTCGTGTTTACTAATTCTCCTAATTTATTTGGATCATTTCATGTGTAGTCGGTAAAATATGTACGTTTATCTATTGAAAATACAGAAATACGTTATTTGTGATTGCAGCACTCCCTTTACATTCATGTCTAAATTCACGAAGTCCATTCCTTCTTCCTTCTGTTCTCCTCTACCAGTGTACCCATTCACTCTCATTTTGTAGTTATTTATTACTGTATTTGGGTTTCATCATTATCATAATTTTAAGGCTATTATTGCTCACAAGAATAAGTCACCCGATTTGATTAACGGTGAAATGTAGTGATCATTGAGCTGAAAATATAAGGCAAAGATTTGACGAGTGGAACAAAACGTTAAACGTTGACGAATGTGTGGTCAAAACTAGAAGCAATATAAAGAATGGTGAGCATCCGACACCACAATGGGTTGATTTGACAGATTTTCTAAAGATCGCGAATCAAACCTGGATTAGATCAGCCTATGGTCGAGACTAAAAGCGGGCTCCTATACTTGGCAGAGAGCTATAACGGTCTGAGAAAAATTATGATATTATAATGTCCTAAGTATTTATTACTAATTTCTCATAATGATAAAGACTATATAATGTACTCATTTCTGATAATGCTATTTGTAATTAACAACAAAATGAGTAGCTTACAAATTTAATAATAATAAAGACTTTTCTATTCGCTGTTTAATTTAGTATTAGCTTTGTTTATCAAGGTTTGATTAATTAGTCTTATCGTAGCCTATTAATGAAGCAGCCTGTCTGCGATCGTGTTATGTCTATGGCTATTCTTAGAACTAATATGAAATCCATGTGTAGTTCATACATCGATGGTCGTTTAATAATAAACCTCGGTAATGTCTAGTCGGTAGAGAAACTGATTCTACATCATCATCATCATCATTATTATAAGACTTTTTAAATCTTTATTGATTGTAAATACCCTCACTGATTCTCTTATACGATTATCATCAGTTTACTACACTAATCTATGATATTTGATATTATAAAAACTGAAGAGCTTGTTTGTTTGCGTCCAAACAACTCATCATCATCATTATTATAAGACTTTTTAAATCTTTACTGATTGTAAATACCCTCACTGATTCTCTTATACGATTATCATCAGTTTACTACACTAATCTATGATATTTGATATTATAAAAACTGAAGAGCTTGTTTGTTTGGACGCACTAATTGAATTACTGGACCTATTTAAAATCTTTCGCCGTTGGATGTGTACGTGATGGCTGCGTTATAGCTAGATAGATAGATAGATACTCTTTATTTAACACACCAAAATAACAACAATTTACAAATTGAAAGATTGAAACAGGTTAAACACTTAAAGTTAGTGCGACAGACGGCGGCCTTATCGCTAACAGCGATCTCTTCCAGGCAACCTTAGGGTGGAAAAAGAAAGACGGGATCTTAAAATGCGGGGTGTGCAGAGGACATAAGTGAATACCACAAATAGGCTATATAAGTACTACGGGCGAAGCTGGGACGGACCGCTAGTCTCAGTATATTTACCTAGGTTAAATGCTAAAAACTATAGTCGCGTAGTGGCAAGACCATCCTTTCTGCAAACATGAAGTAGGTTCAAATCTCGTCTACACCTCGGATTATTATGCCAAGTGTCGATCTAGGCTGTGGAATACGTTGCCTGAGTGGGTATTCCCCGATGGTTACAATCTTTGTGTCTTCAAATCGAGAGTGAATCGGTTTCTTCTAGGTAAACACGCTCCATCGTAGACCGCATCGTCGCTTAACATCAGGCGAGGTGGCGGTCAAGTGTAAACCTATTAAAGTTAAAAAAAAAACTACAAGTTAGTCGCCTCCGGCACTAACATCGTGAGTAAATCTAACTAATTACTAGCATATCTGAATTATCCATGGGACAAAGCGAGGACTTTCACTCGATTAATAAACAAAACTAGGCTGTGGAATGCGTGTTCTGGGTGTTTTTTTCCCGTTGGTTACAATTTTGGTGGCTTCAAATCGAGAGTGAATAGATTTCTTCTATGTAAACACGCTCCATCTTTGAACCCAAGATGGTGGTCAAATGGTAAATATATTTTTTTGTTTTAAAAACGTACCTACGTATAGTATTACTTATTATACATCCACTACTACGGTCTGTTTCGTGAACCTATTAAAAAAGAGGCCTATTGGATAAAGAATGCGGTGCGTGACGAGAAATGATTTGGAATAATAATAGCCTTTATTTAACAATCTTATAAAACATGTGAAAAATAAATAATTTAAGATTTGTTTCATTATGTGTCACCGGTAGTAAGATTGTCTTGCGTCTTCGCAAAGGCCTCCCCAAGAGCTTGCCATTCTTTCCGATTCTCAGTCCTCCTTCTCCATGTAACTCCTGCCTCTTTCCTGATATCGTCTTCCCATCTAATAATCTTCCCTCTCTTCTCTTATTTTGTCTTGGACACCAGTCCGTTACGTCTTTAGACCATTTTTCTTTCTTATCTCTGATCATATGGCCATATGGCCATATGATTTGGAATACTGAGCTTAAATACCGTTGCATTAAGATAATATAAATTAGCAATAAAATACGTAGCTATCTATAAAAACTTCCACTCCTAAAAACAAAACAAAGTCATGTGACAAAATCCACCCAATTCGCTATCGAAGAAATAGGAAATCGGTTCACGATGGAAAAATAAAAGTCACCGATAACTGATAAGGATTATCATGCTTATCTAATCCGGCCACAGTATACCGCAGAGTAGCTACGTTTTAAATTCCTTGTCCGATAGCAGTCATGTGGTTGATAAGGAGAGATTAGGACTTTCGCTTCTGGTTTGTCAGCTTGCGCTGTGACGTCATTAGAAATTGCGTCATAATAAAGATTTTTTTTAACCCCCGACCAAAAAAAGGGGTGTTATAAGTTTGACGTCGATGTCTGTCTGTCTGTCTGCCTGTCTGTGTGTCTGTCTGTGGCACCGCTCTTACAGATGGGCCGATTTCGATGCGGTTTTTTTATTTGAAAGTTAATATTCGTGCGGATGTTCTTAGCTGGGCTTGGTTAACATCGATTCAAAATGGCCGCCTCCACAAAATGGCGGATAAAATATTTCTTTACAACCTACCTCAATATGGGTATCAAATGAAAGGGTTTGACTAGTAGAATACTAACGTTATACAATAATTCAAATCCAAGATGGCCGCCACCACAAAATGGCGATTTATATTATTTTTTTCACTACTACTTCAATATGGGTATCAAACGAAACGGCTTGACTAGTAGAATACATTGCACTATAACAAATTTCAAATCCAAGATAGCCGGCTTCCACAAAATGGCGAAATACCTTTCTTTTTTCACAACTCCCTTAATATGGGTATCGAATGAAAGGGCTTGACTAGTGGAATGTTGTACAGATAACAAATCTAAAGTAGTGGGGGGTTAATCAAAATTTTTAATTTTGTTCTTGTTTACGGTCGTCAAAGATAGCGGGTAAGTTTTGTTGAAAGGAATTGCTTTCTTTAAGATTCCCATTAAACTAACCATCAATTTTCGCAGTAAAACTACCCGGATGTTACAATTGAATATATCCTGATTAGTGTGGTAGGGCTAAAGTAACCGCTTGCATTTGTTCTTGGAGTAGGGCATTAGGTATTGCGCAAGTGTGGTATTGGCTAACTTGTATTTTTACAATTGAAAAAAAAGTGGTCAAGTGCGAGTCGGACTCGCTCATGAAGGCTTCCGTAGCAGCAAGTAACATAATATAAAAGTTCTTGTAGTTCGTTGTAACTTTAATCAGTGTTTTAACAATAGTCAATTTATGACGCATTAAAATAAAACTACTGACCAGATCTAATTCAAACCAATTTTCGTTGACAGTTTACATCATATTTTTTTTTAGTTTTGTCATTCTTTTATTTTAGAAGTTACAGGGGAGGACGGACACATTTTACCACTTTGGAAGAGTCTCTCGCGCAAACTATTCAGTTTAAAAAAAAAAATGTGGTATAACCCTAACAAAAACAAAAACAAAATATCATTTTTGAAGACCTATCCATAGATAGATAAACCAAACAGTTTTGATGGAAAAAAATCCATCAAAGCTGTTTGATGGAAAGAAATATTTTTTGACGTGACAACGTCTTATAAATTGGTTTGCCGGGTGACACTTCAAGAAACTGCGTTACGCTCCGCTCACGTTATGCGCTCACAAAGAGAACGAGTGAGAGGCACGCGTCCCTTCCACTCGGGCATGGTTAGCCCGCCTAAGAGCGAGAGAGACAGACATAAAAAGTGAAAGGCACGCGTCCCTTCCGTAAAATTATTTTACCACTCAAAGTCGTTGTCACGTAAAACTTTCGCCCGTATACCGACTTTACAGGCAACCAATTTTTTTTTTCTATCAAAACTGTTTGGTGTTTCAGTTCTAAGTATGGGACACCCCCAAGATTTATTGCTTTTTTCTCTATTTTTTGTATCAAAATCTTAATGCGGTTCACAGATTACATCTACTTACCAAGTTTCAATAGTATAGCTCTTATAGTTTCGGAGAAAACTGACTGTGAAATACGGACGGACAGACAGGCAGACAGACATGACGATCTATAAGGTATTTTGCCATTTGGCTACGGAACCCTAAAAATAAAGACGTGGTGTCATGTGATACCATGTACCCATGTAGGAACGAAGTTTCTTTAGATATAACCGAAGCCACACAGTTTGAAAAAAATAATTTAAAATGCTTATTTACTAGCATCGTCCCGCGGTTTCACCCGCGTAGTTCCCGTTCCCGTTACTTTTTCGGGATAAAAGTAACCTGCGATCCGTTCCCGATGTTACGATGTGATTGACAAACAAACATCCAAATATTGACATTTATAATAGTAGGATAGGATAGGTACAATCAAAGAGTTTACATACACTACGTATAGTTAGATTTTCCGCACGGTTCCTTTGTGTCAATCGTAAGCACATGACGTGCATACTTTCTATGGCAACAGAGTGTTGTGCCGCGACAAAACTATGACACTTCCACAAGAGCGACAAGGCGTGAAAGATGCTACCCGTGCTTGCGGTGTAAAGCGTTTGTGCCAACTCTATACGTAGTATATGTAAACTCTTTGGGTACGATCATCTAAAAATAAAGTATGCGATACTGGTCACGGGCAGTTTTACGCTTCTTTCCGTTATATATTTTTCTTACGGTTTTAGTCACATTTTTTTTCAATTCGGTCACGCAGCAAACTCCCTGACGCCTCCAAGCCGGCCATAAAGAACTTCGTTTCATAAATACGTAGAGGTGGAAGCGGGATTTTGAACCTATGATCTTATGGCTGGCCGAGTGGCTTAGTTGGTAGTAGGTCTGCCTGCGAAGCCGTGGGTCGTGGGTTCGATCCCCACCCAGTGCAAATGTTTGTGTGATTAATTCAAATATTTGTACTGGGCCTGGGTGTTTTCTATAAGAATAAGAATGGAATAAGATTTTTTTATGTATAATAAGTATGTATTTAAAAATATTATGTCATGTCATGTATTATGTCAGGTAGGCTTCCATAGTACAAGCTTTACTTAGTTTGGGGTCAGACAGTGTTGTGTGTGAAATGTACACCAATTTTTTTTTATAATTGTGAAAATTCGTTTGATATTTTTATTAGAATTGGATAGGATTGACTTCCTTGATAGCCACGAGCTCAAAGAAGAGGGATATAAATTGTTTTTTTAACGATAAATACACTTGATCTCCATCTAGCATCTGATGTTAATCGTGATGCTGTCCATGATTACCCATCGGCACTAACTCAAAATAGTGTTACTTCTAACATATATGTAGTAAGTAGTAATACACAATAAGGTACTTTAATATTACTAAAAAATTAAAGGAAACTGATTCGTCACTTATGTTTTGATTACATTGATTTTTGATTGTTTTTTTTAAACTATAATAGGTTCGTACTTGACCACTATCTCGCCTGATGTTAAGTGATGATGCGATCTACGATGGATTGATTGTTTGTTAGACATTCAAATTATATCCACCAGGATATACCCACTCAGGTGACGCGTTACAAAGTTTAGCTGTTTTTAACCCCCGACCAAAAAAAGGGGTGTTATAAGTTTGACGTCGATGTCTGTCTGTCTGTCTGTCTGTGTGTGTGTCTGTCTGTGGCACCGTAGAGCTCAAACGGATGGGACGATTTCGATGCCGTTTTTTTTATTTTAATGTTAATTACCGTGCGGATGTTCTTAGCTATGTTTGGAACATATCGATTCAAGATGGCCGCCTCCACAAAATGGCGGACAATATATTTCTTCACAACCTACCCCAATATGGGTACCAAATGAAAGGGCTTGACTAGTAGAATACTATGCACTATGACAAATTTCAAATTCAAGATGGCCGCCACCACAAAATGGCGAATTACATTAATTTTTTTCACTACTACCTCAATATGGGTATCAAATGAAAGGGCTTGACTAGTAGAATGTTATACAAATAACAAATCCGAGGTAGTCGGGGGTTAATCAAAATTTTTAATTTTGTTCTTGTTGTTAAATAAGAGGAGAGTGGAGTCGAAAAGCTTATACTCCACTTGAAACTCCACTTACTACGTGAAATTTAGCCTCTTCGTTCGAGTCTTTGGGTCTTACTAAACAGTAATTGGATAGGATATTATGTAAGAGTAATGTGCAAACATTACTGTGTTCCGGTTTGAAGGGCAATGTTTCCAGAGAAATTACAGGGCTTGGAGAGATATCATCTTAGATCTCTGGGTGACGAGCACAGTCCAGTGCTAAGTGATGATTTGACCTCTTCATGTTCCAATAGCTGCGTGTCACTGTGCTGTTATGCGGCAGGCATGTTACTTACAATCGCTCATCTCGTCACTCTATTAAAAAAAATTAGATCTCTATATCAACCTACTAACATAACAAATGCGAAAGTTTTGTAAGAATGGATGGTTTGTTATTGTCTGTTGTTTTCACTCAACAACTGCGAGATATGAATGAAATTTGGTACATTATATATATAAACTAGCGGCCCGCCCCGGCTTCGCCCGTGGTACACATATATAACCTACAGCATTCAAGGATTACGTACATATGAAAGAACGGTGAATGATTTTTTTAAATCGGTCCAGTAGTTCCCGAGATTAGCGTGTTCAAACTATAAATATGCTATAGGCTACTTTTGATTTATCGTAGAAGGGTGAAAATTGAGGATTGTATGTATTTTTGTACGTCGTATCATAAAAAAATAGAAATTAAAAATTTTGTCTAAAAAATAAAATAAAAAATTTAAGGTTGGACTACCCCTAACATTTAGGGGGATGAAAAATAGATGTTGGCCGATTCTCATAGATAAAAAAAAAACGGATAAACACAAAAAATTTCATCAAAATCGGTCAAGCCGTTTCGGAGGAGTATGGCAACGAAAACTGTGACACGAGAATTTTATATATTAGATTTGGTAGAATAGTCTATTTTATATATGAGCTATTTTTGTCCCGGTACAATAACGGAGTCGGGAAACTAGGTGAAACCGAGGGCCGTTGCTAGTGAAACGTACGTATGAAGCGTAAACACACAAATCGTATCACTTCAATGCCGCTGACCTTTGAATTTGGCTTTGGTCAGGGCCCAAGGACAGGTTTGGCCCAAGGATAAAAGGGCGGCTTTATACTGCAAGCTAACTATTAAAACAATAAAAATAAAATAAAAAATATTTTTTTATGTTATTTTATACTGCAAGCTAACTATTAAAACAATAAAAATAAAATAAATAATATCTTTTTATGTTATTTTATTTTTATTTTATACTGCAAGCTAACTATAAGCAAGCTATTATACGAGTCCAGTGGTAGCCCTACTTTCTTTAATCTAAAAGTGTAATATTTTTTAAAGCCGATATTTCTTTACGTACATTGGGCAGTTTTTGAACATGTGAGCAAACAATTGAACTCGTGCCACTGTTTTTTTTTTTTTTTTTTTAAATAAAGAGTGACGAGACGATCAGGACATGTGCCTGATGGTAAGCAACATGCCTGACACATAACAGCACAGTGACACGCAGCTATTGGAACATGAAGAGTCCAAATCATTACCTAGCACTGCACTGCGTTCGTCACCCAGAGATCTAAGATCTTATATCTCTAAGCCCTGTTACCGTTAGCGACACCTCTGTATAAGGCTTATTTATTACACGTGGCTAAATTTTGTCGATTTAGTTTAGAAGCAGCAAGAAATATGCAATCTTCGCTTCTGAATACAGTATGCTTAGCTTACAGAATGCTATTACGCTTCATTCAATTCAGTAGCGGCTAAATTTAGCCAGGTGCAATAATCCTTTATATTATAAGCAATAAGCATCTACGTATTATATCTGGTAGAGATCGCTCTAAGCGATGAGGCCGCCAATTAAATCGCTAAATGTAATATTATTATTATTTAGATTAGTTTTTTTTTGTTGTGGCTTTTTAATAAAGAGTTTTTGTATTGTATTGTATATAGGCACATGTATGTAGGCATTTTTTTAAACGGAAATAAATCTTCTCCTTTGTAACTCTATATGTAAGTATGTGCCTATATTGCGGAATTACTTCTGGCTGCACCCTCGGAGTGGCACTGGTTTTTAAGGATCATACTTTTTCACTTAGTATCCATATATCACCCCGTTGTTTTGTGTCGGGGGCTAAAAACTGACAACTGCGATGCACTTCAATCCGGCCATATAAAAACACCCGCGCCATACATCGCAGCGTTGCAGTGCACCAGAGGCTTTATGTGGAACCAGTTTTCTCCCAGTTTTAATCTCACATTTCGAGCTGCGCTCCGCTGCCCTCGCAGTGATATCAGCGAGTAGCGGGCGGCCCGAGTGTGTGTTCCCTAGCGGAACATTTGAAACGTTTCAGATGGAACGGCCAAAATTCAAGGTTTGTCTCCTCATTTGGTTGGGGCCGTGTTAATTGTTTACGAATAGTCTTGAATATTTTGGAGTAGTAGGATCTGCAGTTCGCTTGGGAAGTATCTGCTAAACTGTTGTGTGTTATTTTGGTGCTAAATAGTAATATTTGCACACTACTGCTTGGCATCAAGTAAATTGATCTGAACGGAATTTAGATGAAACTTTACAAAAACACAACTTTGGACTTCAAGCAAACTCGTATAATTTACCGTAGAAAAGTTTTTTTTATCAATAATAGGTAACCACTTGACTGCCATCTCGCCTGATGTTAGGCGACTACGACTACTGTAGAAAATTAGTACAGATATTGTCGAGTTTTATCTTATACATGCAGCTGATCTATACGATCTAATACCATTGTTTTTCTTTCGGAATGCTCTTAGTTCCAAAAAGCGACATCATTTCATGGTTGATATTCCAATGACTCGAACGAAGAAGTTTGACTCAATTTTCACAGCAAGAACATCTGAACTGTAGAATGCGTTTATAGAGAGGGTGGTTCTTGATGCAGGAAGGCCTCATTCTGATATTAAACTAGATGGGACTTTATCAAAGTGATAGAACAAGAACAAAATTAAAAATTTTGACCAACCCAAACTAATATTCCAAAGACACGGACAAAGAGGTTTGACTCTACGTTTGTGATAAGAACGTCTAGGCTGTGGAATGAGTTGCCTGAGTGGGTTTTTCCCGATAGTTATAATCTTGGTGTCTTCAAATCGAGAGAGTGAATCGGTTTATTCTAGGTAAACACGCTCCATCGTAGACCGCATCGTCGCTTAACATCAGGCGAGATGGCGGTCAAGTGTAAACCTATTAAAGTTAAAAAAAAAAAAAAAAAAAACCCCCGACTACCTAGGATTTGTTATCTGTACAACGTTCTACTAGTCAAGCCCTTTCATTTGATACCCATATTGAGGGAGTTTTGAGAAAAGAAATGTATTTCGCCATTTTGTGGGAGCGGCCATCTTAGATTTGAAATTTGTCTTAGTACAAAGTATTCTACTAGTCAAGCCCTCGTTTGATACCCATATTGTGGTAGTAATGAAAAAAATAATATAATTTGCCATTTTGTGATGACGGCCATCTTGGATTAGATTTTTTTATAATGTATAGTGTTCTACTACTCAAGTCCGTTCATTTGATACCCATATTGAGGTAGGTTGCGAAGAAATATTTTGTCCGCCATTTTGTGGAGGCGGCCATTTTGAATCGATATTAACCAAACATAGCTAAGAACATCCGCACGGATATTAACCTTCAAATAAAGAAAACTGCATTGAAATCGGCCCATCCGTTTGAGCTCTACGGTGCCACAGACAGACACACACAGACAGACAGACAGACAGACAGACATCGACGTCAAACTTATAACACCACTTTTTTGGTCGGGGGTAAAAAGAGTTAGGTATTAGCTAGTTATAAGATTATTAATAATAAGATAGATTGTGTAGTGCAAAGTGTGCTATTATTTATTGTGAACAAGGTGAGGTAAATAGGAAGTAGAGTTAGTTTATTATATCTGAGTTTCATTTTAACTACGGCAGTGCTGACGTAAACTCTACCCTACTAATCCTACTAATATTATTAATGTCAATATTTGGATGTTTGTTGCTCAATCGCGTCGTAATGCCTGGACGGATCGGGCTGGAATTTGGAACGTAGATAGAATATAGTCTGGAAGAACACATAAGCTACTTTACATCGCGGAAAAATAACGGGAACGAGAACTGTGTTCTGAATTTCACCCCGATCTGTTTATACGTGACGTGATTGAGCAACAAACATCCAAACATTTGACATCTATATTAATAATTTCGTCAAGGGTAGACTTGATCGAAACCTTACATGAATAACAAAACATAAAAAAAATATTGATTTTGAATCGACAACATATGTCCGCAAAATTCGGATTATGGAGAATTTCGTTAAATTCTGATGGTACTGAGAAACAAACCGCTGTCGCCATCTTTGGTGTGAAGCACGTTTCGTTCCATCAATCAACACATTGCGTGCGTCCGTCGCGCCAAAAAAGTATCCATCACAAAAAAACTGTGACTTATGTGACTACGTAAAACGAATCGTCTTGCCACCGGACCGAAATTTTATTAGTAGGTACTTATATTTAGTATCAGCATTGCACCCGTGCGAAGCCGGGGCGGGTCGCTAGTTTATAATGTTATTAAGATGCGAAAGCTTGGGTGCTTAGATTTGGAAGTTTTTGCTGAATCTCGTCGGAACGTCTGAACGGATCTGGGGGTCTACCGCCGAACGAAAATTGTCTTACCTTTGATATTTCTCTCTTTTTTCTTTCCGCTTCTAATGATAGAGACCGCAATAGCAAAGCGAATACCTGTTTAGTTAGGAGATAGAAGGGCAGGTCAGCATTTGGAACACAATTTTTAAACTATCGCATAGCTTTTATCGCGGGCCCCGAATTTTAGTGATCGTGCATCTCTTTCTTATGTTCACAAGAAAGAGGGATGGAAGACCGTAACGCCGTCCTCCCCACTCGGTCATTCGACTTTGAATCTTATTTGTATTAGCTTTACAGACTAAATGCTCTTAGCAGTGTTGCCAGCTTAACGGATTTCCCGTGATATTTATTATGGTAAACAAATGTCACTCTTCAAAATAAAAACAATTCCGAAAAATTGTTAATATCCCTATTGCTTATGTTGATAAAAATGCACGCAACATGCAATAGCATTCTCCGCGGCAGTCTCCGAGTGCCACACTTCTTTTTTTTTTTTAAATAGGAAGTGACGAGACGAGCGGGACATGTGCCTGATGGTAAGCAACATGCCTGCCACATAACAGCACAGCGACACGCAGCTATTGGAACATGAACAGTCCAAATCATTACCTAGCACTGCACTGCGCTCGTCACCCAGAGATCTAAGATCTTATATCTCTAAGCCCTGTAATTTCTCTGGAAACATTGCCCTTCAAACCGGAACACAGTAAATGTTTGCACATTACTGCCTGGCGGTAGAATAACTGGCAAAGGTGTGGTACTTCCCCAGGCGGACTCTGCCAAGAGTCCTACCACTACAAAAATTGTATCTTCCTTAATTTCGCAGTCGCGTATCATACACGTGTAATACGCAGTACATGGGTACCATGTAAAATATGCAACGTATGACCGCGACCCTGCGCTTGCGCTTGCGCGTGTCTGAACAATGGTCTGCTAGACAATAGGAGAGCCGAACCGCATGTTAAAACATGAGGAAACCAGGAAGCGGGATGTTGTACAGACAGACAGATAATTGTTAATCACTTTCCTTTCTTAAAATTTTAGGTACGAAACGATTTGTTGGCCTTTTGCGGTTTTGGATATATACAATCTTCATCATTAAAATATTTTCCTGTTTTATTTATTGAAACTAGAAAACTTGTAGCGGTGAGTGGTTTCGGTTTCGGATCAACGTTTCCTAATACTAGTGTGTTACAATGCGGAGGGAAATGTATCTAGAAATATTACAGGACAAAGATGTATGTGGATGTAAAGATCGGGCCTAGTGAGATCGGGGAGAGGCTTATGTCTAACAATGGACCTAAGGTAGGCTGATGATGATAATGAATGAATTCCAGGTCTTGGCAACCGTTTTGCTAGTGAAGCTAGTGAATTAGAGAGCTAGCCCGGTCAGGATGTCTGGCGACGCCGTCTTTTCCTCTTGCACCCTAGAAACAGACACAATAGCTAGGTTTCATCAAGCACATAGTGCCTTAGTGCGAGTTTTGTCGACACCAATACGTGTTACCGTGAGTAACCGTTACCATTTTCAACTTATTTTAGAGCCCTATCTCGCTTTTTTAGTATTAAAATTAACGTGGTTGTTACACATATTTAATTGAATAACGGGACACTCACGTATATACGGTCGGTCAATCCGACTCGAGTTTCGGCCGCGTCCGCGCGCGCGTTTGCACACGCGCGGTGGCTGCCCGTTTGGCACTGCGTTTGGTGTGAACTCGCCTTGAAAAAGGCCGCCGGACGCGGCCGAAACTCGAGTCGGATTGACCGACCGTATATACGTGAGTGTCCCGTTATTCAATTAAATACCTATCTCGCTTGATGTTAAGCGACGATGCGATCTACGAGACATTGGTATAAAGTACTCTTGCACCGCTAGAAGCACTATAATTTGCCATATAAATGTCAAGTTTACGCGCTCACGGTAAAACGCGTTTTGTTGTCGACAAAACTCGCACTCAGAATGCAGATTCGCATAACAAACAAGCTCCGGCTAACTCTATCTACCTAACTTATGCTCTGAACGCAAGGCAGTTATTCGGTTACCTACCCTACAATCCTTATTGTTTCCAATACACTTATCTCCTAGGAGATGTTTGTGACATGTTAATGTAATTAGTTTCGTTTTATTATTGTTTTTATTCAAACCTGAGTCAGTCTCCGCGCTCCGTTAACGGACAATACCGTATTGTTTACTTGTGCTTGTGAAATTTACATAGGTTTTCTTTTTATGTCGCGATGTCTGAATAAATATTAAAAGAAATAAAAACAGAAGTACTAAAAATAAAAGTGGCTAAGAATTCAACAGCATAACTGATTTAGTAACAAATCATTTCGAACTTATTTCTAGTAAAAGTGAAAACCGTCAGTAATATCATTCAGAATGCATTATAATACGTTACCTAATAATCTCCATTAAGGCCGTACTCTGATCAAATGATTTTGAGCATTTCTTCCCTCTAGAGTGTGCGACACCCTAAAGCAAGAGCAAGAGAGCAAGTTAAAAAGCTAGTAGGTAGGGGCCGATATACTATCTCTAGTGTCCGACCGAAACTGTTTTTCCGGCCGAAACCGAAACCGAAACCGAATGTTCGGCCGTGGCTTCAGTTTCGGCCGAAACCGAAACCGAAACCGAAACTCACGTGGTCAAGTATATAATTTATTAAAATACTGAAATTTGGTGCATTTTACCTATTATTTTGCCTTAATTAGGGCATGAAATGGAAACACAATATATTAAGATCGTTGTAATCATTTATTGAATATAAAATAAAAACATATTAATAACATTTTTAATAATTTTTCAAATTAAGTTCTCTGTCAAATCAGTCGTCTACCTAAATCAAGATCAGAAAGTAAGTAGAATGAAAGCGAAAAATGAAATGTTTTATTAGTCGGGGATTTCCTTGTTAACCGGATAGATAAGAAATCAGTAAGAAGTCTTGTAAGTCCTTACAAGTTCTGATAGATGGCTCTAGTTTTCACTATTTTATAATAGCAATATTATAATCTCGTACTTATTTGTACGAAGTTAATTAATAGTGTCCTCGTACCTCATACGAAAGACTACAAATCTCGTATTTGTACGAGGAACCTCGTACGGTTGGCATCGCTGGTTGCTACAGAACTATCCGAACAGCGCACGATAATTCCCGAAAAGCGCGACAGCGTCCGTCAAAGCGTTGCCACGGAAAACAAAGTTAGCGATCGCGAACGTGTTTGAACTTGTTAAGTTTCGGTTTCGGCAAAGTTTCGGCCGATTTTGGCCGAAACCGAAACTGTGGCCGAAACTTGATTTTTGGCCGAAACTCGGCCGAAACCGAAACCGAAACCGAACTTTCGGTCGGACACTACTATCTACCCATGTATATCGGCCCCAAGCTTCGGCAGTTTCAAAAACAGATTAAAATGCTGGCTTATCGATCAAACCTTTTATAATTACAGCGAATTTTTAGAGAGTGATGACAAAGTTCCTATATAAACGTAAAAAAAATTACATGGGTTAGTACAATTGTAATAAAAACAAATTATAATTGTATTATGCTTGACAGTTTTCTGTACAATAATTATTATAATACAGTGGTAGTTTCACACTTTGGAAATGTATACAATTCGTATGCTTTTTCTTTTGTTTTTATTTTGTTATCAATTGACGTGTAAATTGTACATTTATGAATAAAGTACTGGGTTATTGTCGATTCGCCACAAAGTTAATTCGTGCCACAAAAATAAACACTTTTACTTTTATGTAGGTACGTACTTAGTAGGCAAATACTTGTACATCTGCCATAGCTTTGCTTAGTTTGAAGCTAGATAGTGTTGTGTGTGAAATGTCCGCCAATATTTATTTATACACTTACAAAGAAATAATAGCACGTGCCCCATTTTGGGATAGCCGCGACGTCGTCGAGTCAACCAGGGTTGCCGATTCCTGATTTCTCGTTGCCCACGGTCTCCTGACAATGTCATACAAGTACCATTATTTTGTGTTACGCCTATATTTAATTTGTTAGAGTTAATTGGTTAGTATACGTCATTGTTAATAATTTGACATATTTATCACCCATCTGACACTTATAACTGTCATTCGCAAAATGCGTCATTATTTAATCGAAAAACAATAAAGAGACGCGGTTGTATTAAAAATAAAATATCTTATTTGCGCTGGACATAGATAATTTTACACAGCATATGAACAAAATATGTTATTCATTACAATAAAATAAATGTTATAATAACCATGATAATCGATTTAAAATTTAAATTTTTGAAAGGAACAAATTGAAATGCAAATTGTAACAATTACATAACGCACCCTTAGAAGACAAGTGGCGTAATAAAATTGAGGTTGTATAATTGGATGTTTTTGTTAGTCTTCAAAAAGAAGGAGTTTCTTTAGGTTGTATGTTTTTTTGTATGTTACGTGATAGCTCCGCCAATTGTGAATCGATTTGATGTTGAGGATTCTTTTTTATTTTGGTAGAGATGATTCCATATAAATTTTATCGGAATCGGTTTATCGGTTTTTGCAAAATCAACAAAAATCTAGAATTTGCTTACCTCGATGCTGTATTCGTTAAAATGAAATTTATTCGAGTGTCAGCGTTTAATTTATAAAAGTAGGTAACAAGAACAAAATTAAAAACTAACCCCCGACTACTGATCATCTGCATAACGTTGTACTAGTCAAGTCTTTTCATTTGCTATCCATATTTAGGGAGTTGTGAAAAAAGAAATGTATTTCGCCATTTTATGGTGGCCATCTTGGATTTAAATTTGTCATAGTGCAAAGTACTCTACTAATCAAGCCCTTTCATTTGATACCTATATTGAGATAGGTTGTGAAGAAATATTTTGTCCGCCATTTTGTGGAGGCGGCCTTTTGAATCGATATTAACCAAACATAGCTAAGAACATCCGCACGGATATTAACCTTCAAATAAAAAAAAACCGCATTGAAATCGGCCCATCCGTTTGAGCTCTACGGTGCCACAGACAGACACACAGACAAACAGACAGACATCGACGTCAAACTTACAACACCCCTTTTTTTGGCCGGGGGTTAAAAATTAAATTAATTTAATTTTTGTTCACAATACTCAAGGTTATTTTTGTATGTTTTTCTTTTTCTGGACTAATAGATTCGGACTAAAAGAAAGGAAAAAAATGTATGTTTTTAGGGCGTTCGATATTTGACACTATTTTACAAACTACGTTATTACTAATTTATTAGTTAACTCACTTGAGTTCTAAACGTACGTTAAATGTAATAAGGACCGTGAAGTAGAGAACGTGAAATTGAAAAGCGTGTAATTTGTGTGGTTTGGTAATGTTAAACCATATCTGAGTGAACCCGGGATGGCTTAGTGGCGGTAACGCTCGATTTCACAATAGTATGGTTGTACGTTCCCGCCTTCACCTCGTGATTAGTTGTCAAGTGCAGATGCACAAGCAAAGAGCGTACATAAACCACGTATAGAGTTGGCACAAACGCTTTACACCGAAAGCACGGGTAGCATCTTTCTTTCTCGCTCTTGTGGAAGTGTCATACTTTTGTCTCGGCACATCACTCTGTTGGCATAGAGAGTATGCACGTCATCTGCTTACGATTGACACAAAGGAACCTTGCGGAAAATCCAACTCTATACGTAGTATATGTAAACTCTTTGTGCACAAGTATGTCATCATTATTAGCTTTAGCGGCGAAGGAACACATTGTGAGCAAAACGGCATGTTCCAATAATCTTTCCGCCTGCGACTTCGTCCGCGTAGAATGTAAAATAAAAGTGGTCAATTGCGAGTCGGGCTCGCCCATGAAGGCTTCCGTAGCAGCAAGTAACATAATACAAAAGTTCTTGTACTTCGTTGTTACTTTAATCAGTGTTTTAACAATAGTCAATTTATGACTTATTAAAATAAAACTGCTTAATAGATATCATTCAAATCAATTTTCGTGATAGTTTACATGGTAACGTACATCATACACTTTTTTTTATTTTTGTCATTCTGTTATTTTACAGGGGGACACTTTTTACCACTTTGGAAGAGTCCCTCGCGCAAACTATTCAGTTTAGATAAAAAAATGCTATTATAGAAACCTCAATATCATTTTGATGACCGAGTCATAGATAGGCTCTCAATAGCTCTCCATTGAGATGATGTTTTATAAATTAATATACCAGACTATAATCTATTTGAACTTTCCAAACAAAATTTCAACTTGATCCATTCTTTTGTTATTACAACGAGCAACAGACATACAAACTTTCACATAAATCATAATATTGGTAGGATTAGGCCCTCTAGTTAATAAATTACGTAGAGTTCTCACAATTTTTGTTCAGGAATTTTATTTTTTAACCCCCGACCAAAAAAAGGGGTGTTATAAGTTTGACGTCGATGTCTGTCTGTCTGTCTGTATGTGTGTGTGTCTGTCTGTGGCACCGTAGAGCTCAAACGGACGGGCCGATTTCGATGCGGTTTTTTTTATTTGAAGATAAATATCCGTGCGGATGTCCTTAGCTATGTTTGGTTAATATCGATTCAAGATGGCCGCCTCCACAAAATGGCGGACAACATATTTCTTCACAACCTACCTCAATATGGGAATCAAAGGAAAGGGCTTGACTAGTAGAATACTATACACTATAACAAATTTCAAATCCAAGATGGCCGCCACCACAAAATGTTGAATTAAATTATTTTTTTCACTACTGCCTCAATATGGGTATCAAACGAAACGGCTTAACTAGTAGAATACTTTGCACTATGACAAATTTCAAATCCAAGATGGCCGCCACCACAAAATGGCGAATTACATTTTTTTTTCACTACTGCCTCAATATGGGTATCGAACGAAAGGAAATAAGAATGTTGTACAGATAACAAATCTGGGGTAGTCGGGGGTTAATCAAATTTTTAATTTTGTTATTGTTTAAACACTTGACCACCATCCAGCCTGATGTTAAGCAACAATGCGGTCTACGATGGAGCGTGTTTACCTGGAAAGAACTCATTCATTCACTTTCGATTTGACACCAAGACTAACCATCAGGGAAACCCCACTCAGGCAACGCATTCCACAGGCTAGACGGTCTTATCACGAATATACGAGTCAAATATCTGATAAAACAGTAATTCGACTTGCATTAGCAGAGCAGGCGTGCAGTCGCGCGGGCGCACATTTTACGATCGAGATTGCAGTCGCCTTGGGCCGCGAGACGCGAGACAGAGTGTCTCGAACGAAAGTACCCAACGCACGCCGAGTCACGGCCAGCTGTTGCGTTACACATTATGTAGTCTTACGAATGGATAAAAGCTTTTTTTGTTTTTTTTAACATATTTCAAAAATGTAGGGATTCTTAATGCGGTTGCATGTTGTTTTTAGAAGTGAAAACTTCTTTTGGCGCGCTACAGATTTTTCTAGGGATGTGAATTGAACTCGAGCGTCACGCTCGTAAATGAAAGAAATCTTCGGGTGAACTCGGGATCATGACCATCTAGAAATTCTAACGCTTAGAAGACTTATTTAGAAGACACTGTTTGGTAATTTATTCCAGACTAGCAGCCCCAGCAGCAGAAGTGAAAACTAATAACTCGGAATATGATTCACTTTGGAAACTACGCGGGTGAAACTGGAAGGCAATGCTGGTCTGGAATAAATGTGTAAAGCGTGGTCGTCTGAGATATGTCTTCTAAGCATGCCCATCTAGCTTAGTAAATAAGCATGGACATGTAGATTAGTCTTCGAAGCATGGCCATCTGGAAATGCGTTCGGTCTCGAGTTTACCCGAACATTTCTTCCATTTACGCGCAACGAGCTTCATTCACAGCCGACAAAATATCTGTGTGTGCTGTGTCGCCCCAAAAGAAGAATATACTTAAAAAAAATGGTATGATAATCTGAAAAATGAAGTTGGTCACGGGCAGTTTTTACGCGTCACTTCCGTTATATACTTTTCTTACGGATTCAGTCTCTATGTATTCAGTTGGGTCGTGCAGGAAAGTCCCTATCTCCTCCAATCCTGCTGTAAAGAACTTCGTTTCAAAAATATTGATATGACTGGTCGTTATATTATTTTCGTGGTGGCTCCCGGTAGGATTCGCGTGCGCCGACCGAAGGAGCGTAATGGGTAATTGTCTGCGTGTAAGGGGAAGACGGTGCGCGTTCGCGTTGTTTCATCCGTTACGATCGATATCGGTCCGCTTATTGTGCTCACAAATCGTAATAATATTTCCTTGCGGCATGCTTGGATATATGTAAATATGTATAGGTATGAGATATAGGGATTTTGCTGCGCGATAGAACTGAAAAAAAAAATGATGAAACTTCGTAAATCGTAGTTTTTAGGCATTTTCACAAAAATGTAACCCCTTTTGTCACTTTTATCATTTCACGTTGTCGCCGTACTTTACACCACATTAGTTTCACTAGCAACTTTTGTTTCGAAACAGTTATAAAATCTATACCGGACAGTTTCAATACCTCTTCTAATCCATTATTCCACAACGCCGTGCAAAAATCATGCGACAAGGAGAAATGATCGAGCGGTGTAACCCCATATCTTCACCTGCACTCAGTTGGACAGCTTTCAAGTGACGGTATAGTGCTGATGAATCTTATTATTTTATACCCTTCTATCATCCTACATAGGTCTCCTGGTGGTTCATTTCGCCCATAAATTTTGTTCATGGGCCTAACACAAATCATATTTATCTATTAATATTTCAAACAGATATCAAACATCCTTTTTTCAACGTTTTATCTCGTTTAAGTTAGTGGATCACGTGGTAAGAATATGTAAACAATCTACATCAGAAGATTGGGAGAGTGAAGCAAACAATATTTAAATGAACGTTAAAACATTTTAAATAACCTTAATTACAACAATCATCAAAAGACTCGAAGGCGAACACAGTATGGCCGGCGCGGCGTCTGGAGCAAAAGTGCCTCCCTTCTCTCTCGACCCACTACTTAAAGCCAGTTTTCGTCGTACGATGTTGCCACGCCATGCACCTTTTTCTTGCTTTTAAACGGGGTTGCTAACATATATGGCTATAATAAATGATTTTTCTGTATGTTATCTGTGTTTCATAACTTGTGTGCACAATAAAGTATTTATGACTGTATATCCGTAACACTGAAAAATGTTTATTTGCTAAAGTTGTTATTAAAATGACTGAACTCATTGGAATTAAATAAGTAATAATTACATCGTCTAGATCTATACGTAGATCAACACATAGTATAATGAAAAACTGTTAACCAACACTTTGCGGGACGTAGTTAGCTAGCTTTAAATAAAATAATGACGTGACATGAGTTTGCGAATCGTGTCGGATCTGACAATGACCGCGTGCGCAGGAGTACATTCCTGTGGCCTTTGGTACTTCCTCCTTGCTATTGTACTGTCATCACAGGTGACATGGAGACATATTACTAGTGCTATATTATACTAGCTGTCGCCCGCGGGCTTGCCCTATAAGCTGCAAGTGTAAATTATCAATCTTAGTGTCTTCAAATCGAGAGTGAATCCATTTCTTCTAGATAAGCACGCGTCGTGGACCGCATCGTCGCTTAACGTCATGCGAGTCGTGGCGGTCAAGAGTAAATCTTTTGTCGATAAAAATAGTCTTAGTAAAACGTATTACTGCAGTTTCATATATATTATTCATTTCTTCATTTTGGTTGATTTCTTTTTATTCCCCTCCTCCTACTATTTTTAACCCCCGACCAAAAAAAGGGGTGTTATAAGTTTGACGTCGATGTCTGTCTGTCTGTCTGTCTGTTTGTGTGTCTTTCTGTGGCACCGTAGAGCTCAAACGGATGGGTCGATTTCGATGCGGTTTTTTTTATTTGAAAGTTAATATCCGTGCGGATGTTCTTAGCTATGTTTAGTTAATATAGATTCAAGATGGCCGCCGCCACAAAATGGCGGACAAAATATTTCTTCACAACCTACCTCAATATGGGTATCAAATGAAAGGGCTTGACTAGTAAAATACTATATACTATAAAAAAATCAAATCCAAGATGGCCGCTACCACAAAATGGCGAATTATATTATTTTTTCACTACTACCGCAATATGGGTATCAAAAGAAAGGGCTTGACTAGTAGAATACATTGCACTATGACAAATTTCAAATCCAAGATGGCCGCTTCCACAAAATGGCGAAATACATTTCTTTTTTCACAACTCCCTTACAATGGGTATCAAATGAAAGGGCTTGACTAGTAGAATGTTGTACGGATAACAAATCTGAGGTATTCGGGGGTTAGTCAAAATTTTTAATTTTGTTCTTGTTATATTTTATATATTTTCTTGCTACCCATTTTTGATACAATACATGATACATGTGGGGGTCGCGGGAGCGTCATGCACAACATGGCATGTCGGTGATGTAAAGCTGTAGGATTTTCTCCTACCAGTGCGTAATGTGTCCAAAGACGTTTACACTTAAAAAAACTTTTTTTCTACGTCGTCGAGAGGTTAATAAATTTATTTTATTGCATGTTCATATGTAATCTACATAAATAACAATACAATAAAGTGGTTTAAATGATATTTTGTTGTAGATATTCTTCGATAAGGCGCAATGAATTTAGGTTGCATGAGTGGACAGACCTGATTTATTTATCGCGTTGACTAGCTGATGTCTGCGTCGCCGGTTGACAATTTACAATTATAGACTTTTGAAGAGAAAACTTCTTTAGGCAATTTGAGAACTTTTACGAAAAAAATTGGTTGCCTGTAAAGTCGGTATACGGGCGAAAGTTTTACGTGACAACGACTTTGAGTGGTAAAATAATTTTACGGAAGGGACGCGTGCCTTTCACTTTTTATGTCTGTCTCTCTCGCTCTTAGGCGGGCTAACCATGCCCGAGTGGAAGGGACGCGTGCCTCTCACTCGCTCTCGTTGTGAGCGCATAACGTGAGCGGAGCGTAACACAGTTTCTTAAAGTGTCACCCGGCAAACCAATTTATAAGACGTTATCACGTCAAAAAAAACGAATAGGTTCGCGTACCGATATTCTAATGTAGCGAAGTAACGTCGTAGCGAAAGAGTATTAATGTGCGTGAATGCAATTTTCTCCACGTAGGTAAAAATCCCGAATCGATAACCTCATCCTGTTGAACTTGGCTAAAAAAGAAATGTCTAACAATAAATGTTAGGCTGGCCGCACACACGCAATAATATTGATACTCGCAATAAAATATGTAATGTTAATTAACATTTGTATGTAATATTGCGTGTGTGCAATCTGTATTACGGTATTGTTCAATATTTGTTTCAATATATTATGTAATATTATAACGTGCGGGGCCAAATATCGATGAATATTATTGTCAATATTATTGTCAATCTTGGATTGATAATAATATTATATGTGTGCGGCTAGCCTTAATGCTAGGGGTTTTGTTGTTCAATCAAGTTTTAACGGACGGACAGATTGGATTGAGATTTGAAACATAATAAGGTTATAATAATAAGCAAATTTGCTACTTTATCGTGGCAAACGGGAACGATAATACTTGGGTACAGTAGCGATGCTGGCTTATAGTTAATTATTAATAGTATTTTAAAGTTGTATTTCAAGCTTAGATTTTATTAAATTAGTGAATAGAGGTCATAGACGTATAAAGAAGTCTCGCTAAAACAAAAACTGTGTCACTAGAGTTAGCCACATTTGCACGTGTGCGTTGTCAGATTGTCACTGATAGGCTGACACGCACACATATACACAAGTAGCGCGTGTAATGACCCACGGATGTGTGCGTGTCAGACTGTATGTGACAGCGTGCATATTATGTGGCCGACTCGATTGACTAAATTTTTGCCCTATGTTCAGAAGTGAACTCTTGCGGCTGATGATGATGATGAAGACGTAAGTTATTGTACACGGAAACCAGTAGATTGCTAAACTATACTTATCATTACTTATAAAACCTATTGTCATAATTCAAACTGTCACACTCGATGCTTGTACTCACAGATCACAATGTAAGTAATTAATTTTTTCTATTGGATGTATTTATCTATTGAGCATGCGGTGAGGAAAACGTGGTAGTTTTTATTAGAATATGGATTTCCTCTTTTCGTAACATCGCCTAGTACTGAGTAACTTGTTTTCCCGATGCAAACGGTTTCAGATTAAAATTGGTCAGATGATAAACTTTTAAACCGTTATGCTGAAAGGATATCAGGATTAAATAACTTTAATTTTAAACACCCGACTGCAAAATATCAAACACTTTCTGATATAATATACTATCTCAGGAGATTTGGGTGATTGTAACGAATCTAACGATATCTTAATTGTCATATTCCATCCAGCCGCTTGGAAGATACGTGGGAATAAAGAAATTGACAAACATACAAGATACGCGCGAAAAACATGACCCTTCTTTCAGTCGGGTAAAAAAGGTTCTCTGTCCTATGCCACTAATGTTACAAATGAGAAAATTTTAAGGTTCGTTGGTCGATCACGTTGCAAGGGCTGAAAGGATCGGGTTAAATCTTGGAACACAGTTAGAATTAGAACATAGCCGGGAATAGCACAGACTATTTTTTATACCAGGAAAATAGCGGGAACAGGCTAAAATCGCGGGACACTGATAGTAATTACTATAGAGGAGAATAAATATTGATGGGACAATGTTTGTTTTACGCCACCTGAAAAGATGATTGGGTAATGTCGGATTCGACGCCACAATCGGTGCCTCTACCGACTTAAATCTCCAGGGGGTGAACCTTTGCCGCTTACGGTCGTAAGCGGCTGTAATTTAGCACATTGTCACTTTCTGTTGCGAACTTGTCCAAGTCCGAATTCTTCACTTTTTAAAGTTACCTACTAACAATAGCTGGCTTGGGTAAGCCCCTAGTACCTATCAGACTATTGAATTAGCGTCGGAGGCGCGGGACTCAAAATAACCTAATTAAATTTTGACCAGGAGATCATATTTAGAAGCTGCTTGTGCGTGAAATACAAATAGAAAAATCTTTATTGCTGTTTGCAGGTAAGATAATGTGATACAAAACATTTAATAATTGACCCATACAAACTGGCCTCTTCTTCTAGAGGCATGCAATATGTCTGGCAACGCAGTTTCCATTGGTCTGAATTTAAACATTGATAATAATAGTGAGCTGATAAAATCTTCTTCTTTTTTATTTTTATCTTTTAATTGGTTGTATCATATTATATGTCATCTGATTTATCGTCTATTAGTTTCTGAACAGTTACAACTATCCACACAACCAGACAAAGTTATGCATGTATAGTATTAGTAGAATGCATTGACTTTGTAATCTGTGCATACTATTATCATGCATTTATCCTGCCTGCAACTACTTGAGATAATATTGTAAAATTTAAGGTAGAAGGTAAAACTAGACGCAGTAAAAGCAGGTAAAACGTGTAAACTCTATCAGATGTAATTGGGTCTCGCGCAAATGATATGCGGCCGTAGGGGCCGGGTATTTACATACTGACGCACGTGCCTACGTCATAATCTAAATTAATTCATATTTAGCTGAACGTACTGGATTGTTAAGAAACAATGTAGAGTATGTGTCTCGATAAATACGTTCTAGTTTTAAACAGTTAACTGTTTGAATTTTCTAATATTGACGTGACAACGTCTTATAAATTGGTTTGCCGGGTGACACTTCAAGAAACTGCGTTACGCTCCGCTCACGTTATGCGCTCACAACGAGAACGAGTGAGAGGCACGCGTCCCTTCCACTCGGGCATGGTTAGCCTAAGAGCGAGAGAGACAGACATAAAAAGTGAAAGGCACGCGTCCCTTCCGTAAAATTATTTTACCACTCAAAGTCGTTGTCACGTAAAACTTTCGCCCGTATACCGACTTTACAGGCAACCAATTTTTTTTTATCTATGTTCCCCGATTTATCGAGCACACCTGAAACGATTTTGATATTTTTTTTGTCTTGAAAAATAAGACTTATACCATATAGGTTTTATTGAATGAGTGTGACGGGTGTTGTAGTATAGTATGTGTAATATAGTATAAATTAATTTATTACTAACTAGCAGCCCGCCCCGGCGTCGTACGGGTGTTATGGGAAATAAGTTTACCTACACCCGTAACAACCGTGCGAAGCCGACTTGACTCTACTACTGGACTCTAGGCCTTGCGCAAGAAGGCCTAGAATTCAGTAATGGGAATATTTAGATTATAGGTATTTGCTTAGATATTATCCTACGTTTGTTTTTGTTTTCAAAGTGTTGTAAATAGTTTATCTACCTGTCAGCGTAAAATTGTATACACCGTCAGATTATAATCTAACTCAACCTACCGTAGGATTAGAATCTCACGAGTTAAATTATAATTTGACGGTGACTTAACTATCCGACGACGTTTGTCACGTGACCAAATCACGGGTCAATTACGACCTCCCTCGGCCGAGGACGCGCTAACTGCTTGCCCAAACCGAATTGATGAGGTGGGAATGATCGATCATTACCTGAAATGTCAGGTCGAAATCGATCACTCAACGGTCAAGGCAAATGAATGCACGAACGATGATAAAGAATGACTCGACTTCAAAAAGATAAAATATTTTTTTTTCAGAAAAAAAAACAAAACCGACTTCAATTTAAAATTACAATACATATTCATCCAAATTTCATATTTTTCGTGAAATCTACGATAGCGTCGTCCACATAAAGGTAAACAAATTTCAGTGTTTTGATGAAAATTATTTCAAAAACCATCACACCAATTTCGATAAAATGTATGTGTGTATGTATATGGGAACTAGTTCTGAAGTATGATTTACCAAACAAAAAAAGAACTATCAAAATCGATTTACAATTGGCGGAGCTGTGGGGGCGTCCATAAATTACGTGAGGTGTTTAAGGGGGGGAGGGGGTCGAATCAAATATCATGTAATCTTACGTTGGAGAGAGGGGGTCTCAGCAAATATCACGCAATATTTTTTCTGATTGAAACAAAAAAAAATTTGGTCTCTCTTGAGACCGTGCATGACTCTTCATGGACTGAATTAGAGTAGACATTCTTTTTTTAATCAAAATAGTTACATACGATTTAAGTATTGCTATTGTTAAAATATTATTACACTTATAATTAAACTCTCAGCGATATTGGTTAGGTACTAGTCTTAAATAAAAGCACGAAGCATTTTTTTTGTCAATAAAAATCCAACGTGTTTACGCAAGACACCCACATTTTGAAAAATCTCACGTGAGATTGGGGGATGGGGAAGGGGGTTGAATAAAGTCTCACGACATCTCATCAGGGGGAGAGGGAGGGACAAAAAATAAAAAAAAACACCTCACGTAATTTATGGACGCCCCCTATCCTGTAGGTAACATACATACATACAAAAATATATGCAACCGAATTGAGAACCTATATTTTCCTCTTGTCGCATGATTTTTGTACGGGGTTGCAGAATAATGGGTTAGAAGAGATTCCCATAGAAATAGTAGACGTTGTAAATTTTGTTTTTTTAATTATTTTCAGAGTCGGAAAATTGTTTTGATTATTTGTTGTTTTTAACCCCCGACCAAAAAAAGGGGTGTTATAAGTTTGACGTCGATGTCTGTCTGTCTGTCTGTCTGTCTGTCTGTCTGTCTGTCTGTCTATCTGTCTGTCTGTCTATCTGTCTGTCTATCTGTCTGTCTGTCTGTCTGTCTGTCTGTGTGTGTGTCTGTCTGTGGCACCGTAGAGCTCAAACGGATAGGCCGATTTCGATGCGGTTTTTTTTATTTGAAAGTTAATATCCGTGCGGGTGTTCTTAGCTATGTTTGGTTAATATCGATTCAAAATGGCCGCCTCCACAAAATGGCGGACAAAATATTTCTTCACAACCTACCTCAATATGGGTATCAAATGAAAGGGCTTGACTAGCAGAGTACTATACGCTATAACAAATTTCAAATCCAAGATGGCTGCCACCACAAAATGGCGAATCATATATTTTTTTTAACTACTACCGCAATATGGGTATCAAACGAAAGGGCTTGACTAGTAGAATACTTTGCACTATAACAAATTTCAAATCCAAGATGGCCGCTACCACAAAATGGCGAATTACATTTCTTTTTTCACAACTTCCTTAATATGGGTATCAAATGAAAGGGCTTGACTAGTAGAATGTTGTATAGATAACAAATCTAAGGTAGTCGGGGGTTAATCAAAATTTTTAATTTTGTTCTTGTTCAGGTTAAATTTGGTTATTTGATTATGTACGGCATTGGTTCCATACAGTTTCAATATCTCTTCTAATCCGTTATTCCGCAATGCCGTGCAAAAATCATGTGACAAGGAGAAAAGATCGAGGGTTGCAAATCCCTATCTTCACCTGCAGTCAGTTGGACAGCTTACAAATGACGGCATAGTACTGAAAGTTATCATTTTATACCCTTCTATCTTTTTACATAGGTCTTCTGGTGGTTCAAATTACCCATAAATTTTGTACACAGGCCTCTATTAGTAGTCTATTAGTTGCGTTTGTAACACCTCTTAAAAATGAAAGAATTAAACATTATTGCGTTCGGAAATAATTCTACACTCACGCTCGTCACCCAGAGATACATATTGTAATGGTAGGACTCTTGGCAGAGTCCGCCTGGAGAAGTACCACACCTTTGCCAGTTATTCTATCGACAATCAGTAATCTGAAAGCATCACTCTGTTCCGGTTTGAACGACAATGTTTCCGGGAAAATTACAGGGCTTAAAGATAAAACATCTTAGATCTCTAGGTGACAAGCGCAGTGCAGTGCTAGGTAATTATTTGGACGTTTCATGTTCCATTAGCTCACTGTGTTGTTATGGGCAGGTATGTTGCTTACCATCAGGCGCATGTCATGATCATCTCGTTACAAAAAAAAATGTTTATCTGTAAAGTCGGTTGGTATTTAAGGGGACAACGTCATAACAAAACATTGATAGATGCGGCGCAAGCGTACAATGAGCGTAACGGGACAATTTTTCATGCAGCCGGCGTTCATCGATTTATTAGACGTTCTCACGTCAAAAAAAACGTATAATATGAACATGGGACACCAATACTATCTTTATTGTAGGAGATCAGTAGGTGTTGGTACTGAGCACAGGTGGAGGCTATCCTAATTAGTATGCTCTGCTGAATGGTAGGTGGTCTAGATTCTAAACACGATTCCGACATGACTAATGCCTACTTTGATTTGCGTTCTAAGTATATTCTCTTTGCGAGATTCAATAAATAATTGATGTTTTAAATTTCTTTGACGTGACTAATGACTACTTTTATTTGTGCTCTAGGTACCTATCTAAGTATTCTATCTAGTTCCTAGTTTCAAGGAATTATTGTTTTTTTTTATTTCTGTCGAGCCGTTTTCGGAACAAAAACTATAGTTCAAAACTAAGCTAAGAGATGGCGCTCTTCGTCGTGACTATGGGTGTATGGGTATTATGCGTATTCCGAATGTAAACATTTTCATTTCGTCTTTTGTTTTTTTTTTTTTTGTATTTGTGTTAGTGATAACTTGTCCGACTGTGCCTATATATATTATAAAAATAATAAACTATTTGCGTACAAAAATTAAACCGACTTCAAAACCACAAATAGGCACTCAAAAGCGAAACATAAACTAAAATCATTATTATAAGCGCTACTCACATCTATTTGAAGTCGGTGCCAGTCAGGTCAAAAAGTTAGTAGATTGATGCTATGTAGGCACATGGTAAGTAGGCACAGGTAAGTAGTATCTATCCACTACCTGTTAGATTTGGCTGGCACCGACTTCAAATAGATGAGTGAGTAGCGCTTATAATAATGATTTTAGTTTATTTTTCGCTTTTGAGTGCCTATTTGTGGTTTTGAAGTTGGTCTAATTTTTTGTACGAAAATAGTTTATAACTTACATGTTACTCATCAAACAATACTATTCATAAAAATCTTATTAACATAGCAAAAATAGTAATTCATTAGCAACCAGTTTGGTCAGGTTGTCTGTCGACAAAGGCTTCCCCCAATTGTTTCCATGTATCTCTATCCTTGGCAGACTTTCTCCATCCTTTTGGTATATTGTTCTCCCATCTTTTGATTTTACCTCCTCGTTGTTTTTTCCCGTTCCTCGGATATACATCACCTAGATAGCTGTAAATACTACAAAAATTTATAATAAACTTCCCAATAAACTTAAGGAAACTGAAGACGAGCGTAGGTTTGTCAGGACCTTGAGAGATATTTTATTGTCAAAAGCCTATTATAGCCTATCCGAGTTTTTGACGGATGACCTGAGAACCTTCGAGGAAGAAAACCAAGTACCTATTTGACTGTGAAATGAAACGCTTTGCTCCAAAATGACACTTAAATTGCAATGCCCGGTTGGGGTACGTTGTGTTACGACTAATTTTGTACTAATTTTGTTTTAAATGTACTTATTTATTACTGTAACATAATGACGCAATAAATGATTGAGTATTGAGTATTGAAAATTTACTACGCATCTCAGTAACACGAGGCAAACAATCCGAAGGTCTATCCGAAAAGCGTCAAAACGCGCACGTTTCGTTCCGCTGCTCCGCCGCCGCTCCGCGCTACATTAGTATATAAGCTTTTGCTGTCGCCGACTGTGACATGCTGTCTGTTAAACTACATCATTATGGTGTTGTTGGTGCTGCTCATTCGCTTCAGACGGGTCTGATGCGGAACAGAGCTCAAGTAGTCGTGGATTAAAGAAATCGGACCCCATCATGTCGGAAATAGGTGTGACTCAGGGCTCTTCAGTTTTCAACCTGTTCTTACTGCTCATGAATGACCTGCCCGAGGCGTTGACCGCTGCAGAAGCACTGATGTGCGCGGACGACGTAGTCGCTGCAGTCACGGCACCGACTGTGGAGGATCTGGAGAGGAAACTGAACAATTCCGCCGCTCAGCTTTTCACCTGGTTCCGGAGCGGTTTAGTTCTGAACCGTACCAAGACTCATTTGATGCAATTCAGCTTGTCTGGTAAGCCATCGAGACCGTTACTAGCGCTGGTGAATGGAATGAGTATTGACGAGCAGGAATCGACCATATTTCTCGGTTTTGAGTTGGACTGTGGTTTAAAGTGGGATTGCCACATCGACAAAGTATGCGGAAAGATCGGGAGTACGTGCTTTGCACTGAGCCGAGTGGCGAGGTTGGTCCCCAGTGAAGTAGCGCGTGTGTGGTACTTTGCGACGGTGCACTCACAGTTGCAATACGGCGCTGAAGTGTGGGCAAGAGCTACGGACTGGGAACGTGCCTTCCGTTTGCAAAAGCGGGCGGTACGGTATGCAGCGAGAGTACCGTGGGATACCCCTGCTTTGACCCCCTACCCCTGATTGTCTACAATCAGTTGCCCCATGACGTCACACGATTACGGTGACTAAAGACTAAACCTATTTAAAATCAAGCTTAAAAAATGGATTGTCGAGCAGCCTTTCTATGACTTTAATGAATTTTATAATTTCAATGTACAAGTATAGGTTTGACATTGTAAGAAATTTAACGTAAGTATGCAAAAGTACAATGGCATATTTATTAATCTTATTATTTTTATGACATTATTGTGAGATATTTTTATTTTTTAACATGTAAATGATATTTCATGAATAATTTAAATTCATAAAATCTTTACCAAAAATCCAAAAGGCGGCAAAAGAAATCTAACTTAGGTAACCGATGATCACTATCCGAATCAAACTTCTACAACAAGGCCCTTGAACTCCACCGATTACTCAGTAGCGTACAGAAAGGAGGAAGGACATCGTGCTGATCAGCTAACAAGCCGGCTCATTACCGCGCACGCGTCCTCAGTTTCAGCTTCAGTGTGATGCGCAGGAGTCGATTAGTTTAGCACACCTGCGCGCGCGCAGCGGTCTCATCACAGGACTATAGATCTCGCCGCGGCTCGCGAAATGTAGCTTACTGTGTTACGACAAATATTCATACTGATATCTTTTGTACAGTAAGATTGTGTTTTGAAAAAAAATATAAGGAAAGCAGCCAATCCGTAGTTACAAAAAAGTTATATTTGTCCCAAAAAAAAAAAATATAATTGATAGAGTTACATATGGAAAAAAATGCATGGGTGATATATTTTGTGGTGAAATAGGGACAAAATGTCGGAATTTGAAAATAAATATAAAGTTGTGAAACTGATTTTATGTTTTGTTGTCTTGAACTATAATAATATATATCTTGAATATAATATAAATATTATTGATGACAATGTGGAATGAACAAACCAATACAAATTAATTATTTCTGATTACTACAATCATTAGGATTAAAATGTAATTATATTTAGCAAAAAAAAGGTTTACAAATCATCAAGTTACAAAAGTCCAATTGTCGTTTGACGACCGAAAAATTGCAGATAATGTTGTTACATTCGTCATCAGTCATTTTAAACCCATCAATTCACATTTAAAATTAAACATGCAAAAAAATATTGGAAAACAAATTTTATCCTTTCCTCAAAATACCTACCTGAGTTCTACTTGATGAACACTTAAGAAAATTTAATGGTCTCGAAATAAAATCTCAACCCACAGAATCTTGAATACCAGTACCCGTCACCCCGTCAAACGGGACGCACAAACATATCCGCAAAAAAATTCAAAATTAATTTCCAAAACGCAAAGAGAATTCAACTTTACGGGCAAAAACTTAAAGTTACAAGTTCGGGAGAAAGCGCCGTACCCTGTTACGAAAGTTTTAGTGAAGTGCGTCCCTTATCGATACATTTAAAAAGTCTGAATACTTTACGGTTAACGTTCCAAAAACTCGAACGAATGTGGAATGTGTTGCCTGATAGAGTTTTTTACAATCTTCGTGTCTTCAAATCGAGAGTGAATCGGTTTCTTTTAGGTAAGCATGCTCCATCTTAGACCGCATCATCGCTTAACATCAGATTAAATGGCGGTTTAGTCTAACCCTATACCAGTTAGAAAAGTACATAATAATCGTTAGGTACCCATAAAGTTATTAGTATGTTTTTAATAGTATTTTAATTTTAATTTAGTGTCTTGATCTATGGGTTGTAATGTTATTTTACTTTACCTGAAATAAACATTTTTTTTTTTTATTATAAAGGCAATATGAATAAATACATATAGATTCAGCATTTAAAAAGTAATGGCGATCAAATACAAACCTATTATTGTTAAAAAAATCTTTACGAATCTGTAGTATTTTTATTATTATTTGGTAATAAAAACCGATATCTTAAAATCACTAATAAAGCTTATCACTTTCTCTGTGGGAATAACAGTAAATTAATAAATAAAAACCTTGAACTTTATTGTCACCATAAAAAAAACTAAATCATCGCGTTTATCTTTCAACAACTTTTTATCTAATTGCAGTGTTGTAAAACATATCTACTGCATATTTTATATTTACTATACTACACGTGATATAAGATGTCATAAAATATTTTAAAGCAATAACTTATATCAATTTATTATTGACGTTTTGTAGCTTATGACATCACCCCAGAGTTTCAGCACGTGTTTGCATTTCCTATAAGCAGGTCCTGAGATCCGGATAACTATTTAGTATCTCAAAATTTTCATTACATTCAAACAGATACATACATATGAGCTTTTTATTTTATCCACTTAAACAAAAATTTAAGTAATTATACTAGTACTAGTGAACTATCGTATCAGTATAAAACGATGTTCAATCACTACAATATATAGTATTTAGACATTATACAATTTTTTTTACACTATATAGAGTTCACAAAATTTTTAATAACAAACCAAATGGTTAACAAAACAAATCCGGAATTATTTAGCACATTCGAGGGACGAAATGATTTAAAACGACTATTTTAAATGACCTAACCTATACAAATATAACAATATTTAGTAGTACATATTGTGGTATTTTTTTAGAATATTCTACATATTTGTAATAAAAAAACAGCGAAATATTAAACCGAAATACATAACCGTGGTTCCCAAAAATATCGACAATCGATAAATTTAATCGACAACCAAACATCACCATAAGGTTACTTCGAAAGTTCCGACTGACAAGTGACGAAAATGAAGTGGAGGAAATCTCAGAACCAGAGCCTGGTGTCCGGAGACACCTCTGAAGAGGAGATCGGACACAGCTACCTGGGTACCTTGGTAAGTCTACTGTACACACTTATGGCTAAATTGAAGCTAATGTTAGAAGAAAAAACGATTGAAATCAAATTATCTTTGTTGCTGGAGTATAAGTATTAATTACTGGTCTAAATTAACAAACGCAAGCAAAGTATCTCTATATCCGAACCCATAGAGCATACAAATACATATAAATACAAAACGTCTCAATTATACCCAATTTACAATAATATTTAAATAATATCCATTATGTATAATGTCAACGTCCATAATGACCATATAAATCATCAATTTTAGTATTCAAATGTTCACAGATGGTATAATATGCTTAAAGAAGTGTGCTATAAGTACTATAAAAGTTTTTCAAATGATAAATTGAATAGTAATAATTTAAGTATGTAGATTGTAGATACTGCTGATGTACCTACCCAATAATAATATCTGACGTGTAAATTACGTAAATTTATTAATAAAGATCTGTACGAACACAATTATCTGTCTTCCGTAACATAGTTGACTGGCATCGTAGTAACTTTTCACTCAAAGTCCTCTATTGGTATGATAGTGGTCATCCTGACTTTCTACGGGGATTCACCGCCTTACTTAAATAAATCTTAGCTTTGGGTTTTGATATTCCTCTCTCTATTTTTGCTTCAAATCAAAGAGAGAGAGCAGTGGCCGAGTGGCCAAACCTCATTTATACTTTTTAGTTAGCCCAAGAGCACCTTGAACAACTAAGTACCTACAGATAAGTTTTGAAATACGCCGTCAAATGTACAAATGTTATTTATTATAACTCTACATAGTTTATATATAATCACAAAAATATCGTCGATTATCAATACGAAAAGTGTTATTTTCAAATGGTGCTAAATCTGTTTGTTGTTTTTTAGGTGCTAGATGATGCGTTTTTGTGTGTGAGAGAATGGTGATAAATAATAATGAACTCTATTAAAAGATGAAAAGAAAAATAATTTAAAAAAGAAACCAATTTTTAAGTGCGAATCTCTATTACTTATATTATTACCTATCATTTAATGTATTATGTAGATCCATACATTAACTAATCAAAATATATTTTTTGTTTTATAATCTTTGGAAAGTAACTAAATTAACAATATAAGTATATATTGACATAATGACATAGGATAATTTGTAAAAAATCGTTGTAACATTTTGATAGTGCACGAAATAATCCTGTGGAAAACCAGAAGAGACAGATTTGCCGACGTCATTAATGACGAAATGTTTACTGTGGGGATCAAGTGGTACGAATCCGTACTCATATTGTAAACATAGCGTGCTTAATGTGTATGTCTGAAATAATCTCTGTAGCTACTGCATAATCTACTCTAAAACAAAGTGGTCAAGTGCGAGTCGGACTCGCCCATGAAGGAAGGTTCTGTAGCAGCAAGTAACACAATACATAAGTTCTTGTAGTTCGGTGTAACTTTGATCGATGTTTTATTAATAGTGTATATTTGTGACGTAATAAAAAACTACTCACTTTTTTCAGTTTTATCATTCTCTTATTTACATTGTTTTTTTTTTACATTTGTTTTGTGAAAATCTTATTGCGTTTTACGGAACACATCTACTTACCAAGTTTCAACAGTGTAATTCTCATAATTTTGGCAAAAGGTGGCTGTGACATACGGACGGACAGAATGACAGACAGACATGCCGAATCTATAAGGGTTCCGTTTTTACTTTTTACGGAACCCTAAAAACATTATCTGTTTGATAGTTACGTTATTCTAGATTACTATTGGCAAATTACACTAGGTGGCCCAGCAAATACGTTGCCATATATAATAATACCATAATAATCCTTCTTCATCATCAACAGCCCACTAAATGTTCCCAGCTAGCATGTAAAATTCTGATAGCTTCTAAACTGGTTCTGAATTCAGTCGACTAACTTAGCTTCTAAATTCTGACACTAAATTTAATTGTGCAATAAAATAAATAAATATTGGCGAACATTCCACACACAACACCATCTAGCCTCAAACTAAGCAAAGCTTTGTACAATGGGTGCCAGATATCTGATATAATACTTATGTATATTTTTAAATAGATACATCGAAAAGATACAGGCACAGTACAAATATTTGTATTCGTCACACAAATATTTGCACTGGGTGGGAATCGAACCCACGACCTTAGTCTTAGTAAGACTTTAAAACGTAATCCCTTTCTCCCCCCGCCCCTGTGATCAAGCATGCCATTTTGAAGACTTCCTCCCCTTGCAAAACAGAGTATATTTCCTTGTCTATTCGCTACATCTACTGTACTAGCGGCCCGCCCCGGCTTCGCCCGTGTTACATATACAGTTTATACCACTCAAGGATCTCGCACATATACAAAATATAAATAATTTTCGAAATCGGTCCTGTAGTTTCTGAGATAAGCGCGTTCAAAACAAATAAACTCTTCAGGTCATTTGTATGAAGACACTAATTTCAAGAACTACCGGACCGATTTCAAAATTTTTAAAGCAAAAAAAACATAACAAGTTTAGCGACAAAACGTGAATTAGGTATTTTTTTATACGCGTATTATAATAAAATTAAATAATGGACCTAATTATGATTGCGTTTTGAGGAAATGTCTTCACAATAATTTGTTAGTCAAAACACGTCGTCAGGAACGGGTTTAACGAAACCTTACGATGACGAAATATTATGATAATGATGATATTGATAATGGACCTAACTAGCGGTGCCCCGCGGTTTCAACCGGGTAGTTTTTTTTTTAAATAAATAGTTACGAGACTAGCAGGATATGTGCCTGATGGTAAGCAACATGCCTGCCACATAGCAGCACAGTGACACGCAAGCATTGGAACATGAAGAGTCTAAACCATTACCTACCATTGCAGTAAAACCCGACAAACTATTGTCTAACGACGTCAAATTGGAATCTACCTTAACCTAACCTACCGTGACATTGTATTCTCACGCATCATATGATCATATCATATCATAGGGTCATATGATACACCAAGAGACATATGTATATATATAGGATATAGGATGATAGAAGGGTATAGAGTAATAAGATTCAGCACTATACCGTCACTTGTAAGATGTCCAACTGAGTGCAGTTGAAGATGGGCGGTTGCAACCCTCGATCATTTCTCATTGTCGCATGATTTTTGTACGGCATTGCGAAATAATGGATTAGAAGAGGTATTGAAACTGTATGGAACCAATGCAGTACATAATCAAATGACCAAATTTACTCGGAAAATCATGATTTTTTCCGACAAACAAATAATTTTGTTTTTTTACCTCTTCTAATCTATTCTTCCGCAACGCCGTACAAAAATCATGCGACAAGGAGAAATGATCGAGGGTTGCAAAAACTTCAATTGAAATCAGTTGGACAGCTTACAAGTGACGGCATAGTGCTTATGAATATTATTACTTTATACCCTTCTATTATCCTATAGGTCTCCTGTGGTTCATTTGACCCATAAATTTTGTTCACGGGCCCGCAGTCTATTAGATTATAATCCATTTGCCTATTTCACGGTGACATTTAAGACAACGCTGACAGCCTACTGTGGAAACATTGATTATCCATTAGAATAATTTAAGTTGTTAATTAATACACGCTCTTTCAACTAATATACATCTCGCATAACCCTGTTTTTTATAGCATATAAGCTTACACTTTACAGGCATTTGTGTAGCGACGATTTGTATTGTGGTTTCATCTGGCGTCGCCAGCCGTATCAACGACCTTCCATACAAACAACCGACGTATTATATCTTTGTTTATATATGTATATACGCTGCCCGCTTAATATATAACATAAGTATAAGTAAGGTCAATAATTATACATATTGCTCGAGGAAAAACTTTTTTTATTTACCAAATAATACGGGTTTTGGAAATGTTGTGGGACCGGTATCGAAATTATGTCGGTTTTTGTACAACCAAGTGCATAATAAGGATTAGTTTAAAAGATGTTTTAATTGAAATGTAGCACTGGCTGCTAGTTGGCGATTATTATCGCCAAATACGAGTCATGTTTAGTTACATCTAATCAAAAACTTCTAAATAAGGTTTCAAAATGACGAAATTTCCATGCAAACTATCATTATATTCCGTCCATCATCCTTCTTACAACCTTTTTTCGCATAAAAAATTGGTACATGTCCTTTTTCAAGCTCTAGACTTATCTACGAGTATGTACCAAAACTTCATTTAAATTGGTTCATCCGTTAAAGCGTGCACGCGTAACATACAGAAGGAATTACTGTCGTATTAATGATATTAGTAAGTAAGCAATTGTTTAAGAAAACTATGACTGGTTTTCAAACCGCTCCACCGATTTCGATAAAATTTAATTGAGAACATTCCGAAAAAAAAAAGATTTATTTTCTTTCTTCTTGTCCGAATTTTATCAATATCGATTACCAAACGAACCGAGTCGAAAATTATGAGGTACAAAATATAAATAAGTGAGCGTGTACTTATGTAATGTATGCACGCAACATGTTAATACTCCTACTTCTCTTCTTTTTTCGTGCTAAGATGTACAACTTCATCCATAAAATAGTTAATTATCTTCAACGCAAAAAGTATTAACCTGAAATTAGTCATAATGTTTACTAAAATATTGACTACGGTGTCGGTTTTTCACAACGGTGTCAGACATCGCAAAAATTTCATCGTCATCATCATCATCAGCCGCAAGACATCCACTGCTGAACATAGGCCTCCCCCCTAGATTTCCACAACAAACGATCCTGCGCAACCTGCAACCAGCTGTTTCCAGCGACCTTTGTGCGCTGAAAAATTAACATAGAAAACCTCTTTTTTTAAGTCGGTTAAAAAAGCAAATAAGCCGGAGCTCGTGGAGAAGTTACAAAAATAAAATCAGGCTTTCTGGCTACCAGGCCATCACGGTAACAAGTTATTCTGCATTTTGTATATAACTGTATCCTTCGTAAAACCAAGTCGTTGCATTTCAGATCGATGTACAGGCTCCCTTTATTACCGAAAGCTTAAACCGAATTGAGGTCAAAATGTATAATGACATTTTATAACTCGTTTTTGCTCCTATGTATCGATTTCAATTTTGTAGTACGTATTTGTAAAGTGAAAATTTCGGCGCCCCGCACACAGATTTTTTCGTAGGCTGTGTGCCGGACCCGTCACGCTCTGAGGTGAGAGGCTGGATCTGTGAACTCGGGACGGGCGATTCTACTCGAGGAAGAAAAAAAAATCAGCCGTTTGCATGATCTAATACTTGAAAAAGCTATATTTTCATGGTTAACGTTCCAATATCACGGACCACGACGCCATCGGTCGGTTCGTGCGGCGAGCGTGGGCTGCATCACCGAAGACCATCCGAGATTTCAACCTACAGATCAGGGACAGAAATGCGGTCGTTGTGGAGGCTCTGGGCCGGGAGGAGGCAGCTTAGGCAAATGGCAAAAGGCAATTAGGCAAACACTCGATGTCGAGTCGATTACTAGCGAAATCCCAACCGGTAGTGATCGGCTCTACAGACGAGCACTAGACTCAGATTTTAAATGTACCCAACTCCCTCCTATTTTCCTCTTCTTCTCCTTATCCAAGAAATGTGTAAAAAATAAATATATAATTGTAATGACAAAGATCACGGACGCCGGAGTCTGTGGAGTGGCTAATTTAAAATATAAAAAATACAATAAAATGTCACGGACGAGGAAGTTTTCCTATACTTTCGCAATTAGAACGTCTAGGCTGTGGTATGCGTTACCTTAGTGGGTTCTTCCTGACGATTACAATCCCACCCTCTACCTCTACTAAATCGGCTATTTTTATTGCCATCTCTATCATTTCAAGTCAAAAGAAAAGACAGAACAATATCAAACCTAAGACAGTTTTAGTTAGGCGGTAGACCCTCCGGTGTCTTCAAGTTTCGCATGAATCAGCTTCTTTTAAGTAAGCGGGCTCTATCGTAGACTGCATCGTTAACATCGGGCGGTCAAGAGCAAACCTATTTTTGGTATAAAAAAGTAAAAAAAATCTGAAACTATCGTAACTGTACACATATCATATGAAGAGATGATATAGAGAGGAAAAACATGGATCAAAAATTGGCTGGCCTGGTGGCTTAGCTGGTAGTAAGCCTGCCTGCGAAGCCGTGGGTCGTGGGTTCGATCCCCGCCCAGTGCAAATGTTTGTGTGATGAATTCAAATATTTGTACTGTGTTCTTTGTTCTGTGTTTTTTGTTTTCTATATATATTAAGGATGTATTTAAAAATATGTATAAGTATTACATCAGCTATCTGGCTTCCATAGTACAAGCTTTGCTTAGTTTGGGGTCAGGTGGTGTTGTGTGTGAAATGTCCACAGATACTTTAAAAAAAAAACGCGGGGTAAACTTGCCATAGTGGCTAATTGTACCCTCATATCAAAAATAACTTTGACTTTAAATTATAGTGAAAGGATAGTAAGCCGCAGATCACACCGCGGGCCACGACTAGTCTAATATAAAATGATATCGACGAATCACGAGATCAACGAATAATTGGGTATAAATGATGTCTAAATAATTAAAATCATCAATGATGTGCCTCTAACTCGCGCAAATCATCATTTAGAACGTTCGATTTTCGCACCAGTACCCTAATATGTGCTAACTCGGAGCCAACGCATCACGTGGATGGAAGGTCGGCTCATGTGCTGATGGTTAGAATTAAAATTCTAGTGAATCAGCCAAGTGCGAGATGTTCTGGCGTGAAGGTCCCTGATTATATGTAATAGGGAATATGCATGCATTTTTTTATGTTTAATTCACTTTTTACATTATTAAAACACAATAAAAAATATAAATAGTCTTGTAAATGTACAAATTGATTTTTAAAATAAAATATATTTTAAAATATCAATATAATTTGTCCAGTTTAAACGCCGCCATCTTTCCCGCGTCTGCATGACGTCACAGGCCACGTTTGTTTGTTTACTACAAGTGTTGCAGTTACCTTTGTACCGATTTTTGAGTTGTGCTAGCTAATCAAACGATGGAGAACACGACTTTTCTCTCTAACACTACTAGCTCAGTACGAATATCGACACCGTTAAAGCAGAAAACATGCCATGTGACGTCACATTTGGTTTCCACAGATTATGATGCGTTTCGCAAACTTGAATTTCCCGCGCCTATTTTGCACTTTTTAAATAATATTTTTTATAATTAATAACCAACTAAATAATAAAATAATTGTTTTGGCATAATGGCGGGACATTAGGGATTCTACGAAAAAAATCAAGCCAATTTAAACTACATGCATATTCCCTATTGTCTATTCAGGGCTACGTAGATTTTTTTGTAATATAGAGTGACAACATGATCAGGACATATGCCTGATAACAAGCCATGCCTGCCAATCCATAACAGCATAGTGACACGCAGCTATTGGAATATGAACAGTCCAAATCATTACCTGGTACTGCACTGCGCTCGTCGTCCACTGATATACGAGTAAGATGTTTTGTCTCTATGCCCAGTAATTTAACTGGAATCATTGCCCTTCAAAGCGGAACAGTGATGTTTTCACATTACTGCTTGTCGGTAGAATAACTGGCAAAGGTGTGGTACTTCCCCAGGCGGACTCTGCAAATAGTCTTACCACTACAAAACACTTTGTTTATATTGTTTATATAGGAGCATAAATTTAATAAGCAGGGCTGCCAACCTGTTGCCTCTTACAATAAAATTATGTTATTCTACCTCCAAGCAGTAATGTGCAAACATTACTGTGTTCCGGTTTGAAGGGCAATATTTCCAGAGAAATTACAGGGCTTAGAGATATAAGATCTTAGATCTCTGGGTGACAAGCGCAGTGCAGTGCTAGGTAATGATTTGGACTCTTAATGTTCCAATAGCTGCGTGTCACTGTGCGCGTTATGTGTCAGGCATGTTGCTTACCATCAGGCACATGTCCTGATCGTCTCGTCACTATTTATTTTAAAAAAATGTGCGAGATTTTGATAATATCGCCATGTGCAATCATTTTCGTCACTGTTCTACAAAATAAATGACTATGTTTGATTCATTGTTTCTTTATTACGTCCTGACGCCTGAACGAATTTGGATAAAATTTGGAACTCATCATTTCGAGAAGATTTTAGATTTTTTATCCTTATTGGCCAAATACCATGTTGGTTATACACAGCAAGTCATGAAGGGGGGCATGAGAACAAAGTTTCATAGAAATCCTATAGTTTGTACGTTTGGCAACCCTGTTATGTCTTGAGGGGTTTATCACTCGTGCTGGCCTGACCCCTGCATGATGCGTATGCGCAGGGTAAATTTATATAAACTTATTTTCGCAAGATAACGAGTCACATGACGGTCCGGTATTGACTCCCGTGTAAATACGAGTCATGTGTGCATGCCGTACCGCTGATAGCAATGTAAACGAACTCGGCGTTGAGTAAACAATAGTTCTGCGGAGCCGAAAAACTACTGCAGTGTCACGAGATATACATATTTTGTAGTGGTAGTTTTGTAGTTTCTGCTTTTATTTTGAAGATTGACCCTTGTTTACCGTAAAAAATAACATTTTATTTAAAAATATTAGTATTTTCGATAAGTATTCAATATTAGACTAATTTTAAATGTTGCCGCTAAAACACTAACGACTGACATGACGTCACTAATCGCAAAACATTGGTCGCGATTCATGTAAATTAGGTTTTGTAGTGGTAGGACTCTTGGCAGAGTCCGCCTGGGGAAGTACCACACCTTTGCCAGCTATTCTACCGTCATGCAGTAGTGTGAAAACATCACTGTGTTCCGATTTGAAGGGCAATGTTTCCAGAGAAATTACAGGGCTTAGAGGTACAACATCTTAGATCTCTGGGTGATGAGCGCAGTGCAGTGCTGGGTAATGATTTGGACTCTTCATGTTCCAATTGCTGCGTGTCAACGTCCGTCATCATCCACAACAACGTCGCTTACCATCAGGCGAGTTGGTGGTCAAACGCGGAAATCGTCATTAGGAAACCAACATGTATTTAGAATCTTTCGAGGGTCTTCTTTCTCTTTCTTCATATGTAATGGGTCATTCATCACTGCACTGCACTTGGCCAGCGTGGTGGGTTATGACCTTGACTCTCTCCTTGCGAGAGAAGGTTCCGAGTCCCGGCTAGGAACACTTATTGGGCTGCCTGTGACGTTCGTCATTAAAATGTGTATGACGAAACTAATTCCCTCTTTTGCGGGGCACTCTAGTAATTATTACATTTACTGCCAATATCGCGCTGTACGTGTTATCTGATAACGCTGCGCTGTTGTGATAAATCACGCTTGCTGGCTATTTTTATTTTGGTTGATGGATGTGGTCGTAATAACCTTGATTTTTATATATTTTAGTCTTGTTTTTTAGAGTCCACCTGGGGAAGTCTTACAGCTTTGCCAGTTATTTTACCAAACATTTGTAAACATACCTCGTCTTTTGTCTTGAAGGGCAATGATAGATAGATCCAAACATTACTGTGGACATAGGCCTCCCAACATACCTCAGTCTTTCTCCATCCACTGCCTGCTGTCTTGAAGGTCTCAGGGTGTCAATGATAGATAGATACGATATACACTTATCGGTTGACAGATAGATAGAAATACCTTTATAAGAATATGATAAACAATAAACCTTCAAAACTAGTGCGACTATTTGGCGGCCTTATCGCTATATGTTCAAATACAAATACAAAAATCTTTATTGTTGTTTGCAGGTAAGATAAGGTGATACAAAAAGTTGTTTTAAAGCTGTTTCTTCCCATATGTCTGGCAACACAGTTGCTATTGCTGGCCTTTTCTTCTTGTAGAGGCATGCAATATGTCTGGAAACAAACATTTTCATGAAATTATGTATACAGTTGCTATTGGTCTGAATTTATACAATGATAATACGATAACTTATTTCAGTTCATTAATAAAGTCTTCTCGGGACTTTTTCTTTTTTTTGAGCTTTTTCTTCGTTCGTTCTCAGATAAACATAAATTATAGGAGCAAAGATCCACCAGTAATTATCAGCTTATTTTAGTTTCTTCGTTCGTTGATGATAGGAAAAGAGATAAAGTATCTCATATTTTCGGTTGATGAGCGATTGCATTTGCAATTGATTTGGACTCTTTGTGTTCTAACGGTTTGACTCTACTTTTGTTATGGTTACAATTTTGGTGTTTTCAAATCGAGAGTGAATCGGTTTCTTCAAGGTAAGCACGCTCCATCGTAGACCGCAGGTTGTTTAACATCAGGCGATATGGCGGTCCAGTGGGAGTCTATAAAAGTAGAAAAACAAATGTACCCACCAGTATTCTTTATTACAGTATAGTAGTGTATAGTAGTTGTAATTACAGTAGGTTTAGTAGTAGTAGGGACTCTTTGCAGAGTCCGCCTGGGGAAGTACCACAGCTTTGTCAGTTAGCCGCCAAGCAGTAGTGTGCAAAAATGATTGTTTTCCGGTTTGATGGGCAATGTTTCTAGAGAAATTACAGAACTTAGAGATATAATATCTTAGATCTCTGGGTAACAAGCGCAGTGTACTTCGTGTTCCAATAGCTGCGTGTCACTGTTATCGGCAGGCATGTTGCTTACCATAAGGCACATATCCAGCTCGTCTCGCCCCGATATTTGGATGAAATTTCATTCACCATGCTTAGTTTATTATGGTCTCAGAGGCTTATCACCCATGTTGATGTCTTGGAGGCCTTTGACATGGCGTCCATGCTAACCTATCTCACATTTTTTGTATAAAAACTAACGTGGTTATTACACATTTTAAATAAATACACGGGTAACTCACGCTTGATATAGTCAGTCCAGTCCGGCTCGGTCGAGCTAAACGAGCTGCGATCACGTGCGCGCACTCTCCTTGAAAAAGGTCGCCGAAACCGACACGAAAACGAAAAAGATCAAAACTTAAGTCGGACTGGAGTGACTATATCAAGTGTGAGTTACCCGTGTATTTATTTAACATGTATCTCACGTTGTATCAATCAGCGAAATCTAGCAACCATCGGCCGAAACGAAGTCACGCGTAATCCTTAATTCATTATTGAAGTTCGGCAATAAACCTATTGAAAGCGATTAGCGAATAATTAACGAACTGGAATTCTTTATTTGGCACGTGTATGTTTTTTTACGAACTGCGCGGTATGACTCCTTTATCAACCTACTTCAAAAAGGGAGGAGTCGATCAATTCGTGTTTTCAGAGAAATTTCTGCGCTAATGGCCGAGCGAGCTAGCTCGTACTTCTAGTTTCGTGTAGACGAAACTAAGCGTTGCGTAGCGTTGTCTACACGAAGCTAGAATGAAGTACTACTAACACTAGCTTGCTAAAAAAACCTGAAAAATTAGTCTCGTGTAGCTCGGGCATAAGAGATAAACCACCTTATTATACCTACGGAAAACGCGCGCGGTGTGGTGCTGGGTTTAATATAGTAATATTAATGGTTTAAAAATAGCTTATTAATCGTAAACTCACATTCCTATCAATATACACCAGGACCTCATAACTAAAAACAAAAGAAACATAAAATTTCAGCTTCAAGGTGTTCACTGAAACCGACACTAGGTTACCTGTGTCGTCGTGGGTTTCAGGCTCTCCTCTAAACAGGATAACTTTGGGGATTTATTATTATTACTTTATTTATAAAGATTTGGACTATTATGTTCCAATAGTTGCGTGTCAATGTGCTATTATGAGCAGGCATGATACTTACAATCAGGCACATGTCCTGCTCGTCTTGTTACTCTATTCTATACAAAAAAATAATGAAACTACATAATATGAAACGGCGTTGTCTACATATACACAGAATCATAAAGTTAAAGAGCAAAGGAACCATAAATCTTCATAACCACACAAATTCCCACCAATTTCCACACGTTCCTATTCCCGCCGTGAAAATCTTAGCATCCGGACGTGACTGAGTCATGACTGCCGGGACTGCCAGCTTCCTAGTCCAGGAAACGTCAATTGGAGCACTTTACGTGCCGGCCTTATCCTTCAAGCCTTGGCCGCGGCTGCCGATGGCTATCTCTCGTGTGCTGAGGTTGTGGGCAGGCTTGATGCATAAAAGTTATGAGCACTTCTGTCTTGATCTCTGACACTGATAGTGAACGATTGATGTGACAAACGGGCGGCAGTCATGCATCGCAGTTGTTGACATAGTATTTTAACTCCCGACCAAAAAAGGGGTGTGTTATAAGTTTGAGGTCGATGTCTGTCTGGCTGTGTTTGTGTCTTTCAATGGCGAGGTCGAAGTCTGTCTGTCTGTGTGTGTGTCTGTCAATGGCACCGTAGAGCTCAAACGGATCGACCAATTTCAGTGCGTTATTTTTTAATTTGAAAGCTAATTTCCGTGCGGTGCTTTTTAACTATCTTTGGTTAATGTTGATTCAAGTTGGCGACCTCCACAAAATGGTGGATAAAATATTTTTTCACCACCTCCCTTAATATGGGTATCAAATGAAAGAGCTTGACTAGTAGAATACTAAATACTATGGTAAGTTTCAAATTGAAGATGGCCGCCTCCACAAAATGGCGGACAAAATTTTCTTTACAACTTACCTCAAAATGTGTATCAAATGAAAGGGCTTGACTAGTAGAATACTAAACACTATGGCAAATTACAAAATCAAGATGGCCGTCACCACAAAATGGAGCATAACATTTTTTTTCACTACTCCCTCAATATGGGTGGCAAATGAAAGGGCTGGACTAGTAGAATACTGTACGAATTGTAAATCCATAGTAGTTCGATTCACGCTCGCTTTGATCACATGAAAATGGTAGGTCCCAGTACAACGAACAAAAATTTTACTGTCACATAACGTGACGTGGAGGTAAAAATCGTGCCCACAAGTGTGATTGTAGCCTATTGATGGCCTTCTTTCAAATTGGACAACCAACCAACCGCCTTGTAAAGCTGTTCCAGATTCAGAAAAAAATATGTCGTCATAATAGACAACAGGCCCGTGAACAAAATGTATGGGTCAAATGAACCATCAGGAGACCTATGTAAGCAACATGCCTGCCACATAACAGCACAGTGACACGCAGCTATTGGAACATGAAGGGTCCAAATCATTACCTAGCACTGCACTGCGCTCGTCATCCAGAGATCTAAGATGTTATATCTTTAAGCCCTGTATTTTCTACCAAACAAAAAAATAACCACCAAGATCGATTAACAATTAGCGGCGCTATACATACGCGCGTAACGTACACACTATACAACAGTACTCTATGTAATTTGTGACAATATTCGGACAAATAAACTGATATTGTTTTTTTTTAAAAGAAAACATATGGGTACTACCGAATTAGAACCTCCTACTTTTTTGAAGATTTGATAATAGTTTCGGTTAAATAAAAAGTGCATAATGCAGTTAAAGTAGTTTTCACTTGAAAAATAAGTGATATTTCAAGGTAACAAACGCGATGCATTGCTGCGCAGTTCTAAAGTTCATTACTCTGGCGCCGAGGCGTAACACTTAGCTTCGGAAGGTTAATGTCATCAAGATTCAAACGACACTAGTAAGTTAGCGGGGTGATGACGAAGAGATAAATATATATATAAAACGAACTTTTGAAGAATGATAAGGAGGAAATGAACTCAAATTTTGGAGGATTCTTGACTCTACCTTCGCGGGGTTTTAGCATGTTATCCTTCCTTGTTTTGACCACATAAGACTATATTAAACTACCTTGCCTTTTTTTCTGTTGGACTGCTTGTAGTAGAAAAGCTCGATAAAGCGGCACCGTTTCATGGTTGCCGTTCCAAAGACTCGAACGAAGAGGTTTGACTCTACTTTTGTGATTAGTCTAGGCTGGGGAATGCGTTGTCTGAGTAGGGGTTTCCCGATGGTTAATATATTGGTGTCTTTCAATCGAGAGTGAATCTGTTTCTTCTAGATAAGTACCTACGCTTCGTCGTAGACTGCGTCGTGGCTTACAAGCAAAATGGTGATTTATTAAAAGTAAAATAACAAGAACAAAATTAAAAATTTTGATTAACCCCCGACTACCTTAGATTTGTTATCTGTACAACATTCTACTAGTCTAGCCCTTTCATTTGATACCCATATTAAGGAAGTTGTGAAGAAATATTTTGTCCGCCATTTTGTGGAGTGCAAAGCCATTTTGATACCCAATCGATATTAACCAAACAAATTTGTTAAGCGTAAGTACTCTGCCACAAGCCCTTTCATTTGATACCCATATTGGGTATGTAACTTTCAAATAAAAAACCGCATCGAAATCGGCCCATCCGTTTGAGCTCTACGGTGCCAAATAAAAAAACAGACACCGTTTGACTCTACACACAGACAGACAGACAGACAGACAGACAGACAGACATCGACGTCAAACTTATAACACCCCTTTTTTGGTCGGGGTTAAAAAAAAGGTTAATAAGTAAATAATATATATACCCAGTCCGACCTTCTCTTACAAATCAAGAGTCAAGGCCGTAAACCTCCACTCTGGTAAATTACAGGTTGACGAATAAGATAAGAAAACTCTTAAAAGCCAAAAAAAAATTAGTAAGATTACAATGAACCTCAAAAACTATTATAAGCTAGGTACTTTAATTATTTGTATAAGTTACGGCTTGTCTAGTCGGGAGAATGGCAACTGCCGATTTGTAGTCCATGTATCGAATCTCAATCACACTGCTGTATTTTCCAAGTCACAAATGTCGATAGCTTAAAAAAACGTAAAGGAAAACATCGTATGGAAACCGACATGTTCCTAGAATCTTTGGAAGTCAGGCGTCATCCATCAACCCGCGTTTGGCCAGAGTGATGGAACAGCGTAATTTTGGTAAATTTCGATATTTAAAAAAATAAGTTTAAATTACTTAATTCCTACTATAAATGCGAAAGTTTAGCCGTTTTTTGCTTAGTCATGTCGGAAATAAAAAAAATTTGCCGATAAAGTGAAAACTTATGGCTCAGAATTTGATAGCTTACTTTGGAAAATTGGAACTTGGAAATTGGACGCGGGTGAATTGATGGCATGCCCATGGTCCCGAGTTTACCCGAAGATTTCTTATCATTCCCGAGCGTGACGCTAGAATTCAATTCAAAGTCCGCGAAAAATCTGTCTGTTGCGCGCAAAAGAATTTCACTTCAATAAATGAGTAAAATAATCACCATTGTTACAAAATACACATCCTAATTTCGCTAACCTGGCAACATTATCCTCAGTAACCCAAGCCAGGCGTCAGTTCTTGAATTTGATACGTCCCTCCCGAGCAATGTGCAGTGGGAGGAAAGGAAATACTGTCTGATGAAGTAAACTCGGAAATTGCTGGGCCAATTGAGATGCTGATATATTTAATGGACAGAAGTAGGGCTAGGATGCGAGGACGAACACTCTTATTTAATGTGATCATGTTATGTACTGATACTCATAAATGATTGTTGCCGGTTTTGTCGTATTTTTGTTGTAGGACTATTTGCATAGTCTGTCATATCTACCAGTCATTTTACCGCCAAGAAATCCATTGAAGTCACTGTTTTTTTCTGTTACCTACTAACAGCCCGTTCCGACTTCGCTCGGGTAAAGTCATAATTATCAAATAATTTGCAATTTGTTTATCATATGACTTTACCCGAAGACTACGAGTATCTAATTCTCTATTTAGACCAAATTATACTCGTATATAAATGCTAACATTCGTTAATATCGGCTGACTTGGTTCACTGAGAACAAACATTATAAATAATTAAATAAATATTGGTGGACAATTACACACAGCACACAACACCATCTGTCCCTAAACTAGGCAAAGCTTGTACTATGGCGGCCAGATAGCTATACGATACTTACATAGTTGTAAATGCATAAAATATCTTTTGAAATCGATATTCTCAGGAATGAGTGAACCGATTTCAGTCATTCTTTCACCGTTGGATTTGTACGGGATCCCGATGAGTGCTATATAATATACCACGGGCGAAGCCGGGGCTGGCATCTAGTGTACTTATATAATTACATAAAGACGTGTATTTTTAATTTTAAGATGGGTATAAAGCGTCGGGGTAAGCAATATATATACATATGTATATGCAATAATAAGTGCAGTAATAGCTGCGTGCCACTGTGATGTTATGTAGCAGGCATGTTGCTTACCATCAGACACATGTCCTGCTCGTCGTCTCTTATTAAAATAAAAAAAAACTAAGCAATACGTGTGTCCGTAACAGCACAGTGCTACACATCTCTTTGAACATGAATAGTGAACATTTCTATCCATTTATATTCCAAGTTTACCCTGAACATCGTCGGAAAATCATGAATTTTTCCGACAAAACTAATAATTAAAAAATTAGAATTTTCAATTTTTGTAGTTTCAATATTTGTTATGTTAAATAGTGCTGAATCCTATTATTTTATACCCTTCTATCACCCTACATAGGTCTCCTGCTGTATCATATGACCCATAAATTATGTTCACGGGCCTGTAGTCTAAAATATTTAAGATGATTTCTTGGATCGTACTGTAATTTCTCTGGGAATATTGCCCTTCAAATCACAACACAGTAATACAGTAATATATATATACAAACTAGTAGAGTCCCGCGGTTTACCCGTAATTTGCAGTTGTATCCGTTTACATTACTGGATTCATCGCTGGGCGATTGAATAATCGACAAACATGTAAAACTTCCTAGGCGGACTCTGCCGAGAGTCCAACTTAGGTAAACAATAAGAAAATAGATCAGGTTTTTCGGCACGATGTCTTTGTACCAATCGTAAGCAGATAAGGTGTATGTCAACTATGGCAACAGATGTGCCGCGACAAAAGTATGCCCCTTTCACAAGAGCGATCAAACCCGTGCTTTCGGTGAAAAGCGTTTGTTCTAACTCTATACGTTTTTTTATTTTTTTTTATTATATATTTAAATTAGCCACTCCACAGACTCCGGGTCCGTGATCTTTGTCATTACAATTATATATTATTATTTTTTACACATATTTTGGATAAGGAGAAGTAGAGGAAAATAGGAGGGAGTTGGGTACATTTAAAATCTAATTCTAGTGCTCGTCTGTAGAGCCGATCACTACCGGTTGGGATTCCGCTAGTAATCGACTCGACATCGAGTGTTTGCCTAATTGCCTTTTGCCATTTGCCTAAGCTGCCTCCTCCCGGCTAACTCTATACGTTGTATGTGTAAACTCTTTGGGAGTCCAACCACTACACACTACAGAACAAATCAACACACAATGACAGTACTCTCCATTAATAAGCGTCATAGTGGACAATGCGACATTACCGTACGTAAGCATATTAAGCCTAATGCAGCAGATTTAGGGGATCTTCTGACTCACGCCGCTGTCGTCATTTGAACCTGACACGAATATTTACTTTTTTCTATGTACAATTACAGGTTACCTTAGTAAAGGATACTTTCACAACCCCAGATCTTTAAATTCGAATACGTAATCTTGAACATCGCCGCAAAGATACTTGCTTATCGGGTTTTTTCGGATACATTTCGGAGTGTGTGCAAATGATCTAAAATCACCTTGCCCTTTGTTTCGGTCTGATTGCTTTTTTTTTTTAATTTAGCAACTCCACAGACTCCGGGGTCCGTGACCTTTGTCATTTGTTTTCTTTTTTTGTTACATGAATCTTGGATTAGGAAGAAAAGGAAATAGGGGGGGAGTAGGGAACATTTTCATTCTAATTCTAGGCCTATTTTATTTTCTAAGCCGCCTCCTCCCGGCTCAGCGCCTCCACCACGACTGCATTTCTGTCTTTGGTCTTTGATTCTCTACAATTTATTTACAAAGCGACATCGATTTGTAGTTGACGTCTCAAAGACTCGAACAAGAAGGTTTGACTTTACTTTCATAATAGGGAAATAGGGAATAGGGACGCCTAGGCTGTCGAATAAGTTGCCTAAGTGATTTTTAACCCCCGACCAAAAAAAAGAGGTGTTATAAGTTTGACGTCGATGTCTGTCTGTCTGTCTGTGTGTGTGTCTGTCTGTGGCACCGTAGAGCTCAAACGGATGGGCCGATTTCGATGCCGTTTTTTTTATTTGAAAGTTAGTATCCGTGCGGATGTTCTTAGCTATGTTTGGTTAATATCGATTCAAGATGGCCGCCTCCACAAGATGGCGGACAAAATATTTCTGCACAACCTACCTTAATATGGGTAACAAATGAAAGGGCTTGACTAGTAGAATACTATACACTATAAAAAAATCTAATCCAAGATGGCCGCCACCACAAAATGGCGAATTATATTATTTTTTTCACTACTACCTCAATATGGGTATCAAACGAAAGGGCTTGACCAGTAGAATACATTACACTGTGACAAATTTCAAATCCAAGATGGCCGCTTCCACAAAATGGCGAAATACCTTTCTTTTTTCACAACTCCCTTAATATGAGTATCAAATGAAAGGGCTTGGCTAGTAGAATGTTGTACAGATAACAAATCTGAGGTAATCGGAGGTTAATAAATTTTTTTAATTTTGTTCTTGTTACCGATGGTTACAATCTTTGTCGATGTTGTTGATGACGCTCAGTTAGACAAGTTCAGACTTATTAATTCGGCTATAAAGCAATATTCAATCTAATCTCAATCTGACCACTCTAAAAATATATAAATGAATGTTTTTTTTAATTCATGTAAGTAGCGTATTTTTTAAGTATATGTTTTTATACAGTAACATTCTGTACTCCTTATCGGTATAGTATAGGTAAAATTTTCCGCGCAATTTTCGTAAAAAAGGTTAATAATTTTTGCGTCACGTTTTTATATACAAATAGATAGTGTCGATATATTTTGATGCTAGTTTGTTTAAAAAAACACCTTTGCCAGTTGTTCTACCGCCAAGCAGTAATGTGCAAACATTACTGTGTTCCGGTTTGAAGGGCAATGTTTCCAGAGAAATTACAGGGCTTAGAGATATAAGATCTTAGATCTCTGGGTGACGAGCGCAGTGCAGTGCTAGGTAATGATTTGGACTCTTCATGTTCCAATAGCTGCGTGTCACTGTGCTGTTATGTGTCAGGCATGTTGCTTACCATCAGGCACATGTCCTGATCGTCTCGTCACTCTTTATTTAAAAAAAAAAAAGTTTATAAATATTTAAGATGTCACTCAAAAAGCAATTAGCAAGATACGTAATATTATGTATGTGTGGAGCGTGCCTCGCTATCTACAAACCACAGCGATTAGGGTGGGTTTCTGATCCATTAAACAATAACAGGGTTACACAGTAAAGGTGACAACGAAAGGAAAGAACTCATCATTGTTGTTGAGTGGGTACATTTTAATCGACCTCGAAAAAACAAGGCGGTTTCAATGCAGTAGATATTTTTTAAGGACAAATGTTACGCTATAGTTCCGCTAATTGTGAATCAATTTTGATGTTTTTTTTTTCGTTTGTTAGAAAGTATGTAAGAGATGGTCCCGTACAAATTCTATTGAACTCCGTGTTCAACAAAAAAAAAATAATTTGCTTTCATTTATCTAGACGACGCGACGCGACGCAGGACGCAGTACATAGCTTCTGATAAAACTAAATCGAGTGTCTGAGTCTAATTTAAAATTCAAGTCGGTTTCAACATTACATTGACGTAATTCTATACTAAAGACGAAAGTCTTTAACCAGTGCGTGTTGCCAGTGATGGCTTATGGAACTGAGACGTGGTCCTTCACTGTGGGCCTCATAACGAAGCTCAAAGTCACACAGCGAGCTATGGAGAGGGCTATGCTAGGAGTCTCTTTGCGCGACAGAATCCGTAATGAGGATATTCGCAAAAGAACGAAAGTGGCCGACATAGCTCAAAGAGTAAGCAAGCTGAAGTGGCAATGGGCAGGCCACATCGCTCGCAGAACTGACAACTGATGGGGAAAGGTTCTCGAGTGGCGACCACGAACCGGAAGACGCAGTGTTGTACGGCCTCCCACTAGATGGAAAGACGACCTCATAAAGGTCGCTGGAAACCGCTGGTTGCAGGTTGCGCAGGACCGTTAGTTGTGGAAATCTAGGGGGGAGGCCTATGTTCAGCAGTGGACGTCTTGCGGCTGATGATGATGATGATGATGAATTCTATACTTAACCTGTGGCGGTAACTATCAAATTAATAGTTAAAGTAAAAGTTGTTTACCGAAGAATTAGATCACAATAAAATAGATAAGTAACTACATAGATATCAGATTTTTCTATTACATGCACTTCACGGTTTTGCTCGTGTATTTTTCTACGATAAAAACCTACGACTATATGCCACAATAATTTCACTGTGTTCCGTGCAGCCATATCGTAGCCTGACATTAACGTGTCGGTGACGCAATACGATATTTCCTCTACCGAAAAGTATTCAACGCAGCTATAAAAGTTTTCACTGCAAAAAACAAGTACTTAATGATATGGATGGTTTATTTCAAATAAAGAGTGACGAGACGAGCAGAACATGTGCCTGATGGTAAGCAACATGCCTGCCACATAACAGCACAGTGACACGCAGCAATTTAAAAAATGAAGAGCCCAAATCATTACCTAGCACTGCACTGCGCTCATCACCCAGAGATCTAAAATGTTATATCTCTAAGCCCTTTAATTTCTCTGGAGACATTGCCCTTCAAACCGGAACACAGTAATGTTTTCACATTACTGCTTGGCGGTGGAATAACTGGCAAAGGTGTGGTACTTCCCCAGGCGGACTCTGCTAGGAATCCTATCACTACAAAATAGTGGTACAGTAGTAGTACACTAGTGGTATACGGTACCCTTTCGGACTGGTACCCTTTCTGAATCAGCCAGCATTGTCAGTAGCTACGGCGCACGATCACTAACCGCAGTGATCTCCACGGCAAACGCTCATGACAACTAAACCGCAGAACTTGATACATCACCAAATGTTAATCCTCTTTTTTATGAGTCTAAATTATCTCTACATCGTTAAATTACTATTTATGTTGATAACTAGCATAATCTGCCCTGGCTTCGCCCGTGGTATTTGTAAAATATAGCCTGTAGGTACTCAGGGATTACGTACATATCCAACCAAAGAGTTTACATATACTACGTATAGAGTTAGACTTACCCCACCGTTTCTTTGTGTCAATCGTAAGCAGATAACGTGCATACTTTTTATGGCAACAGAGTGATGTGCCGCGGCAAAACTATGACACTTCCACAAGAGCGACAAGGCAAGAAAGATGCTACCGTTTCGCGTTTGTGCCAACTCTATACGTAGTATATGTAAACTCTTGTATCCAACGGTGAAAGAATTTTGGAAATCGGTCCAATAGTTCCTGAGATTTGCGCGTTCAAACAAAGAATTCTCTTCAGCTTTATAATAATAGTATATCCATTGTTGTAAATTTCATATACTCGTTTCTTTTCTAATCTCTCGTCACAATGCGCTTAGAGATTTCGAATGAATCAACGAAACACAAATGTTGGCCGGTCTAGCTTGAACCCTCTGGCCCACTGTCTTTTCCCACTGCTGGGAATCGGGGCCTTCCTTCATAATTTTAAGGCATTTACAAATTTTGAATTCGCAGAGAAATACACAACAACTTACAAATTATTTAAGTACTTATTTCTTTTATTTTTGTTTCAGGTAAGTCATTAAAAAGGCATTGACAGAGTACTACCAGTAGGCAGAAAGATGTGTGTAAGTAGATAAGATTTTAGTTGGTAAAACCCATCAATATAAACCTATAGATGTGCCTTGAGCACCTTGAAATTGGTAATAAAAATAAAACCACTTACGATACACACAAAGACGCAGTATCTTTGCATGTACCGTAATTGTTTACACACACAACTAATCTACTTGACCCCTAGAATCGCTAGCGGCGAGATATGCCGTGGTTCTACTTATTTTGGTTGTTGACAACGAAAACTGATAGGTAAAAACGTTCATCGCTTCCTGCAACCGACTAGAACGGAAAGAGTGAGCTCACTCTTCTCAACGATGACATAATTCCGTATGCCCGAAGTTTGGGAGGGCACATCCAATGGTTTGTATCGTTGGTAAAACCTAGGTGAGCGATTCCACATCGGGTTCCCTTTCGCTTCACCGTAGGCGACCAGCCCAAGGGTACTGAGCTACTGAGCCCAAACCTCGTCGTGTACATATACGGGAAGCGGAACTCCCTCGGGCAGGGTGCAATTTAATTACCGTTTTGAAGTGAAAACTTCTTTAGGCGCGCCACAGACACAGATTTTCCGGGGGCTGTGAATTGAATTCTAGCGTCGCGCCCGGGAATGATAAGAAATCTTCGGTTAAACTCGGGATCATAGCCATGCTCATGGCCACGCCCTCCAGTCTCATCCGCGTAGTTACCAAAGTGAGCTATCAAATTCTGAGCTATACATTTTTACTTCTATCGGCAGTCTCTATTACTGCCATTTTTTTTAAACTTTGTATTTATAAATTTTTAAATCTTTTGAGACGACACAATCTATACTAATATTATAAAGCTGAAGAGTTTGTTTGTTTGCTTGAACGCTAGGATCTCGGGAAGTACTGGTCCGAATTGAAAGATTCTTTTTCTATTGGATAGTCCATTTATCAAGGAAGGCTTTAGGCTATAGAAAATAACTCTACTATTAATTGAAGCGGAGCATGAAACAAGAATGTAACAAAATCGGGAAAAAATATTACCCTTTTGAGAGTTTTCGTACGTTTCGTGCTTTGACATGACACATGACAGCATGTGTCAAAGATTGCGTCATTGAATTTCAGTAATCTGTGCCTTGAATATAAACCTTTGCTAATTTTTTTTTCTAAATCTGAGTTGGTACGACCAATTTCCGACAGGTGGCGTTGCCGGTAGCAGGTTGCTGAAGAGGTTTTTTGTTTGAAATCGATATTCTCAGGAATGAGTGAACCGATTTCAGTCATTCTTTCACCGTTGGATATGTACGGGATCCCGATGAGTTCTATATAATACCACGTGCGAAGCCGGGGCGGGCGTCTAGTATATTTATATAACTTGTGAGTTACTGATAAATTACAAGTTATTAGATGGGATGCCGTGCCGTTAATGCGGGAACCCCTAAGGGGGCTACGAAGCGTCTACCACTCCAAAATATGTCTCAAGGTCAGGTTAATGCAGACCAAGCTTTTAGTAGTGGTAGGACTCTTAGTGGAGTCCACACCTTTGCCAGTTATTCTACCGCCAAGCAGTAATGTGCCAACATTACTGTGTTCTGGTTTGAAGGCCGATGTTTCCAGAGAAATTACAGGGCTTAGAGATGTAACATCTTAGATCTCTAGGAACTGACGAGCGCTGTGCAGTGCTAGGTAATGATTTTGACTCTTCATGTTCCAATAGCTGCGTGTCACTGTGCTGTTATGTGGGAGGCTTATTATGTTATGTGCTTAGGTACTATCAGGCACATGTCCTGCTCGTCTCGTCACAATTTATTTAAAAAGAAGCTAAATTAATCCCTATAGAAACTCAATTAGAATAGAAACTCTTTTATCGCCGTAATTGATCGTCATAATTCTTTGTAATTGTTATTCTTTTTAACAATATATCTCATTGTGTTTGAAATTGCTTTTATAATTGAGGTAGGTAGGTAGGTGGGTGGATAATATTAAAGTTTTACGTATTCGTACATTAAAATAATCTTCCTTGTTACACGCACACTCATCGACCTCGTCTTACTGAACCTTGCCAAATAAATTAATGTCCTTATTGTTATATATGATAAAGGATATACGGGTTCCGTACTCGGGGAAAGGAAAGGAAGTGGTGCAAAGTTTTAAAAGGCTCATAGGCAATGACACTCTAGTGGGAAAAGGACTTCAACAAAGTAAAATTGCTAGCTTATCGGTTTTTTATCGGATACACTTCGGAGAGTGTGCCACTGATCTACATGATCTCGTACCACCTTGCCCTTTTAAGCTATTGCATAGCTTTTATCGCGGGCCTGGGGACCGAATTTTAGTGATCGTACATCTCTCGTACACAAGAAAGAGGGATGGAAGACCGTAACGCCGTCCTCCCCACTCGGTCATTCGACTTTGAATCTTATTGTGTTAGCTTTACAGACTAAATGCTCTTAGCAGTGTTGCCAACTTAACGGATTTCCCGTGATATTTTTTATGGTAAACAAATGTCACTCTTCAAAATAAAAGCAATTCCGAAATTCCGCGGCAGTCCCCGAGTGCCACACTTCTTTTTTTTCTATCGGACTTCACGTAGTTCTAGTAGTGGTGGGACTCGAACCCGGGAGCTCCGGATCGGCAGTCGCCGTTCTCCCGACTAGACCAGCCATAACTTATTTTTTTTAGTATGTACCTAGGTCTTATTACAGTCATCATTTTTTAAATATCAACAAAAATCGTTAATGTTCAAACTTCAATGATAAATATTAGTTCACTCCGAAACCTAGCCGTCTCATTGGAACATCGTGTTTGATTAATTTAATAAAAATATGGAATTAACTTAGAGTTTAATTTTACATTGAGACGTGTTTGTTTTGTCGGAAAAAATAAATGGTTTTACTTTTTAGATTAACAAATTACTTCAAAACTGTGGAGCACGTTGGTGTGGGTATTATCCAAAGAGTTTACATATACTACGTAAAGAGTTAGATTTTCCTCACGATTCCTTTGTGTCAATCGTAAGCACATGACGTGCATACTTTTTATGGCAACAGAGTGTTGTGCCGCGACAAAAGTGTGACACTTCCACAAGAGCGACAAGGCAAGAGAGATGCTACCCGTGCTTTCGGTGTAAAGCGTTTGTGCCAACTCTATACGTAGTATATGTAAACTCTTTAGTATTATCTGATTTATACAATCTACGGGTGTCTTCAAGTAGAGTGGAGAATAAATCAGTTACGTCCGCGCCTTCATACCTCATTGTCGCTTGAAATTTGGTGAAACGATAACCTGGGCCTTGCCCTTTTATAAATCGGAATGCTTGAAGTTCAAAAAACCGACACCGTTTCATGGTTGATGTTTCAAAGACAAGAACGAAAAAATTGGTTTTTACTTTTGTGATGAGAACGTCTAGGCTGTGGAAAACGTTGCCTGCGTGGGTTTTTCCCAATGGTCACAATCTTTGTCTCCTTATCTAGAGTGAATTTGGTTTCTTCTAGATTTTAGGTAAACACGATCCATCGTAAGATCACGCGAGATGGCGGTCAACTAGAAACCTATAAAAGTAAAAAAACACATTGTCAACAAAATAATAATTAAATTGAAAATATCCTTAAATAACCTTACGCATACTTTATGTAAGAAAGAAACCGGGTTAACCTTGTATTCACCATTACAAATTTGTATATTATAATCTCACTGGCTTCAGTTTGTTCAGTTTATTACGCTGTAAAATAATTGAGATAAGTTTAAATTGATGTATATTTCTTGTTTTCATTGAATAAGGGCCCTGAACTCGAAATGAATCGGTAGTTCCATATTATGTAAGTCTGGTCGTCAGAAGTTTGCGCGAGCTCAGGGTTAAACAACTCCTTAAAATGGTAATGTTATTTGATATTGTTTACGTAAACTAAGGTTAAGAACATCATCATCATAGTGGTGCGGGTGTGGTCTCTTGCGGAGGGGGGGGGGCTCCTGGGGAAGTAACATAAAATATAATTGCCGACTATTCTACGGCCAATATTGTTTTTAACCCCCGACCAAAAAAAGGGTGTTATAAGTTTGACGTCGATGTCTGTCTGTCTGTCAATATCCGATAGATATTATAGATAGTAATGTTTTACAAGAAAGAAATTAAAAGTTTTGATTTACCCCCGACTACCTCGGATTTGTAATTTGTACAACGTTCTACTAGTCAAGCCCTTTCATTTGAAATCCATATGGAGGGAGTTGTGAAAAAAGAAATGTATTTTGCAATTTTGTGGTAGCGGCTATCTTGGATTTGAAATTTATCATAGTGCATAGTATTCTATTAGTTGAGCTCTTTCATTTTACTACCCATATTGAGGTAATAATAGTGAATAAAAATAATGTAATCCGCCATTTTGTGGTGGCGGCCATCTCGGATTTGAAATTTGTCATAATGAGTATTTTACTAGTCAAGCCCTTTCTTTCATTTGATACCTATATTGAGGTAGGTTGTGAAGTAATATTTTGTCCGCTATTTTGTGGAGGCGTCCATCTTATATCGATATTAACCAAATATAGCTAAGAAAATCTGCACGAAAATTAACCTTCAAATAAAAAAAACCGCATCGAAATCGGCCCATCCGTTTGAGCTCTACGGTGCCACAGACAAAATGGCGAATAACATATTTTTTTCACTACTACATCAATATGGGTATCATATGAAAGGGCTTGACTAGTAGAATACTATATAGGATAACGAATTTCAAATCCAAGATGGCCGCTACCACATAATGGCGAAATACATCTAATTCACAACTCCCTCAATATGGGTTTGATGAAACCTCAAATGAAAGGGCTTGTTGAAGCTAGTAGAATGTTGTACAAATTACAAATCCGAGGAAGTCGGGGGCTAAACAAAATTTTTAATTTTATTATTGTTTTGGTCGGGGGTTAAAAAAATGAAATTCTGTGTATAATATGTATTTTTTTACATTGTATACTTGCAATCACATTGCACTGATTGCATATTTCCTCCAGCAACAAAACAACAAGCAATTACTCTCGATTTCCTTATCTGTGTGAGAAATTATGTATTGAAAAACCCATTGTTTCCGGGAATTATTCTCGTTCTAATTGTCGTAGTAATGTTATTGTTGATTTATTGGAATTAGTTGCCTAGTAGTGGTCATCTTCGATGTGTGGTCACTTGGAATGTGGTAATCAGAATGGTTTTCTCATTAAATGTTCAATACTCAACGTGAATATTATTCGATCTCTTCTACTGAATAAGAAGTAGAAGCCACAGATATTTATGCTTTATACTTACAAGGTTTCGATTCTGCTATAAATAAATAGACGTGGTAATAAAAATGTCTAGGCTGTGGAATGCGTTACCTGAGAGGCTACGATCTTGGTGTCTTCAAGTCGATAGTGAATGAGTTTCTTCTAGGTAAGCTCTATCCTAGACTAGATAGACGCTTAAGGCGAGACAGCGGTCAAGTGCAACCCTATCATTGTTAAAAAAGTACAAAATAGAGTGTCGGGGCGAACTAGACATGCACCTGATAGTAAACCCCAGCCCTTGATAAAACTGATGCGTAGCTGTGTGAATGCTAACATTACAAATCACTGTCTAACACTGTAGCTACTGAACTCGTCACACAGAGATAAAAGATGTTTTATCTCTTTGCTTAGTAATTTCTCTGGAAGCATTTTCCTTCATACTTCATGGGATGAATGGGAACACATTCAAATTCTACTTACTAGTAGTAGTAGGACCCTGCAAAGAATCCTACTACTACAAAATATTCTTTGATGCTATTTAACTGTTTACTCAGAAAAATATTTAATTTAAACGTATTTAAAATCATTTAATGTTTCTTAAATTATAAGCATAGCATAAGCAGTCCAATTTATACTCCTAATGCGGGGCCTCAGTGAACGTTCTCGAAATATATTTTTTGGAAAACGACCAGCGTTTGCCTCACATTGTTTTCCTTCACTGTTTAAGCCAGTGTGACGATAAAGTTGCACTTACACATTTTTCAAACATAATTAATACGAATTACTTAAGCCTGAAGACCAACTAGCACGTGCAATAATAATCCCACGTTACAATACATAGCTCACACAACACATACATTTACATAACCACCTTGGTTAATTATTATCTTTGCATGATCTTATAGTGACCGCTGCATTCAACCATCGAGGGTTTAAGGCACCCGTACACCGCCGTGCCTCTCCACGATCATGTGCAATCTAACCGCATTGAGATGAAGTATCGGAAGATGATACTCGGAATCACAGAGCGTGAATTGCGAAAAACTGACAGCATTTTTTTTTCTTAGTAGTATGGAGTGACGAGACGAGTAGGACATGTATATGATGTTAAGCAACATGCTGGCCCATAACAGCACAGTGACACGCATGCTATTGGAACACGGAGCGTCCATATTTGGACGCCTAGCACTGCACTGCGCTCATCACCCAGAGATATAACATATTCTATCTCTATGCCCTGTTATTTCACATGTTTTCACATTACTGCTTGGCGGTAGAATAACTGGCAAAGGTGTGGTACCTCTCCAGGCGGACTCTTCAAGAGTCCTACCACTACGATTGGGAATTGAGAGCCTCTTCCTTCTTTGAAGTTAATTAAAATAGATTAAAACGTTTTTTTAATATAATTTAGAGTGACAAGACGAGCTGGACATGTACCTGATGGTAAGCAAAATGCCAGCCACATAACAGCACAGTGATACGCAGCTATTGGAACATGAAGAGTCCAAGTAATTACCTAGCACTGCACTGCGCTCGTCACCCAGAGATGTAAGATATTATATCTCTAAGCCCTGTAATTTCTCTGGTAACATTGCCCTTCAAACCGGAACACAGTAATGTTTGCACATTACTGCTTGGCGGTAGAATAACTGGCAGAGGTGTGGTACTCCCCCACGCGGACTCTGCTAAGAGTCCACTACAAAAACGTAATTACCAAAGCAGACTCAATAATAGCTCCACAGACTTGCTCGTCGAGCATGCTCGCCCGTGTATCGCGGCGTCGTGACCGCCTCATTACCGGCTACCGTACGTAACGTCTCAATCACGAATCATTTTGTTATCTGTGTCAATATTAAAAACGTATTGTTCGGTTTGTTGCCAGTAGCCTCGTGGTATGACCGTATATTATCATTTGTTTACTTTCTTCAACATTGAAATTTGACGATCTTGTAGACGGTATTGAACGATAAGGCTGCATAAAAATAATGTGCATTCTTCTAGTGGCGGGACTCTTTGCAGAGTTTGCCGAAGAATTTATTTATAGTAAAAACTAGCGGCCCGCCCCGGCTTCGCCCGTGGTACATATGTATATATAACTTACAGCATTCAAGGATTACGTACATATGAAAGAACGGTGAACGATTTTTTTTTTAAATCGGTCCTGTAGTTCCCGAGATTACCGTGTTCAAACTATAAATATGCTATAGGCTACTTTTGATCCCCAAATTATCGTGCTGTTTACTGGGTCAGAAGTGACACCTGTAGACAACTGGCGGGGATAACTAATTAAATGATGATTGATCAGTTTTCGACCGGAGAGGAAAAATGATTAAATTACTAAAATGGCTATTAAAAAATAAGGGTTGATCGTAGAAGGGTGAAAATTAAGGATAGTATGTATTTTTGTATGTTGTATCATAAAAAAATAGAAATTAAAAATTTTGTCTAAAAATAAAATAAAAATTTAGGTGTGGACTACCCCAACATTTAGGGGATGAAAAATAAATGTTGGCCGATTCTCATAGATACCGGATAAGTACAAAAAAATTCATCAAAATCGGTCAAGCCGTTTCGGAGGAGTATGGCAACGAAAACTGTGACACGAGAATTTTATATGTTAGATAAACTTTTGGCGCACCGCACATATATTTTTTCGTAGTCTGTGAATGAGTTGATCGACACGCTCGTAAGTGAAAGGCTTGATCGAGTGAACTAGCGACCGCCGACTGTACTTTTCAGTTATCCTACTAATGTTATTTTCTAATAGGTTTACGTTTGCCGATAAAGTTTTAACTTTTGCCTTGTGTAGCGGAGTAAGTATACACTGTTTTTTAACCCCCGACCAAAAAAAGGGGTGTTATAAGTTTGACGTCGATGTCTGTCTGTCTGTCTGTCTATCTGTCTGTCTGTGTGTGTGTCTGTCTGTGGCACCGTAGAGCTCAAACGGATGAGCCGATTTCGATGCGGTTTTTTTTATTTGAAGGTTAATATCCGTGCAGATGTTCTTAGCTACGTTTGGTTAATATCGATTCAAAATGGCCGCCTCCACAAAATGGCGGACAAAATATTTCTTCACAACCTACCTCAATATGGGTATCAAATGAAAGGGCTTGACTAGTAGAATACTATACACTATAACAAATTTCAAATCCAAGATGGCCGCCACCACAAAATGGCTGATTACATTATTTTTTTCACTACTACCTCAATATGGGTATCAAACGAAAGGTCTTAACTAGTAGAATACTTTCCACTATGAGAAATTTCAAAACCAAGATGGCCGCTACTACAAAATGGCGAAATACATTTCTTTTTCACAACTACCTCGATATGGGTATCAAATGAAAGGGCTTGACTAGTAGAATGTTGTAAAGATAACAAATCTGAAGTAGTCGGGGGTTAATCAAAATTTTTAATTTTGTTCTTGCCTACAGTATAAAGTGAAGGGATGAGCACGACATGTGCCTGATGGCAAGCAACATGTCTACCCATAACAGCAATGATTTTTACGAAACTAACATCATTACGCAATTTAACTTAATCGGTAGACATTTAAAGCGTAAACAGAGCCTAAATTCCGAAAAAGCTATTTCGATGTCTCATACCTCTCAGCCTTGTGGGCACAAGGCTAGAAATTGGTACTGTTCATTAACTTTAATTTCTATAGACATAACCTACATCCGCTGAAGGTCCACCTAATCCGACCGCGTGACTGTTTGTTCGTCTTATCTATAAGTCGGATAATCTTCATTAAATATTTGGGAACTTCTACTGTTAAAAGATATTTGCTAATATCAAATATGCTTAATCTTATTTTTGCTTTTATAACCTACCACTCAAAACAGACGTGAAAGGCCCCGAGGGTCTACCGCCTAAGTTGATATTGCTTCCTATGACTGCAATTTTTGTGTTTATGATACAAAAGAAAAATTACATGTATGTACAAAATTTTTAATAATATAATTGACGGGCACCGTGACTATTGTGTGCACTCGTAAGGTGCAAGATCGCGCGGAGACCGCGACAGGTGACGGCGATCTGAGACAGCGACAGGCTCTTGAGATTTTGGTATTATATGGGCGCCAGTTCGCGCCGAGACCGCGACACGTGCGTGTCTCGGTCTCCTGTCGCGGTCTCGGCGACAACTGGCTCCCATACAATTCCATAATGTCAAGTGCCTGTCGCGGTCTCCTGTCGCGGTCTCGGCGACAACTGGCTCCCATACAATTCCATAATGTCAAGTGCCTGTCGCGGTCTCGTTTCGTGGTCTCGGCGCGAACTGGCTCCCATACAATTCCATAATGTCAAGTGCCTGTCGCGGTCTCGTGTCGTGGTCTCGGCGACAACTGGCTCCCATACAATGCCATAATGTCAAGTGCCTGTCGCGGTCTCCTGTCGTGGTCTCGGCGATAACTGGCTCCCATACAATTCCATAATGTCAAGTGCCTGTCGCGGTCTCGTTTCGTGGTCTCGGCGACAACTGGCTCCCATACAATTCCATAATGTCAAGTGCCTGTCGCGGTCTCGTTTCGTGGTCTCGGCGCGAACTGGCTCCCATACAATTCCATAATGTCAAGTGCCTGTCGCGGTCTCGTGTCGTGGTCTCGGCGACAACTGGCTCCCATACAATGCCATAATGTCAAGTGCCTGTCGCGGTCTCCTGTCGTGGTCTCGGCGACAACTGGCTCCCATACAATTCCATAATGTCAAGTGCCTGTCGCGGTCTCGTTTCGTGGTCTCGGCGCGAACTGGCTCCCATACAATTCCATAATGTCAAGTGCCTGTCGCGGTCTCGTGTCGTGGTCTCGGCGACAACTGGCTCCCATACAATTCCATAATGTCAAGTGCCTGTCGCGGTCTCGTGTCGTGGTCTCGGCGACAACTGGCTCCCATACAATTCCATAATGTCAAGTGCCTGTCGCGGTCTCGTTTCGTGGTCTCGGCGCGAACTGGCTCCCATACAATTCCATAATGTCAAGTGCCTGTCGCGGTCTCGTGTCGTGGTCTCGGCGACAACTGGCTCCCATACAATTCCATAATGTCAAGTGCCTGTCGCGGTCTCGTGTCGTGGTCTCGGCGACAACTGGCTCCCCATACAATTCCATAATGTCAAGTGCCTGTCGCGGTCTCGTGTCGTGGTCTCGGCGACAACTGGCTCCCATACAATTCCATAATGTCAAGTGCCTGTCGCGGTCTCGTGTCGTGGTCTCGGCGACAACTGGCTCCCATACAATTCCATAATGTCAAGTGCCTGTCGCGGTCTCGTGTCGTGGTCTCGGCGACAACTGGCTCCCATACAATTCCATAATGTCAAGTGCATGTCGCGGTCTCCTTTAAACCTGGACTCGATTGGCACTGGACCGAGGCAAATGACAAAGTAAACAGAAATCTATACCCAGTAGTGGGATAGAAAATTCTGTGACTGATGATGATGATAACGGATGCAAGATACGTCTTAATGGCGACAATTACAAATACTGTACAATTATGTACCGAATGCATATAATAGGCGACATTACTAAAACGGTGTGCTGATAAGGCTGAGAGTTCTGGAATTTGCTGTGTAAAAAATCTACTATTTTCCACGTTTTTGCTGGAAACAAACGTACAAATTGGGATTATTTCTACAGTTGTTCCTATTCATGTGATGATAATATAACAAGAACAAAGAGACAAAGTGAGAGATATTGCTGTAAGTAATCTCGGAATATAAAAATTGTAAGACTACATTTTCTACTTTTACATACATCTACATTTTCACCTACATTTTCTATAGTTCGTAAATTGATATAAATAATGACATCCGTTCACTTCAAAGCTTCAAATCAATATTAGAAAGAATTTTAAAACAGAAAAAAGTGTTTAGTTCACTGTATCTTTTATTGTTGTTGTGTTTTTGTATCTGTTTTAACCGACATCAAAAAAGAAGGATGATGTAAATTCGGTTGAATGTTTTATTTTTATGTATTTTATATGTTACGCTATAGCTCTGCTAATTAATTGTGAATGATTCTTTTTTCTGTTTGGTAGTTTAGAGGTGGTCATATAAATGTTATCGAAATCGGTGTAGTGTAGTGGTTTTGAAATTATAATAAAAAAACAACTAAAATATACTTTCGTGGTCTTCGATGACTTGGTAAATGTTTTTTTTTTTTTACTTTTATACGTTTACATTTTACCGCCATCTCGCCTGATGTTAAGCGACGATGCGGTCTAGAATGGAGCGTGTTTATCTAGAAAAAACCGATCCACTTTCGATTTGAAGACACAAATATTGTAACCATCGGGGAAACCCCACTCAGGCAACGTATTCCACTGCCTAGACGTTTTTATCACAAAAGTAGAGTCAAAAATCGTTCGTGTCTTTGGAACATCAACCATCAAACGATGTGGCTTTTTCGAGGTACGAACATTCCGATAGAAAAAAGGGCAAGGTGGTATTAGATTAAGCAAATCAGTTGCATACTCTCCGAAGTGTATCTGATAAAAACCCGATAGGCTAGCAACTTTTCGGCGATGTGCAATGAATGTATTTACTGTCGTACTTGTACTTATAATCGTACTGGAATGGAATTCACTGTTTGCTGTGGTCTGCAGCACAATTCAATTTATAATGCATGTTATATGTTTAGCTTGTAATCTCAGTAAGAGAATTTATTGTAATTCAATGGAGATTAATAAATGTTCTTAAACCTTATTTATTTATGCTATTAGTTTGTCGTAAACTATGTAAGCCAGGGAGCCTTTTTAATTTCCAAATCGGGGTCCGTTCGACGCTTGGCCCTCTGTCCTCAATGTCGGTCCCAGCCCTAACCGGTCCTCCCGAACCTCGCCGACCAACGGATCGCGGCCTGCCAATAAATTATATCACGGCCTTGATTGCCGATGCCGATTTTAAATGCTGTAATTTTATAATTTGAACAAAAAGAAGTTACAAAGCTAAAGTTATTTAATTTGGTGATTTATGATCAACAAGTCACAACATGGCTGTGAGTATGTTAAGTAGCTATGACATAAATAATTGAATTAAATTTATTGATTCAATCATTAATTTGGCTTAAAATACATCAAATTTCTTAATTACCTACTTAGAACAAAAACTTAATCTAAGTTAATCTTATACCTTTAAACGACCAATTCTTGTAGGTATATAGGTATATATACATATATATATAATCTGAATCTCGGAAACGGCTCCAACGATTTTCATGAAATTATGTATACAGGGGGTTTCGAGGACGATAAATAGATCTAGCTAGGTTTTATTTTTTTAAAACATGGTTTTATGCGCGTTTTTAGACAATGAAAAACTAACTACAATGTAATGAGAATACGATAACTTATTTCGCCACTGTTGTTTAAGTTTAAATGGCTCAGACGGAATATGCTCGCCCTCGGAGTCAACAGGCCCCGGTTCGAATCCTGATGGTTACACTCGGGTCTTTTCTTTTTTTTCTAAAAAAAACTTTTATTTAGAGCCCTTTATAAACACATTTTTTTAAACCGAGCAAATCTCGGTCAACCAGGTACTAGTCCATTAGCAGCCGTGCTAGGCTGGAGACCCGTGCTACGGCTGCTAAGAATCCCATCTCCGGCACTCACTCAGTCATAAATAACTCACAAATCATAAATAAATAACACTAAATCTCTACCGATTTAGTTTATGCTGTGACTTGTTCCTGCACTGAATGTACGTTGTAATTGTTACTGTTCTAATGGAGACCTAAATATTTTTAAGTATTTTTGCTACTGCACTGCGTTGTATTTTTGTAATTATTTTTTTTGTAAACAGTGCTGTTTAACCCTATAGCGGTAACGTTTGCATGTTGCTGCCCTTTGGGCTCGACAAAATGTGTTTAACAACAGATTATTGTATGATAATTCGGATTTTCCGGATCTTGGAGCGATTTTTATCGTACACTCCCGACTACCTTTCAAAGAAAATAATCGAAATTGGTTCATCGGTTTGGGAGCTACGATACCACATACACACACAGACACATCACACTTATTACACCACAACATCTTTGCGTCGAGGGGTTCAAAACACTCCGTTCGTATAGAGATTTAACCGAGAATTACACTTAGGGTAAGAACTCACGGAGCGATTTTTACCCTTTTCCAGCCAACTTCTGTAGAATGCAGATAGATAGTTATGTAAAATGAAAGCACAACTCACGACGCGTTTTACGCCCGCGGCGTGCGCGTTTGCTGCGACTCGCGTCGCCCGCAGACTCGGCGGTGTCGGGCGATAATCTCAACCGTGGCGACTGGTAAACCGTGAAAATAAGCGGTCTCATAAGTTTTGAAATAAAACCGTAGTTCTGTAACCGCGGCGAGCGCGGGTGAAAATCGCTCCGCGAGTTCTTAGCCTTACTCCTTATAAGATTGAACTCAGTATTTTGTAATTAAGTTTTGAATGCAGTTTCTGTAATAAGGTACTCGACCCGCTTATTACCGCCTAATCAAATGTGTAATTCAATGTTTGAACCAGTTACTACCAGATATTCTGTGACGCAGTTCGAGGACCTTGTTCAATCAAATATGAAACTGATATTTCGGTGCACTTTAAAAACAAATGTTTGTGTGATGAATACAAATAGTTGTTTTGTTTCTGGGTGTTTCATACTAAATGTGTATTAACAAATACGAAAAACAACTATAAATTATACATATATCATATATGTGTGTTTACCCGCGCAGTTCCGATGTGATTGAGCAACAAACATCTAAACTTTAGTATTAAAATTAACGTGGTTGTTACACATATTTAATTGGATAACGGGACACTCACGTATATATCAGTGCCAAACGGGCAGCCACCGCGCGTGTGCACTCGCCTTGAAAAAGGCCGCCGGACGCGGCCGAAACTCGAGTCGGATTGACCGACCGTATATACGTGAGTGTCCCGTTATCAAATTAAACATCTAAACATGTAATGTTTTTGGAGTGTTCAATAAAGTGTACACCATCTATCATCTATCTACGCATCTATACTAATATTACACTGTGTCTGGGTGTTTCTATTTATAATAAGTATAAGTATGTATTTAAAACTATATATATATTATGTCAGCTATCTGGCCGCCATATTACAAGCTTTGCTTAGTTTGGGGTCAGATGGTGTTGTGTGTGAATTGTCCACCAATATTTATCTATACTAATATTATAAAGCTGAAGAGTTTGTTTGTTTGTTTGTTTGCTTGAACGCTAGGATCTCGGGAAGTACTGGTCCGAATTGAAAGATTCTTTTTCTATTGGATAGTCCATTTATCGAGGAAGGCTTTAGGCTATAGAAAATAACTCTACTATTAATTGAAGCGGAGCATGAAACAGGAATGTAACAAAATCGGGAAAAAATATTCCCCTTTTGAGAGTTTTCGTACGTTTCGTGCTTTGACATGACACATGACAGCATGTGTCAAAGATTGCGTCATTGAATTTCAGTAATCTGTGCCTTGAATATAAACCATTGCTAAATTTTTTTCTAAATCTGAGTTGGTACGACCAATTTCCGACAGGTGGCGTAGCAGGTTGCTGAAGAGGTTTTTTGTTTGAAATCGATATTCTCAGGAATGAGTGAACCGATTTCAGTCATTCTTTCACCGTTGGATATGTACGGGATCCCGATGAGTGCTATATAATACCACGGGCGAAGCCGGGGCGGGCATCTAGTTTATTATAAAGCTGAAGAGTTGAATTGTTTGAACGCGCTAATCTCAAGAACTACTGGACCGATTTCAAAAATTCTTTCACCATTCAATATTTGCGTGATCTCTGAACGTACCACCTGAGAAGCCGGGGTAGACCGCTAGTCTGCTATAACAAACTTAACTGAAAAAACTACAAAATAGGGTGCAATTTAAATCAATTCATGGGTTACTCCCGCGTGATATGGGGATCCCGCGATCCAAACAGTGTAAACAGTTTGTCAGTGGTGCCAAATGAGAAGTGGTCGTGTCGGTCGGTCGGTTTCGCGCGCTCCTGAAAAAGAAAGGCCGCCGGATGCGGCTCATATTTGAGCCAGATCACTACTATGAAGTAAGGTTTATATTTTTCCTATCTCTATTTAATAAATTTAAAAAAAATTGCTTAAATGTTGATAAGAATACTAGTGAACATTTTCTCACACAATCCTACTAACATCATAAATGCGAAAGTTTGTCAATCACGTCGAAACTTATGCACGGTTCAGGTTGAAATTTAATACATAGATTATTTTCAGAATAGCACATGAGCTTATAAAAAAAAATTACATAACTATTACTCACTAGTGAGCTATAGAGATTTTTTTTCAATGGATACTTTGTTTTGTGCAAAAGTTAAAAAAAAACGATACAAAAAAGTTTAACGTTACTTTATACTTTAAACGTTTCTGTACAAAAAAAGAAATTAGTAAATATTATTTTTATAGAGGCAAAATTCAATTTTTGTGTGTTGTAGTTTAATGTTTATAGAATGAAAAAAATAAGCCGGATGATTTAGACGGGGTTATAAAAGTCCCAGGCGCGTTCAAATATGTTTTGCAAAAAATACAAAAAATTGGTTTGAGGCAATTTGAAATTTAAATTGGGTGTTATTTGAAACTAAAAACTAGGGATTCTCAAAAGAGAGATCATTTTGACTATCTAACTGGCAGGTGATCTAAATTGAGGGATTCATTTTGCCCCGCTACCCACCAGCCAGGTCTGCACTTCAGGGACATAACAGGAGAGCTATGTGTCAAGTTTTCAGCTTGCTTCAAATACCTACCCAAATTTTGCTACCAGCTCAGGAATATAATCAAAATGTGACTATTTCCTTACTTTTATTCACAAGTGAGTTATAGAGTTGTTTTAATTGGTTGAGTTGCTTTGTTGTTAAAAATGTTTCGAAATAAAAATGATCGTGGTCAGTAGAACAAATTAATTAATGTAACTATTACTCGCTCATTTCATGAAACTTCGTATTTAAATAGATATTCGAATTTCAACTTACAACCCGTCTTTCTTGGATTTGAAATTTGTACAGTATTCTGCTATCTACTAGTCCCATATTATGGGTATCTAATGAAAGGGCTGGACTTAAATGGAAAATATTTTTTTCATAACCTCTCTCAATATGGGCCATATTAAGGAGAGGTTATGAAAAAATATTTTTTCCGCCAATTTGTATTTTGTGGAGACCGTCATCTTGAATCAATATCAACAAATCAAACATAGCTAAGAAACACCGCACGGAAACTAGCATTTAAATATAAACCGCATTGAAAATGGTCGATCCGTTTGAGCTCTACGGTGCCACAGACAGAAAGACATCGTCGTCAAACTTTTAACACCCCTCTTTTTGGCCGGGGGTTAAAAAGACAATGGAATGCAAAGAAAAATACATATCTTAACAACTACATACATATGTATAGGTTGCTACGTATTAAACAGCGACAATCCTTGAGCACATCAATTAATTATCTCTGTTTTAAATAATATAATTGATGGGTCGTGCCGGCGTCTCGCGAGACATAAACAGTTCAGTTCCATCCGCATCGGATCGTCGCGATCTGGACGCGAGGGGTCTCAACGACTCTCAACCGAGTTTCGTATTTATAGGTTACGAACGACGAAGGAAATAGATGTGGCAATTAATCCAATATTTTTTTTTTTTTTTGAGTGGGCAGAGCCTTTATTAACAAAACTAAGTTGCTCACGTTATACAAAGCACAGATTCGCTCCTGTATGGAGTACTGTTCGCGCCTTTGAGATGGATCGGCTAAGTATCAGCTGGGGACTCTGGAATCGATTGAGAGACGCGCCAAAAGACTCATAGGCAATGACACTCTTGTGCGTAAAAGACTTCAAAGTCTTGATCATCGCCGCAAAATCGCTAGCTTATCGGGTTTTTTTTTCGGTTACACTTCGGAGAGTGTGCAACTGATCTGCATGATCTAATGCCACCTTGCCCTTTCTTCTATCGGACTTCTCGTTCCACAAAAGGGCGACATCGTTTCATGGTTGATGTTCCAAAGACGCGAACGAAGAGATTTGACTCCACGTTTGTGATAAGAACGTCTAGGTTGTGGAATGCGTTGCCTGAGTGGGTTTTCCCTGATGGTTACAATCTTGGTGTCTTCAAATTGAGAGTGAATCTGTTTTTTCTAGGTAAATACGCTCCATCGTAGATCTGGTTCGTTGCCACTAGTTCCATTCACAGTTCCATGATGGAACTACTGATAATATTTTTACAACATTAGTACCATTAAAAATGGATCTCGAAATAATGGAACTCTCATCATCGCTTAACATCAGGCGAGATGGTGGTCAAGTGCGAACCTATTATAGTTAAAAAAACTAAAATACAATGATAACTACACTAGGTACACTACAAACCTACCTAACTAACTACTTACACTAAGCACATCTAAGATATCCATAAACCATTGTAGGTCTCAAGACTGGTCACAGCATCGAAAGCGTACCCAGCATTGTGCAACAGTGATGGCGGCATTACCACGCTGAATGGCAATGCTTATGCGTGGGACCAAATAAACGCCAGCATTTCCAATAAAATAATAAAGTATAGTCAATGTGAAAGTTTAGGTGTAGTGGTACACTCTCTGCAGAGTCAGCCTGGGGAAGTACCACACCTTTGTCAGTTATTCCTATAGAATATTTATCTTAATATATATAAATCTCCTGTCACGATGTTTGTCCGCGATGGACTCCTAAACTACTTAGCCGATTTTAATGAAATTTGGATGCCGTGTGTAGATTGATCCAACTTAAAAGATAGGATAGTTTTTTATGAATATTGGTGGACAATTCACACACAACACCATCTGACCCCAAACTAAGCAAAGCTTGTAATATGGCGGCCAGATCGCTGATAGAATACTTATATAGTTCTAAATACATACTTATTATACATAGAAATATATATTTCGATTAATGGGCTTTATGTGACAATATCCGAGTGAAGCCAGAACGGGCCGCTAGTTTATTATATATTTAAGCAGGAACTTAAAACATCACTGTGTTCGGGGGTCTACCGCCGACCGAAACCTGTCTTAGCTTAGATGTTTATCTGTCTTTTCTTTTCGTTTGAAATGATAGAGATGGGGATAGCAAAGCCAAAGCCGATTTAGTTAGACGGCAGAAGGCCCGGTTTGAAAGGCCAATGCTATCGGAGACAGTGCCGGATTAAGCCAGCGCGGGGCCTGTAGCAATTTCTGTCAAAAGTGGCCCTTTATGGCCCTTGAGGCTTGAGGCTGTCTCTGTGTGGGGCGCTCTATGTCGATATGACCAAGTTTAACGAGGGAAAGATGCAGGCGTGTCTGTTCTCCGCAAAAAAGGAGACTGATTCCTACTTTTCGAAGTGTATTTGTTCTGACTTCTGATCATCTCGAGGTTCTGGGCGTTACTTAGACATATACGCTCAACGTTGGCTCTTTCATCGAGTCCACAGCTAAATAAACTTCACTACAATCAAATAATAAACTGCACGATCTAATATCACTTAACCCTTTTTCTATTGAACTGCTCGTAGCGCGAAAAAGCAAATAAGCGATTGTTTTTTCGAAACAAACCATATCGTAGACCGCATTGTCGCTTACCATCTTTCTTAACAAAAAAATCGTCCTAATATCCGTTGCTGGTATTCTTCACAATCGGTCACATATCTGGCTCTTCCCTCTTGAGTTTAAGACTTTGAGGTGGGAGTGAATCATAGACTAAGTGCTTCGCGGTTAAGGTTTGCAAGATATTTTTGCTCCTACTATATTCACAGTCAGACAGGCGGAGCGTGGGGCCCCCAGTTCGCGCGGGGCCCGTAGCATTTGCTACTCTTGCTGTATGGCTAATCCACCATTGATCGGAGATATTACTGAGCGTACAAAACATTTCATACTTCTGGGTGATGAGCGCAGTGTAGTGGTAGGCAATGATTTGGACTTGTAGATTACTTATAATTCACGAAATTTTAAATACCTTTGACAAATCTATTTGCATCCTGAAAAAGCGTCTATTTAGTATGTTTCGGACTAAAAAAAGCTAGGTGATATTTGCTGAGACCCCTTTATTTATTTATTCAATGAACACACAAAACAGAATGTAATAAACACAAACTATAACAAAAGAGTATACTGTACAGAACTGTATTACATTCCAAACTATGTGGGCCTAGAAACAACATTTGTTTAAATACAGTGGTTTGATAATAATAATGTTAAATTAGAGATAAAACAAAGAAAATTAGGCCGACAGATCTGATCTTAAAACTAACATCCTTTTCCTCAAAGCAAGATTAGTTGAGATTCGGCTCGACCCTCCCCCCTAGAACAACACTCCTAATTGTTGAACCTGACAGTAAATAATTTCACTGACTGGTTTTCGGTTTTCCCGCTTTTACTAAGCCACCAAAAAACACGATGACACCGTCGTGATCCATGAAGAATGATGGTATTAAATACAAAAAAATACAAATACAAAAATCTTAATTGCTGTTTGCAAGTAAGATAAGGTGATACAAAACATTTTAAAAGTTGACCCATACAAACTGGCCTCTTCTGCTAGAGGCATGCAATATGTCTGGCAACACAGTTTCCATTGGTCTGAATTTACACAATGATAGTAATAGTCAGCTGATAAAGTGGTCTTCTTTTTCATTTTTAGCTTTTAATCGATTTTATAATATTATATGGCATTTGATTCATCGTCTATTAATTTCTGGCTTCTATCCGGTTGTGCTATGTAAGTGTGATATGTTTAGTGAGCACAATTACATATTCGTAGTATATCTGTCTTCAAAGGCGTAGATCGTGGGTTTGATTCCCCCTCAGTGCAAATATTGCTCGTAGTGAGATGGGTACAAATAAGCCTTCTAAATCTGGATCTATGCATAAGTGTGTATTTTTCGACTATATGCCTAAGTATTGTGTCACCTATTTGGCTTAGCTTAGTATGGGCGTATCTTATCTTATAACTTTAAACGAGCAATTCTTGTAGGTGTATATATATATATAGAATCTTGAATCTCGGAAACGGTTCGAACGATTTTCATGAAATTATGTACTTATACAGAGAGTTTAGGGGACGATAAATCGATCTACCCAGGTTTTATTTTAAACAATTTTTGTTAGTTGTTTTTTAGACAATGAAAAACTCTTACATAAACATTAGAATGCGACGGTGAATTTCGGGGCAATATAGTTAACTCAGTCGGGAAGTTGGGCGGTTATAATATGGTAGATTCGGGTTCGAATCCAGCCGGCCGCCTTTCTTTTTTCAATTTCCTTTTTTTTTTTGATAAAATTTGTACGTATCTAAGTCACCCAGGTGCTATTGTGTTGTATGAGAAATCTTCAGCTATATTGATTTATTTCGAAGCTCCATGGTCCCGTGCAGCTCCTTACGTGTAGTACGTCCCACAAATTAGCGACACAATTAGACCCGCGAATGCGTGGGCCGAGCTATTTTTTAGAAGTGCCATCTTGATTCGTATGTATTGTTTGGAAAGGATTTCTCATTAATTGCTAAGACCGCCTTGTATTTGGTTGTGGAAGGCAAACTCTTCAGCTGGCATCGACCTGTTTGCGAGGGTTGTTTTGTGGGCATCATGATCGTCTGCGGATTGGAAACTTTCAAGGTATGTCTCATAAAGAAATCTGTGTAAATTACATTTTTAACCCCCGACAAAAAAAAGGGGTGTTATAAGTTTGACGTCGATGTCTGTCTGTCTGTCTGTCGGTCTGTCTGTCTGTCTGTCTGTCTGTCTGTCTGTCTGTGTGTGTCTGTCTGTGGCACCGTAGAGCTCAAACGGATGGGCCGATTTCGATGCGGTTTTTTTTATTTGAAAGTTAATATCCGTGCGGGTGTTCTTAGCTATGTTTGGTTAATATCGATTCAAAATGGCCGCCTCCACAAAATGGCGGACAAAATATTTCTTCACAACCTACCTCAATATGGGTATCAAATGAAAGGGCTTGACTAGTAGAGTACTAAACGCTATAACAAATTTCAAATTCAAGATGGCCGCCACCACAAAATGGCGAATCATATAATATTTTTCACTACTACCTCAATATGGGTATCAAATGAAAGGGCTTGATTAGTAGAATACTTTGCACTATGACAAATTTCAAATCCAAGATGGCCGCGACCACAAAATGGCGAATTACATTTCCTTTTTCACAATTCCCTTAATATGGGTATCAAATGAAAGGTCTTGACTAGTAGAATGTTGTACAGATAACAAATCTAAGGTAGTCGGGGGTTAATCAAAATTTTTAATTTTGTTCTTGTTTTACGTGTTTTTTATTTCACATATACGAGTATATACTAGTGTAGTGTCTTCTAATAACAGACGAATGTATTTTATGTTTTACTAGCGGACCCTACAAACGTTATTTATGTAGAGCATATAAATTATAATCAACTGCATAAAATGTCACGACTTTTCATGTAAATAGATGACTTCATGTTTTTATTTTATTTATTATTATTAAAATTAGCCACTCCACAGACTCCGGGGTCCGTGGTCTTCGTCATTTAAAGTCTTATTTTTTTAAATATTTCTTGGATTAGGAGAAGAAAAGGAAGATAGGGGGGAGTTGGGAATATTTTAAACCTAATATTCTTGTGGTCGCCTGTTGACCCGATCACTACCACGTGGGATTTTGCTAGTAATCGACTCAACATCGTCATTTGCCTAAGCCGCCTCCTCCCGGCTCAGAGCCTCCACAACGGCCGCATTTCTGTCCCAGATGGCCATCTGTAGGTTGAAATCTCGGATGGTCTTCGGTAATGCAGCCAACGCTCGCCGCACGAACCGGCCGATGGCGTCGTCAGTGTTGTCAGCGTAGTATCTGTAGGTCCCCGTATGCCGAGAGATTGCAACTACCGCATGGGGCACGCTCTCGTGCAGCTTCATGTTTGCCTTGGTTTTGATTACCATTACCGACTCGTATGTTAGTCCCTGAGCTTCATGGATGGTAAGGATGCGTGACCCGGTGCCTGACCCATAACCCTGGTCTGTCAGAGTCTCCTTCTCCTCTTGAGTGTGAACTAAAAAGAAGGTGTTTGGTAGGGTGTTGGGTATTTGAGCTACCTTATACCTTCTCTGCTCTAGGAACTTTATACGGGACGCTGAAGAGTACATACCAGAGTATATTTCCCTCAGCGCATATGCGATTCCATTGGGTTTCGATGTGTGCAGATGTGTTTCGATGAATGACTTCATGTCAATGAACGAAGGTTAAATTATTTGAGTTCACACAAAAATAATAAAAATCACGATTAAATTAATGAAGTGAGACGGTAGTAGAGTAAAAAATACCTTATTACCTAATCCCATTCTTACCAACTTTACAAAACAAAAATATACGTTAAAGTCGTTTCAACCGTTTCCAAACCACTAATTACATGACACGGGATTCTATATAAGAGAGATATATCACAATAACCAGTAGTTAGTGTAGTTTCTTGAATCGTACTCTTAATTTTAATTATATTAAATCACAATCTCTTCCAGTACGTTTTATTAACCACTGCGGAGATCAAGAAGTCGCCGGTAGGATTTTCAAATATGCATTTCTCATTACGCTAGCGTTTAAGTCTGGATTAAGTTACACATTTATTTTCTGCAAAAAAATCAAACTAAGAGAAAACAAATGTAGGATTACGATATTAATTATTTCTTAGGCACTAGAATTCTTATTGTAATATCGCGAAATACTCCTTCGAAACTGTACTTTAAGTGTATGTACGTTACAATATAAAAAGAAACCAAAAAAAAATGTATGGTAATAAAAAAAGTGCAAGAAGTTAATTACTTCTTTTCTTTATTCCTCGGAAGTCGAATTTACCACCAGACACATGTCCTGCTCGTCTCGTCACAATACTATAAATAAAAGTGGTCGAGTGCAAGTCGCACTCTCCTTGAAATTGAAGGCCTTCGTAGCAGCAAGTAACATAATATAAAAGTTCTTGTACGTCGTTGTTACTTTAATCAGTGTGTTAGCAAAATAGTGAATTTATGACGTATTAAAATAAAACTACTTCCATTACAGTCATTTTCTTATTTTAGAAGTTACAGGGGACACACATTTACTACTCTAGAAGATCCCGAGCGCAAACTATTCAGTTAAGAAAAAAAAAAAAATTTGGAACCTCAATATAATTTCACTCCATTGAAGCGACGCCTTCCATATGTTAAACTGGTAGAGTCTGAGGAAATTATAAAAACAAGTTATTACGCATCGTCGTAGTAAGTAAAGTCGCTGAAATCGGACGAGATGGCAGTCAGACGGCGATTATTATTTACAAAAATACACATATTTTTTCGACTTGACATTTGATAGTATTAGAAATGCTAGATAGTAGCTAAATAGTTATTCATTTTCATCAATATTTATCCTGAACTATGGTAATCTTTATTAAAGCTAACCACAATGAATGATAGATTCATGTGGGTATTATGAATAAACTAATCTTTCAATGTTATTTGTGCCGTCTTCATTCCATTAATTAATATAGATGTAAAAATATTGAGACTAAATGGTTTAATTAACACTCCTGCAATGCAACAAGCTGGTGCACAGTTCTCTGTTGTCTTCGCGTTGCATACATACATTTTTATACTACTTACATTTTTATTATCTGTATAGATGTAGATTTTCCTCTCTTTATACCCATAAGATAAATAGAAAACTTTTGATTGTGCCACAAACAAACATAAATATTGCAGTAAAATACTTATGAAGTACCTAGGTGTTTATCTTGAGTAACTAATTGACCTCCGATAGCAAACGCGTAGAATAATAGAATATAAGAAAATTACATATTCAAACATTCCATTAATGCAATCATTTTCTCAAAGATAACGCAACACAAACGCCAGTAATTTTTTTTGAGGAAAGTCACATTAGTGTAGAATTTATCGACGTTTGTGAAGACGAACGAAAACTGATGGTCTTGTAGGTAGAGCTTCTGATTGTACTATCGTGAGGTAGTAAGTTTGAATCCCGCCTGTACCTTTTGAGTATTTTTCATATGTAGAGTTCACAAGGACATTATACACTTATTGATGTGTATGGAGCAATAGCTTAAGAAGATTGTATTTTGATAGGATAGTAGATTATGCTACAAATGTATAAAGTTAGTGATTACCGCTGAGGCGCCATTTATGAAAGATAGATATTCAACACACTTGCGAATAAAATAACAATAAAAAATCATTTCAACAGTGAAAAATAGCAATGAATTTTTTTCCGTTTTGGCGGGAAAAAATAATCAGTTAAGTGCAACTAAGCCACAGTTTAAAGTTATAAGTTTTTTTTAGTGAATGTTTATTATAGGTGTAATTACATGCCTGATTGCGATGAATTTAGAGTGACTTTATGAGCAAGTGTGTTGATTGTTATGTTACTTCTACTATTTGGTACTGTAAGTTGACCAGTCCTGAATCTAGTGATGCTGTTTTGCTATACACTAATCAATCAAACGAATCAAATCATAATCAAAACATAAACATTCTTTGTTAATAATATAAGTATAAGATTTGTATAGGTTTATAAGGCAATATACATACATAATCGCACAAGGACAAACTCTTTAAGTTTTCACGTGTATAACATTGTCTGTAGCTAGTTTTTCTGCGTCATTAGCACTATAAATAATTACACAGGTATTTTCCAATTTATTATCTTCTTCAAACAGCTTCCGCGATTATCCGATAGCTTCAGCAAACATATACAGTCTTAGCTTCGGTAATGTATTCCGGATTTAGTGTTGTTTTAACTTTCTTTAAAAAAGGCTGTGGGGTGGGCATAGCATTGCGAAAAGCAAACGACATGTAGTTTTCTATAAAAATGTTATTTAAAAAATATCGTTGATATAAACTTTCTAGGATGGAATTTTCATGTTTGGTTAAAAACTCCTTCAACTAAAATGTTAATCAAATCTCCCTCAACGGGAACGGGAACCTATTGCTGAAGATTCTATTTATGACAATTCTAGTTGTGAAATTGATAATAGAACCAGATGCAAAGAAAGTGGACGAAGTTATGGCAGATAAAATAGTAGTGAGCTCGAAAGATATCACAATACTGACTAAAAAAATAGAACCAAACGAAACAAATATAGACGAAGCAATAGCTGAAAAAGTAGAAGTCAGCTTGGAAACTATTGCAGATATGACAAAAAAGTAGAACTCACCCCAAAAGATATCGAAGACATATTTGAGGAAGTAAGACCCAGCGCGAAGGATATAGATGAAATAATGGCTGAAAAAATGGAGATCACTTCCAAATATACAGAAGAGATTATTGATAAAGTAGAAGAACCAAGTGCGGACGATATACACGTAACGACTGAGAAAGTAGAGCTCGACTCGAAAAATATCGAAACAATGACTGAAACAATAGATACCATTTTGAAGGATATAGACGAATCGATTGCAGAGAAAAGAGAACGCGTCGTGGTATGCTGGATCATAAAGTTAACATCTGCTAAAATGTAAAACAAAATACATATAAAAGTGTCATTTTAACTAGTGCTATAAACGGCAGCCTTAATGCTAATAGCGGTTTTTTACAAGCAACCCTTAATGATAGGAGACCTCTAGAAGAACCACTTAAGCTTTGTTATAAAAATTATGTATCCATACGCTTCAGGTAGTACATTTATCATCATGATCAACGCTGGACACTGGCATCTTCACCTGCATAGGTTATCAGTTGATCGCGGTATCCTAGGTTATACACGACATTATAAACACAACCTTTATCCGTCGCTCTATGTTTCTGACGACCGTCTAACGCTTCGTTTACATATCCTGTACCAATTTTATTCCGTTGCAGTTTCGCATCATAAGTCAGATTCAATCAGTTATTAACAGTTTCATCCTTCTATTCCAGATGTATGGTCGCTACCAACGCGACCTGAGCGAGGCAGCGAGAGAAGAAGCGAGGCGACTGCGTCGGCTGCGGAAGAAGAGACGGAAAGATGACAAGCTGCGACAGAAGGAGCTAGAAGCGAACGGAAAGCCAAGGCCCAGGGGGAAGTTCTTCAAAGTTCTAGGTAAGTTTTATGTTAAAATAACAACTCAAGTCTTAAGTAAAACTGAAATCCGATATGGCAGTTCATTGGAAAAATAGACTGATAATTATTGACGCTTATAATACTTTATTTAAACGCTGTTTCTGCGATACAAATTTGTGTAGTTCCATCATGATTCGATATTCTTTGTGAATAACTTCAAAATACCGAACGAATTGTTAATTGACCCATTTAGGTTTATTAAGCACGTTATGAGAAAAGCCTCCTCTTTCTATACTAATATATTTTCCTGCAATGTAGTTACTAGTCTGATCACAAGAACAAAATTAAAAATTTTGATTAACCCCCGACTACCTCGGATTTGTTATCTGTACAACATTGTACTAGTCAAGCTCTTTCATTTGATACCCATATTATGGGAGTTTTGAAAAAAAGAAATATATTTCGCCATTTTGTGGGAGCGGCCATCTTGGATTTGAAATTTGTCATAGTGCAAAGTATTCTGCTAGTCAAGCTCTTTCGTTTGATACCCATGTTGTGGTAGTAATGAAAAAAATAATATAATTCGCCAGTTTGTGGTGGCGGCCATCTTGGATTTGAAATTTGTTATAGTTTATAGTGTTCTACTAGTCAAGCCCTTTCATTTGATACCCATATTGAGGTAGGTTGTGAAGAAATATTTTGTCCGCCATTTTGTGGAGGCGGCCATTTTGAATCGATATTAACCAAACATAGCTAAGAACATCCGCACGGATATTAACCTTCAAATAAAAAAAACCGCATCGAAATCGGCCCATCCTCGTTTGAGCTCTACGGTGCCACAGACAGACACACATACAGACAGACAGACATCGACGTCAAACTTTTATCACCCCTTTTTTTGGTCGGGGGTTAAAAAACCGTTGTGTTCATTAGTATCATTTAGCCATCGTTAACACGGTCTGCCAGAGTTCCGCTGAACGTCGTATTTATTTTCTATCAAACTACTTACCCAATCATTGACTGGCCTAGTGGCTAAGTTCGTAGTAAGTCGGCCTGTGAAGCCGTGGGTCGTCAATTCCCATACCGGACCCATATTTGTGTGATGATCACAAATATCTGGTCATGTTTCTGGGTGTCTCTATGTATGTATTTGCCACTACCAGCTATGTGGTTCCTTGTACTAAACAAGCTTTGCTTAATTTTAGGCTAGATATGAGAAAATATATCCACCAATATTTATTTCGCAAATGTTGAACAGATGAAGTATGTCGCAGGATATGTATGGAGACACACGTTTGCGCGTCTCGGCGAGGACTGGGTGTTCCTCGCTCTGCTCGGCATCATCATGGCGATACTCAACTTCGCCATGGACAGGGGGATCGCTGTCTGCAACAATGGTGAGTCCAAATCTCCTTCTCTAGTCTTCTGGAGTGCAGCTAAGAAAATGAAGTGCTCCTATAGTCTAATTATTTCTCCGTATACTACGTAGCTGTCTCGTATGTGACTTGTAGATTCTGAACTTAATATAATGCAAAGGATTCCTATCGCAATTCAGCGTGGTAATGCTGCCAGCATTTTGGGCTCCTTTGCGCCAGGAACGGTGCAGGGCGGGTTATGTGGTAGCTTGTAATATAGAATTTAAATGTCATCGTTACTTTATTTTTGTGAGTTTATGATTAATTTTATTGTATCTGTATATGGTGTATATTATGTTGTCCATCTAATGCAATATACGCTTCTTAAAGAATACCTTTATAGACTACTAAAATGTCGAAGTAAGAGCAACCCTATGTTTGATTTAAAAAAAACTGGATTGTTTTAATGTCTAGTAGTAATGTCCAAACATTACAGTGTTTCCTGATAAATTCCAGGGCATAGGCAAATCATCTCATGTCTCCAGGTGTTGGGTTTATTCGGAAAGTAAAATAATGTTTTTGAAAAATATATATATGATCAAATTAACGGTGTTAAGGTACTTACATGCTAAAATTTATGTTTTAATTACAAGCTGCTTGCGGTCTGTAAAAGGTAAAGTAATATATTTGTCTAAAATATAGCGGTTGTAAACAATTTTTAGGGCACCACTATATTTGGTAATGTTGCGTATCATAATTTACTTTTTTCATGTCGGCTGTAAATCTGATTATTTTATTATTAACATTAAGTTTTGTTTCAACAAGATATATATGTAGGTACATATTTAGCAATAATTGCATTACATTTCTTAAGATCTTTTAAGTCATGGTCTACTCGGGAGAACGGTAAATGCTGATCCGGAGGCCCGGTTCAAACCCCACACGCACCAGTCTTTTCGAAGTCATGTGCGTAATGCCGCTAACTTAAAGATGAAGAAAGAAAACATCGTGAGGAAATCGATGTGTTCCTAGAATCTTCTAAGGTCATGTGTCATCCACCAACCAGAACTTGGCCAGCGTGGTGGATTATGGCCTTGTCTCTTTGCGATTCCCAGCGTCCCAGAGTTCCAAGTCCCAGCAGTGGGAACATTTAGTGGACCGCTTATGGTTATGGCATTTATTTGTTAAGTCTGCCCGTGAAGCCGTGAGTCGTGGGTTCGATCCCCCACCCAGTGCAAATATTTGTGTGATGGATAAAAATATTTGCACTTTGCCTGGGTGTTTTCTATGTACAATAAGTATGTATTTAGAAATAACTAAGTGTTTTGTAATCAGCTATGTGCTGGGCTAGGTGGTGTTGTGTTTAAAAAGCCCATAATATTTTTAGATAAACCCTTGATTATTGCACTTAAATAATGAATAAAAACAAAATACAGAAACACCTTAAAACAAAGTAGCATTTGGCGACCTTATTGCTAAGAGCTATTTCTTTTAGGCAACTGTAGTGTGGTGAAGAAGATATGAGTAGTGGAAGTCGCGGTATACAATTTTAGGAGTACATAGATACTTTATGTACTTCTGTATCGTAACATACTGATAACTCTACTTGTTTTATTGTTTTTACTTGTTTTATTTATTGTTAGTTATTTAATATTATTTTTTTTTTTTTTGGACATCATTTTTATTTTTAATTTATATTTTATTTTTATTTTTTTGATATGGAATGTAATTTCTGAAATAAATGATTGAATTGAATTGAATTGATAACTCTACTTACATATGTAATATGTATATATTTTAATCTTATTTTATTTAATTAAGCAGATCAGTCGCACACAGTCCGAAATGTATCCGATAAGAAACTGTTGCGTTGCGTGTTTCAGCCCGCATGTGGATGTACAGCGACCTGGCTTACTCGACGTTCTCTCAGTACGTAGCGTGGGTGTCGCTGCCCGTGTGCCTCATCCTGTTCGCGGCCGGCTTCGTGCACATAGTCGCCGCGCAGAGTATAGGTACTCCATTATTTTTTGTTTTCAATGAAGAGGACAAAAGTAGCTCCATATGGTTTGTGTAATATTACACATGGTGCGGTTCGCCAGTTTATTCACTTGAACTTGGCTGGCCACACTGCTGTGTGTCTAGAATCTGGATTAAGAGACCTGGATATTGGTACGTCCATTTTTAACCGACTTCAAAAAATGTATGACTTTTTTGTATGTATCTTACTCGATAGCTCCAACTTGTGATTTTGGTGATAGAACAGTTTTCAGAAGTTATAAATTTTATCGAAATTGGTGTAGTGATTTTTGAAATATCGACGAAACTAAAAAGAGCATAGGTCCATAAACGTTTTTTTTTGTCTTACCTGTTATATAAAGAGTGAAATCGAATGACTGAGACGGAAAACTAAGAATTAATAAAAGTAGAGTCAAACCTCTTCGTTCGTGTCTTTGGAACATCAACCATAAAACGATGTCACTTTTTCGAGCTTCCTACGAGCAGTTCGATAGAAAAAAGCGCAAGATGATATTAGATCATGCAGATCAGACACAAGCGCACCGTCTTACTCGTGTCGCCACTCTATATTAAAAACATAATTTTAATATTCCAATCCGTATTACGTTTCCAGGTTCCGGTATTCCAGAAATGAAGACAATCCTCCGAGGAGTGCATTTGAAAGAGTACCTCACGTACCGAGCTTTAATATCCAAAGTCATTGGTCTGACTGCCACCCTGGGGTCGGGCCTGCCGTTGGGGAAAGAAGTAAGTAATACAGTAAAAAAATAACTTTTTTTTATAATAATTGACGAGACGAGCAGGACATGTGCCTGATTGTAAGCAACATGCCTGCCACATAACAGGACAGTGACACGCAGCTATTGGAACATAAAGAGTCTAAATCATTACCTAGCACTGCACTGCGCTCATCACCCAGAGATCTAAGATGTTATACCTCTAAGCCCTGTAATTTGTCTGGAAACATTGCCCTTCAAACCGGAACACAGTTATGTTTTCACATTACTGTTTGGCGGTAGAATAACTGGCAAACGTGTGGTACTTCCCCAGGCGGACTCTGCTAGGAGTCCCACAATATATGCAGTTTTTTGTGTTAGCTGATGTGATTTATGTTTGTGGTAGCATTGTTGTTTTATGAGAAACACTAGCAGTGCCCCGTGATTTTACCCGCTTAGTTACCGGTTCCTTTATTTTTTCGAGATAAAAAGTAGCCTATGTATTTTTCTACACTATAATCTCACCGTGTTCCGAATTTCAGCCCAATCCGTTCATACGATATTGCGCAACAAACATCCATACATTGACATCCATATAATATTTAAACATTATACGATATCAATCAAATATCAATAAATTCAAAAACGGCCAAGTGTGAGTCGAACTCTTTTAACTATCTAACTATCGCTGTTCATGAGATACAGCTTGGTGGCAGACAGGCGGACGGACAGCGTAGTCTTAGTAACCGGGTCCTGTTTTACCATTTGGGTAATCCTAAAAATCTCATATGTCAAACATCCCAGGGTCCATCCGTCCACATAGCGTCCATGGTAGCGGCGATGCTCTCCAAACTGGTGACGACCTTCCAAGGGATCTACGCCAACGAATCGAGGACCACGGAGATGTTGGCGGCTGCTTGCGCTGTGGGCGTGGCGTCATGCTTCGCCGCGCCTGTTGGAGGTCAGTTTATGTTGGTTTTGATAGTTAGAGACAAGTTTATGGTGGCTTTGATAGTTGAAACGCAGTTTATGTTGGCTGTGATAGTTGAAAGTCAGTTTATGTTAGTTCTGATAGTTTAAAGACAGTTTATGTTGGTTCTGTATAGTTTAAAGACAGTTTATGTTGGCTCTGATAGTTGGAAAGTCAGTTTATGTTGGTTCTGATAGTTTAAAGACAGTTTATGTTGGTTCTGAATAGCTTAAAGACAGTTTATGTTGGCTCTGCTTGTTGGAAGTCAGTTTATATTGGTTTTGATATTTGGAGGTCAATTTATGTTGTCTCTGTTCCTTTTTTGTCTAGGTTTCTTCAGCAACCTTTTTGATCTGAAAACCTTTTTTATTTAATTGTCGTGGGAAACTCCAAGCTCCAAACTCACTCAAACTCCAAAGCGAGCTTTACTTGCAGTAACTACTCGTATCTTCACAAACACGGTGTGTATGAGTGCGTGACCGCGGAGAGACTCAGTAGGTACCGCCCTTATGTGAGAGAATCATTTTGCCCCGGTACTCACCAGCCAGACCATCTCCGTGTTGGGGTATAATAGAAGAGCTATGTGATACATTTTCAGCTTGCTTCAAATACCTCAAAATTTGATGCCAGGTCTCAGAATATGGGTCATCGTGCTGAATACGGATGTTAACACTAGTCACATATTAATGTTTAATGTTAATTTTATGATAGTTTGCGTTAATAGAATATCGAAAATCACTTTATTATAATGTAATATTTCGTAGTAAATTTATTAAATGATTTCAAATGCTATATTTTTTATCTGTTGTCACGTGACTGGAAACACCAATATGAATTATTACGTCACTAGTCGCAAAACAAACTGTTGAAACTGATTAAACTGTTTACTTTTCTGCATTTTTATTATAATTTGCGTTCTTAGCGACGACGATTTTGATTGTTTGTATTCAAGTAATGATAAGAAAACGTAAACTGGGCATACAGTCATGAATCGTGACCAATGTTTTGCGACTAGTGACGTCACATCAGTCGTTAGTGTTTTAGCGGCACAATTCAAAATTAGTCTAATATTGTATATTTACTCATCGAAAATACTAATATTTTTAAATAAAATGTTATTTTTTTACGGGAAACAAGGGTCAATCTTCAAAATAAAAGCAATTCCGAAAAATTTTTAACATCCCTATTCTGGCCTTAACTCTTTTCTTGTGAGCAAAGGCGCCGAGTCCCAGCAGTGGGAACATTTAGTGGGTTGCTTATGCATGAAATACCTATAGTGGCTAACTTGTACTGGTCTCGTGCTTATGCATGAGATACCTATAGTGGCTAACTTGTACTACTGGTCTCGTTTCCAGGTGTGTTGTTCTCGATCGAAGTCACGACCACGTATTTCGCCGTAAGGAACTACTGGAGAGGCTTTTTTGCTGCCTGCTGCAGCGCCATTGTAAGTTCAAAAAATTAAATGTTTGAGAATATTTCACACACAACACTATTTGCCCTCAATGCAAACTACACGCTTGTCAAAGTCCATAACAACATCCTGCTGAAGCACAAGACGTTGGCGTAATTGTGCTCACCAAACATATCACACTTACATAGCACAACTGGATAGAAGCCAGAGATTAATAGACGATGCATCAGATGACATATACTTCTAATGTGATACAACCGATTAAAAGCTAAAAATGAAAAAAGAAGAAGACTCTATCAACTGACTATTATTATCATTGTATCAATTCAGACCCATGGAAACTGTGTTGCTAGACATATTGCATGCCTATATGTAAGTATTATGGCCGCTATATTACAAGCTTTACTTAGCTTGGGGTCAGATGGTGTTGTGTGTGAATTGTCCGCCTATATTTATTTATTTATTTATGTTTGTAGATGTTCCGGCTGCTATCAGTGTGGTCGGGCGCCATGCCCACGGTGAAGCCCCCTGTTCCCCACGAACCTGCCGCAGGACTTCCCCTTCGACCCCCAGGAGTTTGCAGTCTTCGTGCTGCTCGGGTAAGATCATCATCATCATCATCATCAGCCCGTGTTCGTCCACTGCTGGACATAGGCCTCTCCTATAACACGCCACTCAGCCCGATCCTCGGTCTTACGCTTCCAACCGCCACCAGCTGTCTTTCGTATATCGTCACTCCATCTAGTCTCAGGGCGTCCTACACTACGTTTACCGATTCGCGGTCTCCACTCCAGAACCCGCTTACCCCAACGGTTATCGGGTCTGCGACAGATGTGACCGGCCCACTGCCACTTCAGTTTGCTAATACGCTGAGCTATGTCGGTGACTTTAGTTCTCTAACGAATTACTTCATTGCGAATGCAATCCCTCAGAGAAACTCCAAGCATAGCCCTTTCCATAGCTCGCTGAGTGACTTTGAGCTTTCGGACCATTTTGACTGTCAGTGTCAGTGACGGGTAAGATCACATGGCTCAAATATACGCATGATACTGTAGTAATACGCAGGTGTGTTGCTTTTTTTTTAAAATTTTATAGGTTGGCACGTGACCGGCATCTCGTCTGATGATAAGCAACGATGCGGCCTACGATGGAATAATACCAGGTGTACACTTGACCGCCACTCGCGTGATGGTAAGCAACGATGCGGTCTACGATGGAGTAATACCTAGAAGACACCGATTCACTCTCGATTTGAAGACAACAAGATTGTAAACATCGGGAAATACTGTTTAACTCTTTTTTTACGAAATGGCGTGTAAATTGAACATTTATTAAAAAAGAGCTTTCACTGAACGCAATCCAAAATCTAGACGTTCTTAAAACCAATGTAGAGTCAAACCTCTTCGTTCGGGTCATTGGAACGTCAACCATGTAACGATGTCGCTTTTTCGATCTACGAGTGGTACTATAGTAATACTAAAAATAAAAATCACTTAATACGATGTCTGTGTGTAAATGGTGTTCAGAATAAGTGGAAGGAAATGGCGAAAAAACTAATTAGTCCGTCTGTCGTTAGTATTAAAAATATTGTACGCGTATTTTTTCTTACGTTTCACAAAGAAGAAATCACAAAGATACAGTGTCTAGAAGTTTCAAGTGACGTCACGTTATGGTACGATTTTTACGATAGAGTGACGTCACAACCCCCCTCTGGAAATCTGATGTTCTATGTCTTTGTCAATTTTTGATAATTTGATAAAAATATGTGTCCCATATTTTCCAAAATCTATCTAACGAATTAATTAGAATGATATATTTTGTACCCTTTTGTCATCTCAATTGGGGGAAGGTATTAGCGCAACTGTGGGGAAATTATTAAAAAAAAACCGTTTGTTTTACAGGATCGTGTGCGGTCTACTGGCGGCCCTGTGGGTGTGGCTCCACAGGCAATATGTTCTGTTCATGAGGAACACTAAAGTTCTCAGCAATTTCTTACAAAAGAAGTGAGTTACCATTTTTTGTTGGCCAAATTCTAAATGATCTTTAAGAATCGATTTTTATAATGCTCGTAGATTGGATGGTGCGAAGAATTAAATAAATACAACTAAAGTGATTTCTTTTAATATATATTTTTTTAATAAAGAGTGGCGAGACGAGCTTGACTTGTGGCTGATGGTAAGCAACATGCCTGCCACATAACAGCACAGTGACACGCAGCTATTGGAACATGATTCGTGATTCGTTAATATCGAAGCATAGACCAATCGGTGCAAGCGTGAATCCTGAGGTATCATAGGGGTCATGCATTACGATCATTCGAATAATAAATAAGTGTTTTACTTGTAATATATCTGCCTGTTCGTGCCAAATAAACAGTTTTCCATCTATCTATCCGTGTGTAAATGATGTTTGTCATGTGTCCAGCCGCTTCATCTACCCGGGCTTCATGACGCTGGCCGTGATGTCCATCCTCTTCCCGCCGGGGATCGGGAAGTACATGGCTGCCGACCTCGGCAACCAGGAACAGGTATATTAATTACATTATTTTGTTTCTCTAATTTACGTCACTAGTCTTTTCTAAGAACATTTGAACATTGAACATTTCTTTCGCCGCGTAAGTAACTTTGGGTGAAAAAACATGGTACTCGCGTCATCGTTACTGGACGGTTTTTTGACGAAGCTTGATACCAATAAACTTAAAACACAAAATCACATCCAAAATATACATTTAAAGCATAATCACAAGCATAACACTAACACACAACGTAACTACAATGTCGCAAAATTATGACATTTTTTTTTTACTATGACTACCCATTTTTTTTTTATTCTATGTTCACCGATTTCTTCTTCAATCGTGGATCGATTTTCTAATTTATTTATTTATTAGAAAGAGTACACTTCCAAGGTGGTTCCATGAGCACCAAAACATATCTATATTAATAATTATTTTAGTTATTATTAATAAATATTAATAACAAAAAAAAAATGATTTTGAGTCGACAACATATTATGTCCACAAAATTCGGATTATGGAGAATTTCGTTAAATTCTGATGGCACTGACAAACAAACCGCTGTCGCCATCTTTGGTGTGAAGCACGTTTCGTTCCATCAATCAACACATTGCGTGCGTCCATCGCGCCAAAAAAATATCCATCACAAAAAAACTGTGACTTATGTGACTAAGTAAAGCGAAACGTCTTGCCGCCGGACCGGAATTTTATTAGTAGATACTTATATTTAGTATCAGCATTGCACCCGTGAGACCCGTGGGACGGCCTCCCAGTCGGTGGACCGACGACTTGAAGAGAGTGGCAGGAAGCGGATGGATGCGGAGAGCCGAGGACCGGATTTGGTGGCAAAATATTGGAAAGGCCTCGCAGTGGACGAACATGGGCTGACGATGATGATCCCGTGCGAAGCCGGGGCGGGTCGCTAGTATATAGAAAATTTCCCGAAAGTTAAAACGTTTTACTTCTTAAATCTCAATACGGCAATTTCGCGCAATATTGCGCGAATCGGCGCACGGGCAAACGAAGACTTATGGTGACCAGGGCGTCTACTCTCTGTCTACGAAAAACGTAATTTCGAAATAGATATTACGTTTTTCGTAGAAAGAGAGTAGACATCTAGAACTTCAACCTGTGCGCATTTGATATGTTGTTTCTGTTAAAAAATGGCTTTACCGACTTCCAAAAAAGAGGAGGAATACTGTGTGTATTTTTTCAATTGAGGTCGTTTTTTTTTATGGAGGAAATGAATTATTAATTATGATAATGTATTTTTGGTTTAAATGATTGTTTGAATACTATTCAGGTGCTGGCTCTGTTCGCCAACTTCACTTGGGGCGACGAGCTGTCGGCCGAGCAGATGGCGATGGTCTCGCACTGGCAGACGCCCGAGGTCGACATCTTCGGCTGCCTCATCATCTTCTTCTTCTCCATCGTGAGTATCAAGTAACAGTCTTTAGAACTAAACCTTAAGGTCTCTTAAAATATTGTACCTATCAGGTTATTAAATGGTATATAGTTAAAAAAATAGTCATTATTTCTGACGGATATTTATAAAAATGTCATCATCATCATCAGCCTGTGTTCGTCCACTGCTGAACATAGGCACATATTGTACCTTTAAATGTAAATATTTGGATATTATGATGTTTGTTGAAAAATCGTATACGTTAAATTAACAATCCTGTTTTTTTAAATATCTATAAGAAATAATGACTATTTTTTTTAACGCGGGAAAACATTTGGAACGACAATACGCGGGTAAATCGTGGGTAAAGTAAAGACCTTTTTACTCGATTTATTGTATTTCTGCTGGTGACTCTTTATAATCTGAGGCTGTGTACTGTGTAGTGACCCCTTTCCCCCCCTCCAAAGTTCGAGGCTGGGACCGCGCCTGGAAGCGCTGCTAGTTAATTATTAAAATTTGTCGATATTTATATTCGTATTTAACTTCTTCAATATTTTGCGATTAACAGACGATTTATCTGTTATTTCTCGAAATATTGCTTTTCAAACCGGAACACGGAGATATTTGTAAATTACTAACTAAATATTTGCGGTATAATAACTGACGTGTGTGTGGTACTCTCCCAGGCGGACTCTGCAAAGTGCCCTACCACTACACTCACACACACACACACCCTTCCACTCGCTCACACACAAAGATGGAGAGAGAATTGTTTCTTGTTATAGTGAGGAATTTAAGAATAATTTTCCTTTAATTCTGGATTTTGTTTAAATTTAAAAGATTAGTTATAATTTAATTACTTTAAAAGGATAATTTTTCCTATTAGCTTGTGTTTCTATTTATATTTCTAGTTTATCTGCTACGGTCTCCCCCAGCAGTAATACCAGTTTTGTAAAAATCTTACACCGGTCACCACAACACGGGCCACAGTGCCGAGTGTGGGGCCAATGGTCAAGACTGGGAGAAACTTTGTAATATGTATTTAAATGTTGTCTCATTTTGTTTCATGTGCTTATTTTATGAGTGTCTTGTATGTGGTTATTGGTAAAATAAATACATTGTTATTCATTATTCATTACTACAGACCATTACACCAAATAAAAATTATGATGTCACCTTCTAATATTTATTATTTCATTGCAGTATTTCCTGAGCATGGTGTCGTGTACGTTGCCCGTGCCGGCGGGTATCTTCGTGCCCGCGTTCAAGATGGGCGCGAGCCTGGGCCGCTTCACCGGGGAGGTCATGCACTACTTCTGCCCGCTGGGAGTGGCCTACGGGGGGCCATATACAGAAGATATTGCCCGGTATGTCTGTTCTTCTCTGCCACTATGTCCATCACTCTTTATTTTCTAGCACGCATTTAATATGAGATCAAGTGTAAATAACTTTACGGGTGAGATAGTTCACTATGTCTTCACATTCTCAGATTTGCCTGCAGAGCCCTTATTTATTTATTTTGTTTATACATGAGATGCTGCCGGTTATAAGGTACAGTCGCCATATATCGTCCCTTTTTTGTAAAAATCTTATACCTAAAAAAATCTACAGTAATAAACGAAACGTCAAACTTTAGCTACAATATTCCTTTCTCTCTCTTCTTCTTAGAAATAATCAAAAATGCGTTAACGCTTTTAAGAAAAGTATACAAATAGCTTTTAAAAAAAATACTCATACTAAGATCAAAATTTTTTTTCAGGCTCCTAATTATTATTACGTCCCGGGGACGATTTTGAGATCACAATAATCAGTATGTGAACTGGAGTTGTACTCCTAACAATATTATATTTTAAAAAATTACCTGACATTTTTTCAGCATCTAACAAATAAAAAAAAAAACATTGGCAATCTACAGTTAAAAACAAAAAGAATTGATATGAAGTTTGCGATCCATTCACTGTTTGAGATCCTAATACCGTCCCGAGGACGATATAAGATTCACGTAAGGGGACGATATTAAGAAATTTCAATTTATTTTGGCTCATCCATTTAAGCAAAAAATGTGTATCATAACCTGAAATTTTTACTTAATCGATTAACATCTAAGGTCATAATAGTTAGTTTGGCAAAAAAATTGCACCAATACCTAAGTCAGGCATCTCAATATTTTATGGAATCCGAGAATATTTCGATGAAAAACTCACTTTGAACACTTTTTTAATTTAAAAATTTCTGCCGGTACGAACATCGTGACGCCCTCACTTCTTCGCAATGGCCGACTGATGCAGCTAGCTCCTAGTTCGTGACACTGATGATAGATGGGAGTATTTAATAAAGTAGATATCGAAGGGGACGAAATGTGGCGACTGTACCTTACATATATATTATAATCATGCGCGGTCCGAGGGGGGGGTCACAGGGCACATGACCCCCCCCAAAATCGTATACATTCAACTAAAAATCTAAAATATTCAGTCAAGTATTAAGTATTTAGTACTCGATTTATTGTATTCCTACTAGTGACCCCCCCCAAAACCTGAGACTACGTACTGGTGACCCCGTCCAAAATTCGAGGCTGGGACCGCGCCTGATTATAATAAATTCTTTTGACAGGTGATTTCCAACATATAAATTTAAATTAGACACAGAGGACACCCATTATATTACCCATGGAGCGCACGCCTGTAGACTCAACATACACAATAAGCAATATATAAATCCCAACTATCAAGTTGGCCCAAATAACACAAAAATGCCTACTTTCGTGAATATCGGTTAACTTGGTGAAGTGTTCACTGGGAACTAACATCATGACACTGGAATTTTGAAGTGAAAATCTCCTTATGCGCACTACACACAGATTTTTCGTGGGGTGTGAATGAAGCTCAGCGTCGCGCTCGTAAATGAAATAAATGTTCGGGTGAACTCGGGACCTATCGCATTTCTAGATGGGCATGCTAAGAGGACTAATCTAGATGCCCATGCTTAGAATACTTATCTAGACGACCACGCCCTCCGGTTTCCCCGCGTAGTTTTCAAAGTGAGCTATCAAATTCTGAGTTATAAGTTTTCTCTTCTATCGGCAGTCCCTAGGACTGCCAATATTTTTTATTAAGATATATTTTTGTAAATTGGCAGTCTTTTTTTTTAACTTTTATAGGTTTACACTTGACCGCCATCTCGCCTGATGTTAAGCGACGATGCGGTCTACGATGGAGCGTGTTTACCTAGAAGAAACCGATTCACTCTCGATTTGAAGACACAAAGATTGTAACCAATAGGGAAAACCCACTCAGGCAACGTATTCCACAGCCTAGACGTTCTTATCACAAAAGTAGAGTCAAATCTTTTCGTTCGTGTCTTTGGAACATCAACCATGAAACGATGTCGCTTTTTTGAGCTACGAGCATTCCGATAGAAAAAAGGGCAAGGTGGTATTAGATCATGTAAATCAGTCGCACACTCTCCGAAGTGTACCCGATAAAAAACCGATAGGCTGGCAATTTTTCGGCGATGTTCAAGACTTTGAAGTCTTTTTCGCACAAGAGTGTCGAAGACGAAGACAGTCATAGACACTTCTGATAGAAGTGAAAACTTATAACTCATAATTTGATAGTTCACTTTGGAAACTACGCGGGGGAAACCGGATGGCGCTGTTAGTCTGGCATAAATAATTTTATGAAATTTCATTTTAAATACAATATAAGTCTTCTTAGCGTGGCCATCTAGACGAGATGAGTAAATGTGTAATGGTAACCATGGTAACACGCCATGACGATCTAGGAATGCGTTAGCATTTCAGGCTGGCTGGATGTCTATGGTCCCGAGTTTATTCGAAAATTTCTTCTCATTTCCGAGCATGACGTTACAATTCAATTCACAGTCCACGAAAAATCTATTGTTTTTAAACTTTCACGATTTGAACACATAATGTTTATAATGTATCTACAGGACTTAATCACGATTTAATTCATTGTTTAAATACCTCGACGTTTCGGCAGCGTTACAACCGCCGTGGTCACCAGAAGACTGAGTCTTCTCAAACTTCTTCTCTTCTTCTTCTTCTCAAGAGAACAATGAATTAAATCGTGATTAAGTCCTGTAGATACATTATAAACATTACACGAAAAATCTATCTGTGCCGCGCAAAAAGTAGTTTTCACTTCAAAAAAAATAGAGGTATATGTAAATAAATGTCGTTTTGTTTGCGCAGGTGGGTACGCCGTGGTGGGCGCGGCCGCGTTCACCGGCGCCGTCACGCACACCGTGTCCACCATCGTCATCGTCAGCGAGATGACGGGGCAGGTGAGCCGCGCCCGCGCCCGCGGGCACGCAGACCGAGCCGTCACGTCACCATACCTTACCCCGCCCCCCGGCTCCGATGACTTTTAATCATCAAATGATGACGATAAGCAACACGCCTGCCCATAACAGCAGTGACACGCAGCTATTGGAACGTGAAGAGTACAAATCATTACCTAACACTGCACTGCGCTCGTCACCCGGATTTCGTCAAGATGTTTTATCTCTATGCCCTGTAATTTCTCTGGAAACATTGCCCTTCAAACCGGAACACATTGTTGTTTAGACATCACTGCTTGGCGGTAGAATAACCGGTAAAGGTGTGATGCTTCCCCAGGCGGACTCTGCGAAGAGTCCTACCATAGTCAGACTGTGTTCATCCTGGACATACATCTCTCCGCGATACGCCTCTAAGCCCGATCCTCGGTCTTACTTTTCCAACCGCCAGCAGCCATCTTTCGTATATTGTCACTCCATCTAGTCGTCCGTCGCCTTTTCCTCCTACCACTACAACAAGAACAAAATTAAAAATTTTGACTAAGCCCCGATTAACTCAGATTTGTTATCCGTACAACATTCTACTAGTCAAGCCCTTTCATTTGATACCCATATTAAGGGAGTTGTGAAATAAGAAATGTATTTCGCCGTTTTGTGGAAGCGGCCATCTTGGATTTGATATTTGTCATAGTGCAATGTATTCTACTAGTCAAGCGCTTTCGTTTGATACCCATATTGAGGTAGTAGTGAAAAAAATAATATAATTCGCCATTTTGTGGTGGCGGCCATCTTGGATTTGATTTTTTTATAATGTATAGTGTTCTACTAGTCAAGCCCTTTCATTTGGTACCCATATTGAAGTAGGTTGTGAAGAAATATTTGTCCGCCATTTTGTGGCGGCGGGCATCTTGAATTAACCAAACATAGCTAAGAACATCTGCAAGGATATTAACATTCAAATAAAAAACCGCATCAAAATCGGCCCATCCGTTTGAGCTCTACGGTGCCACAGACAAACACACACACAGACAGACAGACAGACAGGCAGACAGACAGACATCGACGTCAAACTTATAACACCCCTTTTTTTGGTCGGGCGTTATAAAAAAAGTAATGAATGCCCTATTTATCTTTATTTGATTGGTGTGCAGGTGACGCACTTGCTGCCCATCATGGCGGCGGTGCTCGCGGCCAACGCGGTGGCCTCGCTGCTGCAGCCCTCGTGCTTCGACTCCATCATCCTCATCAAGAAGCTGCCCTACCTCCCGGACCTGCTCTCCTCCGCCAGCCGTGAGTACATCTATACCATCGATATAAACCACTAGATAAACATTGGTGGACAATTCACACACAACACCATCTGACCCCAAACTAAGCAAAGCTTGTACTATGGCGGCCAGATAACTGATATAATACCTACATAAATAGTTGAAAACATACTTGTTATAACATACTTATTATACATAGAAACTGGCCTCGTGGCTTAGTGGGTAGTAACTCTGCCTGCGAAGCCGAGGGTCGTGGTTTCGATTCCCACCCAGTGCAAATATTTCTGTAATGAATTCAAATGTTTGCATTGTGTCTGTGTGTTTCTATTTATAATAAGTATGTATTTAAAAAACTATATATGTATAATATCAGCTATCTGGCCGCCATAGTACAAGCTTTGCTTAGTTTGGGGGCAGATGATGTTGTGTGTAAATTGTCCACCAATGTTTATTAAAAAAAAAACACCCAGACACAGTACAAATATTTGAATTCATCACACAAATATTTGCACTGGGTAGGAATCGAACCGACGACCCTCGGCTTCGCATGGCACTTAGCCACGAGGCCAGTCAAGTCAGCCAGTCAGATACGCCCTAAGCACCTTGAAATTGGTGATAAACTGCGTCTATGTGTGTAGCGTAAGTGGTTTACACACAACCAATCTACTTGACCCCTAGAATCACTAGCGGCGAGGTATGCTGAGTTTCTACTTATTTTGGTTGTTGACAACAAATAGTGATAGGTAAAACCGACCGGCGTTCACCGCTTCCTGCAACCGACTAGAGTGGAAAGAGTGAGCTCACTCTTCCCAACGATAACAAAATTCCGTGCACCCTGAAGTTTTGTATTGAAATCATTGATCTATACTCTATACCATAAAATTATAAAGCTGAAGAGTTTGTTTGTTTGAACGGTATAATCTCAGGAAGTCCTGGTTAAAATTGAAAGAATGTATTTTTTTGCTCGTTGTACACTCCGCGAGGTATAGGCTGAGCTTTGCATTAGTGTGAGTGATCACCAATCAGGCAGAAGCGCGGCGAGACAGAATGGCGCCGCGCCTAAGGCCGGTTGTCACACCTACACTATCCATGTACACTCACACAAATGCAAAGCTCAGCTTATGCCTCGCGGAGTGTACCGACGTGTACGTAAAATTTTTCGAGGTCATGTGTCATCCAAACCACACTGAGCCAGCGTGGTGGATTATGGGCATGACTCACTCTTTGCGAGAGAAGGCCCTCAGTCCCAGCAACCCAGCTGTGGGAACATTTAGTAGGCTGCTAATGCTATATGAAAGTATAGACTATAGACGGTGCAAACTAAACCAAAATAACATTTTTCCATGTTTGTCTGTCTGTCGGTCTGTTTACTCCGGCTAATCTCCATAATGGCTGGACCGATTATGACGGGGCTTTCATCACTAGGTAGCTAATGCTCTAATGCATAACTTAGGCTACTCTCAAGGAAAAATAAATAAACAGTGTTAATAAACAATAAATAAACGCAATATAAATAAAAAACACTGCAACGCGCGTGAAACCGCGAGCTAGTATAGTATTAGTAGGATTTTATATTCAGAAATCAATTGAAACAACAGAACTAATTGAAATCATTCTTATCTATAAGTAGGCGTAAGTTTTAAAAACTTTTTAATTGTGTAAAAATATCGACGAGGATGGGATTCGAACCCACGCGTGCAGAGCACATTGGATTAGCAGTCCAACGCCTTAACCACTCGGCCACCTCGTCGTGTGAGATTTGTTACCAAATAGGGCTGTGGTTTTTTGAATTAAATTGAACTGAAGATATATTAACTTTTATTGATAGACTAGGCTAGATAGCTGACCCGACAAATATATTATTTTGTGATATAAATTATGAAGATTATTACGGTACTAATTTTATTATTGCTTAGGAAAGGGCCGTTTTTGGTAGAAGGGTGGTGATTAAGGTTGAAATTAAAATACATTAATGGCAAATTAAATAAACATGAAAATGTTGTATAAAAAGATGGATACCCTTATCATTGAGGAGTTTAAAAAATAAGTTATGTATTTTTATGTATTAATTGTCAGATCTACTGAATGTATACAAAAATCACAAAAGTTTGTCAATAGCTTGACCAATTTTTGAGATATTTTTGTAAATTTACTATTTGGAGTTTGGTTACAAACACTAACCCGAGGTTTGTGTATATTAGATAGACTAAACCTGTGTATTCTACTAAAATGTAAACTAAGTGACTCATGCGCGGTCCGAAGGGGGGTCACAGGGGACATGACCCCCCCCCCCCCCCAATCGTATACGTTAAAGTAAGAATCTAAAAAAGTTAAGAATGTCTAATAGGACATAGATTATTTTTTAACGCGGGAAAACAACTGGAACGGGTACTACGTGTGTAATACCGTGGGGCGCTACTAGTAAAGTATTTTTTACTCGATTTATTGTATTTCTACTGGTGACCAAAAATCTGAGGCCGCGTACTGATGACCCCCTCCAAAATTCGAGGCTGGGACCGCGGTTGAAGTGACTACTGTTTATTCTGTAGTAGTCTGTTCGCGGACTCCGTCTGTGGAAGTATCACATCTTCTCCAGTTGTTCTACCGCCAAGCAGTAGTTTGCAAACATCACTGTATCACGGTTTTCAGGGCATTGTTTCCAGAGCAATCACAATTCAAAGAGATTAGTCATCATATAAGTCTAGGGGACGAGCGTAGTGTAATACTAGTAAAATATACTTCACATCATGTTTAAATAAAAACTAGGTGGGACTGATGTTCCGGGCCAGCTTACCATCAGGCGCAAGGCATGCGCGTCCTGTCACTCAATATCATTGAAAAATAAGAACAAGCAGAAATATAAGAATACAATACTTGTAATTTTGTAACCTAACACCACAAGTGGTGGCTTTGTTGATTTTATTATCATACGCCATAGTATGTAGCCATATTATGTAAATAGACATGAAATGCTTGTGGTAAAAGAGTTAAATTCTCTGTAGTGATAGGGCTCTGTGCAGTCTTCCTGGGGAAGTACCACACCTTTGTGAGTTATTCTACCGCCAAGCAGTAATGTAATCTTGTATAATTACAGGTGATGTAAACATAGACATAAAACCTACCTCTAATGACAAAAAAGCAGTCGAATATCTTGAGCTCACAGGTCATCTAGGCTTCATTCCTGGTCACTCTATGCCTACTCGTGGACGTAACTGCTTGGATCATTCATTAATTAAAACACACAACAAATCGCGAGTATTGGTAAGTGACTCCGATGTCACTGACCACGCTGTGGTACTAACGGCAATTGATAGGTATTCCCAAAAAACTGGATCCCGGTCTAAAATTATGTCAAAAACTAACCTTAACGACGTAGCTTCTGCATTAGCTGATATAGATTGGAACATGCTTTACAGCAAGAGTGATGTGAATGACGCCACTCAGTTTCTGGTGGAGCGGATAGGTAATACTATAGAAAAGTGTACTACCCAAACCAAAACCAAGAGTTCTGATGTCATCATAAAACCATGGATGACTAAAGTCTTCTGAAATGTGCTGAACGAAGGGACCATTTGCATCTTGAATATAAAAAAATCCTGATAATCTCAATATAAAAGAAAATACAAAAATACCGAAATATGTTCCTAAAAATTCTTCGTAGCCAAAAAACTAAGTACGATTCGGACCAATTACTAGCACACAAAAATAATAGTAAAAAACTTTGGACTACACTAAAAGATATTTGTAACATAAAAGTTGCAAAAACCGAATCGACAGATCTCCTGAAAATTAAAACTACTGAAATTGATTCTTTAAATCACACAAATACATTTTTCACGTCAGTTGGGAACGATCTTGCTCAAAATACATTAAGAAAACTTAATAAATCTGAACAACAATTAGCTGACGCAATCTCATTTAAACACACTCCATCGGAATCTTTTTTCCTTTCACCAACAGACACATATGAGATCAAAAAAATTATATCAGGACTCAAATCTTCCTCCGCTACAGGGTATGATGGGATTGGTAACGAGGTCTTAAAACGAGCTGCTAGTGCACTTGCGTCACCTATTGTACACATTTGTAATCTGAGTCTGATACAGGGCGTGGTTCCGAGCAGTTTCAAGTTGGCTGATGTCTGTCCGATTCATAAAGCTGGTTCTTCTGTGGTTGTGTCAAACTACCGTCCGATCTCACTATTACCCTCTCTCTCTAAAATCTTGGAAAAAGTTGTGAATCACCGGCTTCGGGGCTTTTTGGAAAAGAACAACATTCTTTCAGGAAACCAGTTCGGGTTTAGACCTAAAAAATCGACAGAGGACGCTGTAGTTTCTCTTGTGAACCATGTCACTGCTAACTTAGACCGCAAAAAAGTGTGCCTGGCCGTATTTTTAGACTTGGCAAAGGCTTTTGATACGATCAGCTGGCCGATACTCCAAAGGAAACTGGAATTGAGTGGAGTGCGAGGAATGGCACTGAATTGGTTTTGCTCTTATCTGTGTGACAGAAAACAAAGAGTTCGGATCTCAAACCAATTCAGTGACTACGCACCCGTTTCTTTTGGGATTCCCCAAGGAAGCGTGTTAGGACCGACGCTGTTTTTAATCTACATTAATGAACTGTGCAAACTTGAACTCACCAAAGGGAGGACATTCACCTTCGCTGACGACACGGCTCTAGTTTTTCATGGAGATAACTGGAATGAAGTGGTTGAGCTGGCCCACAAGGGCTTAGAAGTGGTAGCAAAATGGTTAGAAAGTAATTTACTAACAATAAACGCGACAAAAACTAAGTTCATGGCTTTTCGAATAACCCAAAAAACCAGCCCTCCACCCATTATACTCAGACTGCACTCGTGCGGATCCCATCTAAACCCATTATGTGACTGCCCTGCCCTTGAGTGTGTCGACAGTATCAAATATCTGGGTATGGTGATTGATCACAGATTAACATTTAACAATCACATTACCACCCTGCGATGTAGACTGCGAAAAATGTTGCACATTTTTAAGCGCCTACGTACTGTTGCTGATGCTAAAACACTGCGTATGGTCTACATCACCTTGTGCCAGTCTGTGATCAATTACTGTATTGTCTGTTGGGGCTCTGCTGCGAAAACATACCTGATTAGTGTAGAACGAGCCCAAAGAGCAATACTGAAAGTAGCATACAAAAAGCCATTCAGGTACCCAACAGACAAACTTTATGAGGTGACTAATTATCTATCAGTACGAAGGCTATTTATACTCTCAGTCACTCTAAGGTTCCATAAAACATCATTATTCACTGCGATACACTCAAAAGGAAAGGTCAGAGACGTAACACATGGGCAATACCTAAAACGAGGACCGGTTTTGGCCAAGGTGCATTTTCTTTTACTGGACCATACCTTTACCAACTTATTGACAAAGAGCTAGACATTATAAATACATCACATTACGAGTGCAAGAAAAAGGTCTCGGTTTGGCTATCTACTCAGGGCTACACAGAGACAGAAAAAATTGTGACATCGTTCAATTAACCCAAATTTCCCTTAGTAACGTTGGAAAGTGTAAAATTATAACAAAGACTGGCAAATCCATTTGGGCGTCAAAGCTTCATACACGCACACATTAACACATCCACTCCTGCACACACATATTATCTCTCTGACTTACACACACCCTACACCGACACATGTACGCACCCTCACACACACACCCTCACACACATCCACATATAAAATAAATATTATTTGCACACATACCTCACCGCACACATTTTCACATATAATATAAATATGTATTATTCAAACACAACCACATCTATAATCTTCTACTATTTTCATATGAATTCCATATTAGTGTAATACATAACTACGTATTAAATATATATTAGTTGTCAGTATTCCTTATATGTTTATTCTTCGTCTGTATTTTGTAGCTATACAATACAATTTATGTTTAATAATGTTTTGTTTTTTCTTATTGTTTTTCATAAGTTTCTATAAATTGTTGTTTTGTAATTGTTATGCCTGGTACCCACGACACAGGTTGCCCTAGTGTGAGTACCAGTGTACATTTGTTTAAATATCTTTGTGTTTATGAATAAGTAGATATTAACCTGTTTTTTAAGTAATAGTGCTCTTGAACCAAATAAATTTCATTTCATTTCAATGTGAAAACATTACTGTGCTGGTTTGAAGGGCAATGTGAAATTACTGGAGCTAGAGATGAAACATCTTATCTCTGGGTGCTGAGCACAGCGTAGTGGTAGGTAATGATTTCGACTCTTCATGTTACAATAGCTACGTGTCACTGTGGTGCTATGTGGCAGGCATATTGCTTACCATCAGGCACATGTCCTGCTCGTCTCGTCACACTATACTTTAAAAAAAAACGTCTTGACTGGTCTAGTCTGGCTCAGTGGGTACTGCTCAGTGTGCGATATGTCGTGGGTTCGATTCCCACAACAGGACAAACATTTGTGTGATGATGAATACGGATGTTTGTGTGTGGATGTGTTTTGTCTGTAGTGGTAAAGCTTTTTTTTTAGTATATAAAGTCGGGACGAGCAGGATATTTGCCTGATAACAGCAAAGTGTCACGCAGTTATTGGAATATGAAGAGTCCAAATCATTGCCTAGCACTGCACTGCGCTGTCACCCAGAAAAATGATGTGATATATCTCTACACCTTGTAGTTTCTCGGGAAATCGATCTTCAATCCGAAACACAGTTATGTTTGCACAGTACTGTTTGTCTTCAGAACAACTGGCAAACGCGTGATACTACCCCAGATACCTACTGCAAAGAGTTAATAAGAAAGAGGAAAGAAATTGTCTTATATTCATTCATCTATAAAAGTTTAGGCCAATTTAATTTGAATAAGCGTAGTCATATTTGGTAACTTGTATCACACGACGAGGTGGCCGAGTGGTTAAGGCGTTGGACTGCTAATCCAATGTGCTCTGCACGCGTGGGTTCGAATCCCATCCTCGTCGATATTTTTACACATTTGTAAGCATTTTTATATAAAACCTATTTAGTGTATTCAGTTGGTTCTGTTTTAACAAAGAGAATGTAAGATAATACATACGTATTTAATTGATTTCTGAACATGAAATAAGAACATCCATCGCTCCATCCGTTAACCTAAACTATCGCAGGTAGTAACGTGACATATTTTTTTTTTTTTTTTTAACTATAATAGGTTCGCACTTGACCACCATCTCGCCTGATGTTAAGCGATGATGAGATCTACGATGGAGCGTGCTTACCTAGAAAAAACCGATTCACTCTCGATTTGAAGACACCAAGATTGTAACCATCAGGGAAAACCCACTCAGGCAACGCATTCCACAACCTAGACGTTCTTATCACAAACGTGGAGTCAAATCTCTTCGTTCGTTCATATAGAGATAAATCATCATATCTCACAGGGTGCCTAGTGCAGTGCAATGCTAGGTAGTAATTTGGACTCTTCATCTTCCAATAGCTGCGTGTTTGCTAACTATCAGGCACATGCTCTGCTCGTCTCGTTACTCTGTAGACATTATATTATAAATAAAAGATTATTTATGTAGGTACATATGGCGCACAGAACAGGGCTTTTGCGATTGAATGAAATGAAAGTAATTTAATCCAGATTAAAAATTCATATTACTTATTACATATGAATACAAATGAAATATTCACAATTGTTCTGGTGACGCAAATATTCCTCATAAGCAAATGAAAACAGCAAGATTTAACAGTTAATCACAAAATATTGGAAGAGAAAAAATAGGTCCATCGAGAAAAAAGTCTTTCTATTCTATAGCAAAATGTATTAGCATGGCATCGGATCTTTATCTTCCATACACAGAAATGCTTTGCTTATTAAAGTTAAAGTGGGTATTCCCTGATGGGTACAATCGGACTGTCTGTATGTCTTAAGTCGTCTTGTCACTACTTATTTTAAAAAAATATTGAATCCGTTTCTTCTAGGTAAACACGCGGTAGGTAATTATCGATAAAAGATTTTACACCTTGATATTCTGATGTAATGATATAATCATATACATACTCGTAGATTAATGTATCACTTTGTGATATTCGATTAGTGTACCAGATTTTTACAACTTAACTAGGAGCTACATGGCTTCGTCTGCGTTGGATTTAGAAAATGGGTAACTTTTTAACAACAGGCCAGGTTTTGACAGGTTTGCCCTTGACCGCCATCTCGCCTGATGTTAAAGGCGTGTGGGCCGTAATTTTGAATTTTTAAAACAACTTAAAGACCTTTAAAATAGTGTATTAAACTCTAAAAAAATATATGTATTGGTTAAGGATCTAATCTAGTGCAATTCGCAGTCAATAACACGATTTAATGAATTTTACTTGATAGAAAAAAATCCCAAAGTTACCCCTTTTCAAAAAGTTTTCTCAAGTTTATGACTAAACTAATGAAGTTTTTCACTAAATTTTTGTACTCAACGAAAGCCACTAAAAAGTTATAGATGCATTCGCAGAGTTTGACTTGATAAAAAGTATCAGTTATTCACTATGTTTTAATATCTACCATATATATAGCGCGCCGTTCGACAGGCTTGATCAGTCGCGTTTCGGCGCTCACGGACGACGGGCCTGTGCTTGATTTTGCAATTTTGACAACCAATAAATTTTAAATATTACGATCATAGTGCCACAGTATGACAATATCAGTAGGTATTACTAGTAAAGCACGCTATGATCTTGATTTTTGATACTGTTTTCATTGGAATTGCAAATAGACGCTGATACTAATTAGTACGCTGTTTACTTTATGTTGTAGACCAATAGGGAAGTCTCAAAAAACTGACGTCGATAACACATCAGTAAAAAATTCAATGCGGATGCAATGGAAAATAGATAAGTATCGGTAAAATATTCGTCCGTCAAATCAGAGATCGGGATAAGGAAATAATGAGAGGGGAGAAATCCCCTGCGTAAATCCTCTATATAAATGCAAGTTAGGTATAATAGATGATACCTAACTTGCATTTATATGCCATTTAGGTAAATGCTTTGGTAGTAAGGTACTTAGTACTTGGAAGAAAAGTCCTCACATACAGATTTTACCACTTTGGAAGAGACTCTTGCGCAAACTATTCAGTTTAGAAAAAAATGTAAGGAACTTCAATACAATTTTTGAACACCTATCCATAGATACACGTATGGTTTTGATAGAATTATTTTTTTTCCAAGTTTGTGACACCACCAAAATTTATTGTTTTTTTCTTTTTTTGTATGAAAATGTTAATATTGTTCATAGAATACATGTACTTACCAAGTTTTAATAGTATACTTTCTATATTTATTCTTCTTATATACTTCTTATAGTTTCGGAGAAAAATGGCTGTCACATACGGATGGACAGACAAAACGTATATTTTAAAATTTGTCTACGAATCCATAAAAACCCAACTTCGTTCATATAAAACTTATTTAAAATGAAATTTAGACACTCAACCAAATTTGATAAGAAGCCTTTTAGGCAGTAAAATTACTCGTAGAATTTAACTTTGTACTCAATTTCCGATTCGTATTTTTTATATAAGGTTTAGAATCATTTCCTGAGCATAAAATTACAAAATAATAACAAATCCAGGTGGAGCTTCAAGCGCCAGCTCGAAAAAAACGTTTTTGGCCGATATTCCGAAAAAGTTAAAAAGACTATTATTATTGTAGAAAATAAAATTTCCCATCTTTTGTTCCCAGTAAACTTTTTTTTCGAACTTAGCGATTACGATTTATTATGTCCAATTTAATGATAACAATGGAAAAAAATAAGATGTGAATTCTGTTCCCAGTAGCATAAACATGTCTCTTTTTACCGGAATGGAAGAAGGGTTATGTTTTTCGCACGTATCTTCCAAACGGCTGGATGGATTTTGGTAACATAGATATTCTAAGACTAGTCTCATTCCCCAAAGTGTCCTTAGATAGTAGGTAATATTTTATAGTATAAGCACACCCCGGACACTCCACTAAAATTCCATACAAACGCCGCTGTGGAGCTACCTACTCTTCACACAACTACGCAGATGTCGTTCGTACACACGCGTGAATGTGTGCGTTAGCGCTAGGGCTACTGAATTTTTTTTATTGAATAGTTGTGCCCCTTGAGTACCTACCTACCTACCTGGTGACGTAAAGTAGTCTATAAACTTGCTGTAATGTTGAGTTGCATAAATAGAATGGAGCCAAATTAAACTATTCTAATTAAAAGTGTGTTTGCACAGATTTCTAAATTGTTTCAGAAATCTGTGCGTAAAATGAAACGAAACCGATGATAGATTAGATCAGGTACCTAGATATCTATTTCTGTTAGTAGGTACACATTCGCATTTTATTTTACACTTACCCATGAAGGAAACTTTATTCTGTCACTATAATTATTCCTCCAGGCATTATTAATCCGTGATTGGGCACATAAGTTACTGGCTGTGTAAGTTACGAACTTTGAGTTAAAAATGACTTCGTTATTATAAATAAATAAATATTGGTAGACAATTCACACACAACACCATCTGACCCCAAACTAAGCAAAGCTTGTAATATTATAAAGCAACGTTATTGAAAAGTATCTAACGTTACGTTATTTTTTCCGTAGGAAATTAAATAAGGCTTTTAATCTTGTCCCGTTTAGTTGACGGACAGCCGTAAACAGCACAACAACCCACCATGATGATATTTCGTTAGGAATTAGATGTTCGATACCAGCCCTTCGTTGAGTGCTCCTAGCGTATCCGAAACGGCCTGAGGGGGTGAGGAAGCTTGAAATTGGCGAGGGGTGGGGAGTGTCCGTTCTATCTATATTATCTATTCTATGGTATAAGTGTAGTTTTTTTTGTAGTCGGGGTTTTTAAATTAAAGTTATTCTATCATATTGCTCGTTGCTCGAATAAACAGCACCGTTCATCATCATGATTGAAGAGTTGAACGAAGAGTTTGGTCTCCACTTTTGTAATAAGAACAACTAAGCTGTGAAACGCATTGCCAGAGTGGGTTTTTGTCGAAGGTTCGGACCTTGGGGTTACGAGGTACACTGTGTTTGTTTCTATTAGAGAAGAGTAGAGAGTAGAGAAGATAATTCTATTCCATCGTAGATCACATCATTTTCATCCACTATTATCGGCATCATCGCAACCGTATCATTAAATGGGTTATAAATCGTAAACGGTAAGTTTTACAAAAAAAGTTTACTAGCAACAAAAGATGCAAAATATATAGTTTCCAAAATATCGGCTAAAACAGTTTTTTTTTTCAATTGGCGTTTGAAGCTCTACCTGGATCTGTGAGCATTTTGTAATGTTATGCTCAGTAAGTGATCTTTACCTCATAGAAAAAAATTGGTTTAGAAATTTAGTGCAAAGTTGACCAAAAAAACCTTCTATTTTTACTGGCCTTTCATTACGTTTCAGCACATTTTTTTAAAATTTTTGACTAACTTGTGAATTATTAGGCAACATTTTAAAAAGATGCATGAAATTGGAAAAGCCGATCTCAACTTATAGTGTGACCAAAAAAGAAAAGGTTGAGTTTTGTATACCTACGAGTATAGATAAATTTAATATTTCTTCGTTTATATAGCAACAAAACTCTTATCATAAACAAACAAACAAAAACAAATCTTGAACAAAAAATGAGTTTAAATTACATAGTCCAATATTTTAATGTTATTTCTGCACTGTGGCACCGATTCCGCGGTCGGTGACGGTCGCGAGAACAAGACAGCGTTAAATGCCTACTTTGACAGAAATACCTGGCCTTAAGCGACGATGCGGTCTATGATGGAGCTCACTCTCGAAGTGAAGATACTGAATAGCAATGCTAATGCGCTGAGCACAAAAATACCAGCATTTAGTTGAGATATTTTTGGTGCAGAGTTGCATCAAAAAGACGTTTACACATTTCTACGAATCTTCTTTTTATTCAGGTCATGCATTAAATATACTTAATAGCAGTCTTATAACCGGACGTGTAAATAATTATTTGAATAAATGAATATCTATCGTTTATTTATCTACTGTTTTGTAAATTAAATTGACTGATACGGTGGCACATGACTAATTAAATACCTATATGTATTCAAATTTATTCGCATTTATTTAAATTTCGTGAAATAAATATCGAAATGAAATCGTCAATCCTACTAATATTATATAAATGCAAAAGTTGATGTGTATGTAGATAGATGTTTGTTACTCTTTCAAGCAAAAGTTACTGAATGGATCTGGAGGATGTTCGGTAATAGATACATAAATAATAGCCTGAATTAACACATAGGCTGTTTGTTTCTGAAAAATAACTGGGTCGGAAACTACGCAAGTTAAAACGTGGAATGCTACGAGTATTAGTACTACGCGTATATTATAGGCCTACCTACCTACTAACATCTGCCCGCGACTTTGTCTACGTCATATTTAGAAAAAGGCTATTCCCTAAGGAACTCTACGTTTTCCAGGATAAAAACGCCGCCATATTGGCCTCGGCTACTCTGTCGAGCGCCGTTCACTTTACCCCTACTGCGCGGCCGACAGCCGACTGTCACGCGACATAGGTACAATAGATGGACGAAAAAGTTTGAGGCGATGTAATGTTTCCAGAGAAATTACAGGGCTTAGATACGTAGAGCGCAGTGCAGTGCTAGGTAATGTTTTGGACTTCATGTTTCATTTCATTCATGTCTCAATAGTTGCATGTTACTGCGCTGTTATGTGGCAGGCATGTTGTCCATCCATCAGGCTTACCATCAGGCACATGTCAAAAAAGTTTCACTTTAAATAGGCTTTATGCTATTTCATCCATTAGTATCTAAAAATAAATATTTGACGTGGTTTTGTTTGGCGACAGGCATGTACGACATCTGCGTGGAAGACTTCATGGTCCGCGACGTCAAGTACATCTGGAACAAGATGACATTCCAGCAGCTTAAAGACATCCTCAAGGAAAACAAGGTATGTTATAGAATGGGTCGGACTAGTATCAGCTGGAAGCTTTGGAATCGATCGAGCCGGGCCAAAAGGCTCATAGGCAACGACATTCTTGCTCGAAAAAGTCTTCAAAGCCTTGAACATCGCCGGCAAATTGCCAGCCTATCTGTTTTATCGGATGCTGATCTGCATGATCTAATGCCACTTTGCCCAATTATCTGTCGGGCTCCTCGTAGCGTGAAAAAGCGACATCCTTTCTTGGTTGACGTTCTAAAGATTCGAACGGGAACACTTGACTTTACTTTTGTGATAAAAACTTCTAGGCTTTGGAATGCGTTGCGTAAGTGGATTTTTCCCGATAGTTACAAAGTGTCTTCAGGGGCCGTTATAGTATTACGTAACTCATTTTTAATATTTTCTATTTTCACTCCCTGCCCGTAACGTTCCTCCTTATCATTCTTTAAAACCCTCACTCTCCGTCACATTACGTAGTATCCGAGTGATCATTTTTACTTAAAAATTACCACGCAAATTGCCAACTGGAAATGTTAATTTCCTGTTTTTTTAGTAAAAAAAAATACCTCCATGATGCATCGTAACGTAGAGCCAGATCATCTGTTCCAGATATCACCTCGATACTGACCACGATCCTCAGACATGAGGGTGGTCCCTATAGACGATGTCAGTCACTATGTCACGAGAGAGACCAACACGTCTCATGATACCGTTTTCCCCGCAGACAATAAAGAGTTTCCCGTTGGTGGACAGCCCGTCGTCCATGGTGCTGCTGGGGTCCATCCACCGCTGGGAGCTGGTGAAGGTGATCGAGCGCTGCGTGGGCCGCGAGCGCCGGCTGCAGGTGGCGGCGGCCTGGCACCGCGAGGCGGAGAGGAAGCGCGACCAGCGGCACAGGAGACCTAGCCGGTTCGAGGTGGGTACCGTGAAGAATACCTAATTATGATGGTTCTAGCATCCAATCCATCTATCAAGGGCCAGTTTACGATGGTTTCAGCAGTGACCAACCAGTCATTTGTTGCCTATAGTTGGCTTGAGATATCCACTCTAGATGGAGACGCATCAGGCTATACGCGTGTACGGTGGAAAAGGGCAGTTTATGATGGTTGCAGCAGTGACCAACCAGTTCTTTGTGACACATTGTTGGTTGGAGGTATCCACTCTAGGAGAAGACTTAGCCGATTTGATATGAGTACGGTGATGATGGCCAGCTTATAATGGTTCCAGCAGCGACCGACCAGTGATTTGTGAATAAGTTTAAGGAAGTAAAGTAAGTCTTGTAACATATTAGAAAGTGATAAAATATCTTGGGTTGTTTTACTTTGATCATAGATTTGAACATACGTTTGACTGCCAACTGGCCTGTTGTGCGAATAATCTGTGTTGTTTGTCGGTCAGGTGACCCCGGCGCCGGACATGCTAGGGTTGGCCCCACCGGCGGGTATGGTGCGAGGGACCTCGCTCACCACCAAGGACCAAGGCGGCTTGCTGCCAGGTAAGTGATCACACATTTTATCACTCCTTTACAGCCCTAGTCTTAAATCAACATCGAACCCACCCCAGTATCTCTATACACGTAATTTCTCCTCAGGTCAGGTACGTTCTCCAGAACCTGTGGAGTTGAGACCGCAAATCGGCAAACATAGTGTAGAACCCCCTGAGACTTGATAAAGTGATGATTTACGAAAGGCAGCTGGTGACTGTTGGAAACCTAAAGCTCATGATTTGTCTGTTTGACGTATTATTGGAGAGGTAGAGTTATCTTCCCACGACTGAGACTCGGGGCCGTATCTCACAATGAAAGGGTCCATTGTAATCCACCACGTTTGTGAAAGGCGAGTTGCTGGAAGACATGTCAAAGTATATTACTTGGGGATTTCCTCGCTATGTTTTCCTTCACTGTTATAGCCAGTGGTTACACTAAGATTTAGGACTTACTCTAGAATAAACACTCAGCACTTTTTGTACCATACAAAAGTTCTACACCCACAAAAGTTTCCTGTTGTTTTACCAGGCCAAATGTTTTGGTGGAACTGCTAGTGTGATGACGAGTTTGATTCCAGCGCCCGGGCAGCTGTTCCGGCCGAAGTCGATTCTGAAGAAAACGAACTCGTTCACGCTCACGCGCGGGCTGGGCTCGCCCGCCGCGCACGCGCCCTACACGCCCTCCACGCCCACCCCCACTGTGTATACCACTGTCACCGGCGCCGAGACTAGGTATGGATTATTTATTGCTAGATTTTTTGAAGGGATCTGTGGCATTTTGCCTCACCTCTACTGCCTTCTGAACTTTCTTTGGGATTACGCAAAAGGCTGCCGGATTATTTCTTACTCTGTTCTTTCTTTAACTGTACAACAACCACTCATTTTAACGGGATAAAAAGTTGAAATTCTTCTCCAGCTACGTCTTCCTGTTCTAACTGCTTGTTCTGCGTCCTCTTTTCTCTCTTTTTCCTCTTTCTGTTGTTCTTCTCTCTCGCTTCTTTATCTTCTTTCTTTTTCCCTTTTCTTATAGTAGAGAGTTACGAGACGAGCAACACTTCTGTCTGATGATGAGCAACACGCCTGCCCATTCACACAGTACTACATAGTAACAAGCAGCTATTGGAACATGAAGAGTTCTAATCATTACACTGCGCTCATCGCCGAGTGATGTCAGATGATTAACCATTGTGCCCTGTAATTCCTCTGGAAACATTTTTCAGTTTTGTGTTTCCCGTCTCAGCTCTTTCTCTCTCCGTCTCTCTCTCCAAACCCCCCTAATAACTGTTCTAAAAGTGGCCTCCAAACCATCATGTCAATATAAACACACAAGCACCAACACCAACTCATCACCACATGTGTCGGCGCCTCCCCCAGGATCCGCGCGGCGTTCGAGGCCATCTTCAAGCGCTCCACGCTGCTGCAGGACGTGGAGGGCGGCCTGCCCGACCAGCTCAGCCCCGGCGCGCTGCCGCGAAGCCCCTCCATCAACAAGAAGGTGCAACTTGTGAGTACCGACCACTTCTCAGTTTTTTACACTACCTTCTGTCATTATTCGAATCTTGAAACATGGCCTTCAGTCATTATTCGAATCCTGAAACATGGCCTTCAGTCATTATTCGAATCCTGAAACATGACCTTCACTCATTATTCGAATCTTGAAACATGGCCTTCAGTCATTATTCGAATCCTGAAACATGGCCTTCAGTCATTATTCGAATCCTGAAACATGGCCTTCAGTCATTATTCGAATCTTGAAACATGGCCTTCAGTCATTATTCGAATCTTGAAACATGGCCTTCAGTCATTATTCGAGTCTTGAAACATGGCCTTCAGTCATTATTCGAATCCGCAAACGTGACCTTCGGTCATTATTCGAATCCTGAAACATTGCTCGACGGTCCATCTTCAAAGTTGAAGAAGAAGAAATCTCATTCTCTCTTAACGCGCATTAGCGCACTCATAACCTTCCTCCACAGAACAAATATACGGAACCCACTAAATGTCTCTACTCCTGAGACTTGGGGCCTTCTCTCGCAAGCTGTGACAATTCCATAATCTGTCACGCTGGCTCAGTGTGTGGTGCCGGATAACGCACATCTGGTATTTGGCCATGTGCAAATGTACAAGATCACATCACTGGTTTTAACGGTAAATGAAGATATCGTGAAGAAACTGGTGTTTCAAGAATTTTGGTGGGTTCGCATCCGCCCACCCGCACTCGACCAGCGTAAATGAATTATGACCTTGACTTACTTCGAGGTAAGGCTCAGTCTGAGCAGTGGGAACATTTAGTAGGCTTATGCTGAAGGACTTATGATGTTGAAATAGGTGTGAAATGGTCCGTTCAACTTTATTTAAATTTCAGCCAAATTTGGGGTATTTTTCAAGAGAACTGCACTTGTTCTATATGATTATAAGAGAACAAGTGCAGTTCTCGAAACAACAGTAAACTCAGTAACAAAAGTTTCGAAATTTTGTAACATACGCATCTATTTTACTCCTAAAATGTTATTTACCCTACCTACCCTTTATTATAGATTACTGTTCTCGAAGTTATAACCTTACCTTTATGTATCTATACTAATATTATAAAGCTGAAGAGTTTGTTTGAACGCTAGGATCTCGGGAAGTACTGGTCCGGATTGAAAGATTGTTTTTCTATTGGATTGGATTTATTTATCGAGGAAGGCTATAGGCGTATAGGCTATAGAAAATAATGCTACTATTAATAGAAGCGGAGCATGAATCAAGAATGTCACAAAATCGGGAAAAAACATTCCTTTTTGAGAGTTTTCGTACGTTTCGTGCTTTGACATGACACATGACAGCATCTGTTTAAGATTGCGTCATTGAATATCACAGATTACATACCTCTTGAATATAAAACCTTTGCTAATCAATTTTTTTTTCTAAATCTGAGTTGGTACAACCAATTTCCGACAGGTGGCGTAGCAGGTAGCTGAAGAGGGTGTTTAATCTATGTGAAGAGGTGTTTTGTTTGAAAGCGATATTCTCAGGAATGACTGAACCGATTTCAGTCATTCTTTCAACTTTGTATATGTACGGGATACTGATGAGTTCTATATAATGTACCACGGGCAACGCCGGGGTGGACATCTAGTCTAATAATAAAACTCGTTTTCCGTAGCCCCGCGAGCGCGTGTGCGACATGTCTCCGGAAGACCAGAAGGCGTGGGAGCAGCTGGAGATGGCCAACGAGATCGACTTCGACCGGATGCTGGTCATCGCCAGGAAACGGGAACTCGTCAGTACCTCTGCATACTTTTATCCTAAATGTTATGACATTACCCGTTATCACTGCAATCAACATATCGCTGGTTGTGTCCCACTCTTTCACGTCATGTATATCTGTCCCATTTTACGAATGACAAATTGTTTACAACAGAAAATATTATTTTAATGGAAACAATTAAAGATTTTGTGTAATTGCGTATGAAAAGTGATGCCACGACACTTTTCTTGGTCTTGGTTCTATTTGTGTACCTTGTACACACAAAAAATGGCATTGTAACAGCACAAAACGAATTTCGTGGACTTGCGACTGATCTGAATCAGGATACGTCACCTGATTTTACATCGCCATCGTTGAGGAGCGTGTGCCGCTTCTTCCGTTTTTAAGAGTTCAATGGTTTACATCTATTGTATGTACTCATAAACTTAAAAAAAGATGTATGATTAATTTGTTGCACTTTGAGTGTTGCCAGCGATGACGCAGGGTGCTAGGTGCGGTAATCGCTGCTATTCTCATTACTATTTTACGTTGTTTTGTCGTAATTTTATGCGGAAGTTTTTCACGACATTCAAAATTAGACCTAATGGCTGTGTGTTGTGATTCAGAATCCGGAGGAGGGCGACTTCGACGACGACACGCTGTACATCTGCCACATCGATCCCGCGCCCTTCCAGCTCGTCGAGAGAACTTCACTGCTCAAGGTAATGTTTTTTTTACTTTTATAGGTTTACACTAAACCGCCATCTCGCCTGGTGTTAAGCGTCTGCTATGGGGCGCTACATGAGCGCGTTGGATAACAAGAACAAAATTAAAAATTTTGATTAACCCCCGACTACCTCGGATCTCGGAGTATCTGTATAACGTTCTACTAGTCAAGCCCTTTCATTTGATACCCATATTAAGGGAGTTATGAACAAAGAAATGTATTTCGCTATTTTGTAGTAGCGGCCATCTTGGATTTAAATTTGTCATAGTGCAAAGTACCCTATTAGTCAAGGCCTTTCATTTGACACCCATATTGAGGTAGTAATAAAAAAAGTAATACAATTCGCCATTTTGTGGAGGCGGCCATCTTGGATTTGAAATTTGTTGTAGTGTATAGTATTCTACTAGTTAATCCCTTTCATTTGTTATTCCATATCCATATTGAGGTAGGTTGTGAAGAAATATTTTGTCCGCCATTTTGTGGAGGCGGCCATTTTGAATCGATATTAACCAAACATAGCTAAGAACATCCGCACGGGTATTAACCTTCAAATAAAAAAAACCGCATCGAAATCGACCCATCCGTTTGAGCTCTACGGTGCCACAGACAGACACACACACACACACAGACAGACAGACAGACAGACAGACAGACAGACAGATAGACAGACAGACAGAGATCGACGTCAAACTTAAAACACCCCTTTTTTTGGTCGGGGGTTAAAAAGTAGCATAGTATGTGTTATTCCAGATATAATCTGTGTTTAAAACTTCAGGCCCATCCGTCCGACGTGCTGGAGCTACAAACATAAAAAAATTGTTTGTCTGTAAAGTTTGTTTACATAGTTTAACGTGACACCGTCATCGCCAAACATTGATGAAATGATTGCATACAATAGAATCGCGTGGATTTGTCAATTTTTAATAATAAAAGATTAAATACTTGAAATTATACTAGTAATCGGATTTTCGAAATGCAAAAATAATTTAACCTATTGTAACGGTACAGTGAGCGTTACGGGACAATGAGAGTAACGGGACAATGGGTCATGGCTTTTTCTTGTATGCAGCCAACATTCATCGATTTATTAGACGTTGACACGTCAAAAAACTCAAACATCTAAACAATTAGTACAGAATTTTCAGTATTAGATCCTTACACATCATATGATCCACCAAACCGCACTGGGCCAGCGTGGTGGATTATGGCCTTAACTCTCTCCTTGCGAGAGAAGGCCCGAGTCCCAGCAGTGGGAACATTTAGTGGGCTGTTGATGATGATTATGACATCATATGAAATTGGTGTTTTGTCATAGTGACTTTGGTCTCAATTATCTCTTTTTTTTAATATACATATAGGTACTATACCGATACTATACAGCTATATTTACTCATGCTTTTTTTGTGTTTTGTAAACCGTAATACATTTGTTTTTTCCTACTAATCCTATTGATTTTAGTAGAATTCAGTTATGCGCCGACTTACATGCGACTACCACCAAAAAAAATTAAATACACTAAAATATGGGCTGTATGCTATGCTCGTTAAGATACAGCTTACATTGGCAACACAAATAAGCAAACCGCTCGCCGACAGCCGACTGCTAGTTTTTGTAGCCAATGTAATCTGTATCTTACGCGTGCGTGACATAAAGCTCATTTTTGAGTGTTTTTTATTTGTCGGGTGGGGGTGGAATCGTATAAGTGGGCGCAGACCTTTATTCCTATGCGGACCAAGTCGTAAGCTCCTAGTAATACGTATTAACGTATCGTGTATATCGTCAGGTGCACTCGCTGTTCTCCACGCTGGGCGTGAGTCGCGCGTACGTCACGGCCATCGGGCGGCTCATCGGTGTCGTCTCGCTCAAGGAGGTGAGCGCACTACTGCTATGCGGACTACCGATATCGAACAACAACTGTTGTTCAATTCATTATGGTATATTTCTAGTCGGGAGATGGCGCCTGCCGATTAGGAGATCCCGGGTTCAAACCCCACACACACCACTGTCATGAAGCAGTAATGTGCAAACATTACTGTGTTCTGGTTTAAAAGGCAATGTTGTCAGAGAAATTACAGGGCTGAGAGATATAACATCTTAGATCTCTGGGTGACGAGCGCAGTGCAGTGCTCGGTAATGATTTGGGCTCTTCATGTTCCAATAGCTGCGTGTCACTGTGCTGTTATCAGGCACATGTCATCCTCGTCTTGTCACTTTTTATTTACAAAAAAATGCATCTAGAATCTTTCGAAGTCATGTGTCATCCACCAACCTGCACTGGGCCAGCGTGGTGGATTATGGCCTTAACTCTCTCGTTGCGAGAGAACGCCCGAGTCCCAGCAGTGGGAACATTTAGTGGGATGTTGTTGTTGTTGGTATATTTCCAGTGAAATAGTGATGCGAATCTCTAATATCAATATTAGTTTCACGCAATGTGTATTTGCGTGAAAGTGGTATCGTAATTGAAATCGGTTTTAACTTATGTCCAACAAAACAGCCTTAAATATACTAGTTTCTTTGATATCAACACTCAGCCTGCTAGTGGTAGGACTCTTGGCAGAGTCCGCCTGGGGTAGTACCACACATTTGCCAGTTATTCTATCGCCAAGCAGTAATGTGCTAGCATTACTGTGTTCCGCTTTGATGGGCAATGTTTTCAGAGAGATTACAGGGCTTAGAGATATGACATCTTAAATATCTAGGTGACGAGCGCAGGGCGGTGCTAGGTAATGATTTGGACTCTTCGTGTTCCAATAGCTGCGTGTCACTGTGCTGTTATGTGGCAGGCGTGTTGCTTACCATTAGGCACGTGTACAGCTCGTCTCGTCACTAAATATTTAAAAAAATTAAAATTCTTTTTATTTTGTTTTTGTGTTTCTGAAGTTGTTTTAAAAATAGTAGTACCATACCATCGTTGTATGCGTCCTCAGCTCCGCAAGGCGATCGAGGACGTGAACAGCGGCGCGCTGACCGTGGGCTCGCGGCCCGCCGCGCCCGCGCCGCTGCCCACCATGATCAAGGTACCCGCACTCCCTGCTTTCATCGTCATTTAATTAATGAAAATTATTTATTGTTCACACCATAAAAGATATATTTAACGTGTTTTTCAAGTGAAATCTTTTTTTAGCGCGCCATACATACCTAGATTTTTAGTGGGCTGTGAATTGAATTCTAGCGTCACAGATGATAAGAAATTTTCGGGTAAACTCCGGACCATGGCACATTGGTCATCAATAAATACGTCAGTATTTCCCAATGGCCATCTAGAAATGTTAATGAATTTCTAGATGGTCATGCTCATGGCCACGCCCTCCGGTTTCACCCGCGTAGTTTCCAAAGTAAGCTATCAAATTCTGAGTTATAAGTTTCCACTTCTATCAGCAGTTCCTAAGACTGCCAATTTTTTTTATAACTAACTTTTCTAAGGTGCTCGAATAGATTTCTTTATGTCAGAAGTTAATAGTACATTATTAATGGTAAAAAAATTGAAGTGGAAACTGCTTTTACCGCATCGTACACAGATTTTCGTGGGCTGTGAATACGCTCAGCGTCATGCTCGGAAATGAAAGAAAACTCTTCTGGTGAACTCGGGAACATGGCCATCTATAAAAACTAACGCATTCCTAGATAGTCATTGTTAGAAGAATGAATGAATGAATGGATGAAAAAGGCTTAAAAGAGTTAATTAGATGGCAATGCTTTGAAGGTTTATTCCAGACTAGCAGCGCCCTTCGATTTCCCCGCGTAGTTTCCAAAGTGTGCTTTCAAATTCTGAGTTCTAAGTTTTCACTTGTATCGGCAGTTCCTATGACATTTTTTTAAGAAAAATAAGTACTAACTGAACTGTTCGTCCGCAGGTGCAAGTCTCAGAACCGGCGCCTCCGTCAGACAGCGAGACTGCCAAGCTTACCACCAGCAACGAGAAAGAGAAATGAGGCTAGTTGCTCCTAGGAGGTACAACTCGCACTTGACGCTTTCACTGACGCGAATATTTGGAGAAACACGATATGTTCTCAGGACTGAAAGACTTCAGAGTCGTCGCCAAACGAGACTATGTTTAGGCAATTGTTTAGTTGTATACATTGCTTCTTTTACCCCGGACGCTTGGGCAGATCTCCGTACAAACGGCGCGTTCTGTCTACCTCCCACACAGACACTCACGTATATACGTACATAGCTACATGCCTGTGTGAACGTGAAGCGCGATACGCACTGAGCCCGCCGGGCCGACACAACCCGGCGGCCTGTATGAGAAGAATCATGTCGGCAACATGCGCCTGCGCGTGTTACCCGCCGACATGTTGCCGGCTTGGGTACGCCTGCGCTCAGTTGTCCGGCGACACTCGGAAATTTTCCGACTTGTAATGTGTTGTTAAAATGACGACAAAATGTTGCCGACATATGACGGCGGCCCGGCGGGCTCAATGTGTATTGCACTTGACAGTCAAACGTAGTGTTGCCACAATAATGGTTCTACTTCATAAAATGAAACCTGTGACGTCCACAGAGGCTCTGAGAGACAGAGTTCGTAGTGAGTCGTCTTAAAGGCTAAGACGGGGATAAGGTAGCGGGGGATGAAGAGAGTCTGTTCTATGCTATAGTATTATTTTTCTTACTTTAAGGCTAGGTATTGTTGTGTGAAAATTGACCAACTTTATTTATTAATATAAATACTAACATGGCCACGCATTCGTTAGTGAGTTGATGGGATATGGGCGGTTCAGCCTTATCTTTCAGTCGCATTCAAATAAAACGCTAAACGGCACTCGGTCAGTTCGCGGCTGATTTTCCATTAAAAAGACCGTGGAATGCGGCTGAAACTCAAGTGAGTTAGACCGGCTTTATCAAACTTGACAAATTCTTTTTTTTTCTATTTGACTAACTTTTTCGACTGGATTTTGTTCAAAAGTAGATGTTGCTATATACACGTTCGTTTGGCCTCATGGCCTCATACTTGAACCAAAGTGGATATAATTTTAAACAATGATAGATATAAATAATAAATGTCTAGATAAATAAATAAATGTTTAGATCGTTATGTATACGAAACTTTTAAATAACCTGTTTTTTATGAGAGCTTAAAAAAATATCACCTGACAGAAATTTCTCGAATACGTTGGTCAGAGGATTTATATTTCTATAGGTGACACGGAACGTTTGCCGAAAACTAAGCCGGAAATGATGCGATGCTCTCATCATTTCACTTGCGGACCAAATCGGTACAACGAAAATATGATCTGTATCGAGTCAAAAGTATTTTTTTATGTAACAGCTTTTTTTTGCAATTTCAACTTAAGCTAAAAGTAAAATGCCATTCAGCTGTTTCTTTTAGGTATCTTTTCGATAATGACACGGAGCAGGTCATTTTATTTATCAATAAATCACTATGTCAAAACAAAATTATTTTCAGAATATAATTTTACATACCTATTGACATGTAAAAATATAATTTGATATAAAATAGTAAGAGTTGGTGAGTGTATTACGGTCTTTCAGGCTTTCGTAAAGGCGTTCCGTGTTACACCATGCTTTACGTATTGACGTTGTCGAATCAAAGTGCCAATCTTTTATCCCAAAAAATATATTAGTTGCAATGAAAAACTAACATTCCTAACGAAAAATTGTGATTTTTCTAAAATATTTTTGTAATTAAGTTGTGTATTTAAATGTTTCTAATTGTGGTTTATTACGTGTAATAACTTGCCTCGTCCGTAATGCTTAAGTTTAAGTTATATGTTTAATTTCTTTATAAGTTTTTTAAACGAAATTGTCACATAACCCCTATTTATAATACAAACGATGTTTAGTGTCACAAATTTGAATAATATAGGTAAATAGGTAAAAAAATTATATGTTATTTTTTTTATGAATTTTAGTCTAAAGCTATTCTCACATTTGCCCATCGTATCATTACTATGAGCTAACATAAACATCACACATACGTAATTCTTTCACATAAGTATCAGCTCCTGTGGTTTAAAATATTGTTTTTGTAGTAAATTACTACTTTTTCATGGTAAAACATATTAACCGTGATTAAACTTATAAAAACGCTTATGTAACTATATTTTACATATTTACAGACTGTTGTGTCATGTTTCACATACATTGGACTATTTTACCGTTTACAAATACAAGTAACAGAGATCCTTGACTTTTGACAATGACGTATTGATTAGATATTGATAGTTGTGATGACAACTATATGACGTTAAAATAAAATAAAACCACTTGAGATTTAATGTCTCCTTCGCATAAGATATAATTAGCCATTCCGGGACTAGGTTGTTGACACGTCTGAACGTCCAAGTGTAATATTGTGTAAGTGACAAAAAGTACAACACTTGAATAGTTAGAATGACGTAGTGTCAAAATGACTAAAATTGAGATTATATTTACGTTATATCGTGCCTGTGTCAGAATGTACAAATTTTAATATGTGTTTATGTCAAGTCATGACAATGACAAAATTTTTAAATGTTAAAATATTTTAGTAACCAATCACGTTATTGACTAAATGTCTGAATCTAACAATGCCAGAAAATATACCTACCTACCCGTAAACGAAGGTTAATGAGAATGTAGGTATCGTATCTTCTTTTTTAAAAAAAATAAGTGAAATAACACATACATTCATTTATATTAATCGTAGTTATCTTTATATTTATTATCATTGCATTTTTAATAAAAACAAAACAATTAATTCTATACTTAAAAATAACTTCACATATTCATTTATATTATCTTAGTAAAAACAAAACAATTAATTCTTAACTTAAAAATAACTTATATGTATATATAGATATTAGGCTTGTAAATACTTTGTAAGGCTTAATTGTTGTATTGTTTTCATTACGTTTAAGCTTTGCAATGTTTTTCAAATAATTAAGCGGACTAATTTGCTGATTGTCCAGTTGGTTTAAGAAATATTGTTTTTTTTGATCAAAAATAATATCACACTTTCTACGTTTGATCTGCTCAAATAGTGCGTTCTTAATTTTTGATTCTTGGTATTTTGCTTCCTTGCGTAATAGATGAACAAATGTAAATAAGTTTGGCTTGCACCGCATCCTCTTCATTAGCCGATTGTGCCATCCTCCAAGCTATTATTTGTTCGGTGGCGTTGATTAGCACAGCTAATTAGTTCAATACAATTTTTCGACAGCCATTGCTTAACAAAATATGTTTCAAATTTTTCTATTTCGTCACTTTTCTCTGAAATGCTATTTAAAATTTCTGTCCATCCAACCGTTAACAAGTGTTTAGGCAATAGTGGTAAATATGATGCTAACTCTGCAAGTTTTCGTCCATCTTTAATCTCTAAAAGTTTTAACTTCTCTGCTTTTCGCCATATAGCTTTGTTAAAGTGGAAGAAACAATCCGTTCAATTCACACTCTGGGTAAACTTCTTTAATGGCATTTATTTGGGCCTTCTCAAAATCCGATTTATATTTTTGATGTCAACATTCAGGTTATTTTTTAAGTATGAATATAAACGTATGTAAGTATCAGTTTTTTTATTAGGCAACAAAGCATACAACACTGGTACGATATTGGTTCTCTCTTCTGTGCTGTTGACATCCAAATGAATAGTGAACAATTGTTCCCAAGGCGCCGGAGCTGCTTCGAATGTACCGTCTCCAAACCACATTCTATCATTATCAATACTATGTAAATATTTTTGTGTGTAAATTTTGCCAAATAATAAAATTTTATCACTTGTCCCGTCTTCCCACAGTAAAAAGTTATCCTTTAAAATCTTTGGTAATTCTACTTCTTCTAATGTTCTAAATGACGTTTTCTTAACTTCCAAAAATCTTTTTCTTGCTCGATATAGGGACCGTTTTTTATTTTCAAATACTGGCATTGAGATCGAATCGACAGAATCAGAATCAGATTCCTCTATTTGAGGAATGAAGCATTCTTCATATATTTCTTGAACTGATTGATAATTTTCACATACTTTTCTTTTTACAAAGTTGAGTTGCAACGTGAATCTTATTTTTCGATGACGATGGAGTACATGTATGCACATTTTCACGTAATTTTTAGTTTCGGTTATGTCTATTGTCATTGACGCACCACAAGAAAGCCGATTTATACATTTCCAAAGACTAGTACCACTTCTATTTTCACTGACAAATTGTACCTGTGTATGCCGTATAATAATGTGCGATTACCTTTTTGATTTGTGCAAAAGGAAAATCGTTGCTCGGGTGATTGTTCTCCCATTTTAAAATAATTATCCTTTTCCATACACCAAATACGTCCGGAATGAATGAAGGACGAAGCTGACATATCTGACAACCAATTTCAATTTTCAAGTGGAAGGTGGGTTTAGTCATTTATAGTAGCACTCGAAAGAGTGTTTGAGTACCTACTATGTGAATAGCAAACTCCTTGGATAACAAACAACACTCGTAGATGCAATATTAGTGCCTGACATTATGACACTGACACAAACTGTACATTTTGAGTCTTACTCGTTTTAACAATGATGTCGTGATGAATTTTGTACATTCTGACACTCGATCGTTCTAACATTTGGACTATGTAACACGTAGTACTTTTCGGTACTAGCTCGTTCTGACAAGTAAACCATATTACCAGTAATGCATGTAACAGTCGTTCTTCTTAACAATCGTGTTATATGCCTGTTATGCATTATGACCCTCGTATTATTTAGCATGTTAGCAATAGAACCACTTGGACGTTCAGACGTGTGAACAGCCTAGTCCCGGAATGTAATTAGCAATGGCGAACGGTCAGGTCATCACAACTCAGTTAGAACTCTGCCCGAAGTACCTTTACTAGTTCTTTTACCGCAGCAGCAGTAAAGTGCAAACATTGAGCTTTGGTTGGAAGGACTGTGTTTGCAAATAATAACATAGAGGTAATTGACCATTTAGCGATTAGTGATTTGAGCTCTTCCAGTTCAAATAGCCACTTCTTACTTTGCTTTTATGGACTTGTTCCTTACTGTCAAGCGCAGGTTTGCTCTTCCCATCATTGATATTTTATAAAAAAAAAAAGTAGACAAATTCATTGAGACATCAAAAGTAATAATGTTGTGATTTTTCATCCGCCGCCATATTTGTTCCCATTTCATGAACAAATTGAACGCATTGAATGTGAGAAGCGCTTAACTAACCGATTATCGTATTCAATAATTCTAAGTAGTACTAAGCCGTGGCGGCCTATTGGCGTTAACGTCAATATCTTCCAGCGTGCCGATTCTGAACCCATTCGGATTGATCTCGACTTCTCGACACGGAATCAAACCTCTTGGAGTTTGTTTTATCTGTTTAGGATGACAGAGACAAGGATTGTCATTCCGAATCGGAATCGTTCAGATTGTGTGTGTAGAGAATCAGTACCCAATCCTAAGGTCGTAGGACTACTAAGTATTTTACCATGATATACAGATTTGTGATTGGAGTACATCACGAGGAAACCGACATTTTCCAAAACATCTTTCGAAGACTTTTGTTATTCGCGAAGGTGACCTAGGGTAATTTGGGGCTATGGACTCTGTTCTTCAGAGCCCCTAGTCCCAGCTGTGGGAACGTGTAGTGGGCTGTTTATGGTTTATGCTAAGCATTTTGAAACCAGTTTTATGATATGTGACGTCGTAATCTACGTACCATGTGATTCTATGTTGTAGTATATTTTTGATAGATATTTTTGTTGTTACGATGGTGCTTCCAAGTAAAGAGATTAGTATTTTTTAGCTGTTAAGGTAACGAGTGAATCGGCTTTACAATGGATTGATTAACTATTGTCTCAATGTGATGTAAGAAATATATTTAATATCTACTTTATTTTTTTGTCAGTACGAATCATTTTCAATTGACAATTGTTGCAAAGTCACAAATTACAGTTTATTGTTCGTAGGAAGGCGTTTATGTATTTTATTTTGAAAGCATAGAATTTATGATATATTTATGTAAATGTAGTGATATTAACTTTGGTGGTTAGGACTACAGAGAGAGAAGTTCTTCCAAATCATCAAATACCTACAAATACAAATTCCTGTACTTCAATTGCAATTTGTAAACCCATCAAGTCCGAATTAATACAATAGTACTTTATCTCGGAATATAATGACTTCTCCAATAACAAAAACTGAAATACTTATGTCATCTTACGCAAATTAAATAACAATAAAAAATAAGAGAAATAAAAATGAAAATGCAATGGCAGCTGGGCAAAAAGACTTTAAATTAAACTAACTAAATTAAATTTAAATAGTTTAACCCTTGATAAACGGACAGCTTTAATAAGGACGGTGAAAACCTTGTAAAAAGGTGTTCGTTTTTTCGCAATAAAACCTATCACGGAGGTACACGATTAACATATCGTCATTGTATCACATAATACCATACATGGTATTCGCGCCTTTGGATTTGAAATGGCTTAATTAAAAATGTCTACTTGTTTTTTTATGTAAACAAAGTTGTAATGAATACTTAAATAAACGTTTTTAATCGACTTCAAAAAAGGAGTAGGTTCTCCATTTAGTAGTTTTTTTTGTGTGTACACAATTATGTTACACGATAGGTCGGCTAATTTTGAACTGATTTTGATTCAATTGATGTTTTTTTTGTTTGATAATCATACATACTTTATAAGTGGTCCCATATAAATTGAGAAATATATTTTTGAAATATCAACAAAATCATGCTGTAGGCTGCCCAATGTATAAAACCAATTTAGTATTTTTTTTAATTAAACCATTTCAATTCTAAACGTGCCACATATTGGTGTTATTTGACATACATTTTAAATTCATGTAGGTATTTAGATTTATCACAGTATTTTTGGAATAAATGTAAATATGTATGTACAAGTAGTTTTCCTACTGCACGCAGGCGCGGTCCCAGCCTCGAATTTTGGAGGGGTTACCATTTCACAGCTTCAGATTGGGGGGGTCACCAATAGAAATACAATAAATCGAGTGAAAAATACTTTACTAGTAGCGCCCCACGATTTTACCCGCGAAGGGCCCGTTCCAGTGGTTTTCCCACGTTAAAAATAGTCTATGTACCTACTATTACATATTTTTAATTTTCTTAGGTTTTTAGTTTAACGTATACGATTTTGGGGGGGGTCATGTCCCCTGTGACCCCCCGAAACCGCGCATGACTGCACGCCCGATGTTTAATCTGTAAACTGTTGGAAACTTTTTCAATACACAACGTTCGTTGTACACAGTTTTATTCGATAACATATTTAGATTTTTAATATGAGTATAATTTTCGTTATTTGGACTATATTTGTACAAAGTAAATATGTAAGAGATAAATATTTAACTCTACATGACCTGTGGCTTCGGAATAGGTTCCAAGCTTATTACTATCCATATCATGTTTATATACAATTGTTGCAAATGCAAATACTTTTAAGTCATTCTTAAGGTTATTAAAAAGTTTAACTTTTTTTGTTAGATACATTTTACATTTCCATTTTACGCTTTTCGTATATTCAATCTATTGTGAAGTTGACACACTGTTATTATTATGTTTTGATGCCAGTTGTGTGTTTCTGGGATCGGATGTAATCTAATTTCGAGACACGTATTTTATAGCGCGCGTCGACATATCAGTTAATATATAATATAGTTATAAGTATAGTGTGTCGTTCATAAGATACAATGTGCCTTTTTGTATATTCATGCCGAGTGTTTTTCATTTCAGCAAATTCATCATGAATGAGATAAAACATAAATAAGTAGTAAAAATGGATAGTTTATGTTTAACTTTGACAGGTCACTACTTCTACCAGATATAATTTTTTTGTTATTTGTTTTTACTGCTGAATAGCAAAGATCAAGTTTTACAGTTATCCGGGTTGAAGGGAAACAATTCTATTGAAATTGGGATAGAAAAAAATATTTTAAGGCGCATACGCAAAAGCATTCAAATAAGAATTGTTTTTTTTTTTTGTCTATTTGGTTTTCTAATACAGATTTTAGATCTTTCTATTTAACGACAACTCTCTATAACGGCAAACTATGCAGAGTCCAGTGAGTGTCGTTATATAGAGTAAACAAAGTAATAAAAAATACGGTAATATAAATCAATCAATAAATCGGTAAAATATCTAAGTTTATGATGCATTTGCTAATTTAAAAACAGGCTTTTGTAAAGTCAATAATAATCAAATATGATTCAAAAGGCTTGTGATCGTTCAAATCATTCCATAGGTGTTGTCTCGTAAGTTAATGTTAAGATTTAGGCTAAGCAAAATGCCCTATTCTGAAGGCACATTCTATAATTATTATAAGAAGATTATCGACGTCTCTTTTTTCCACATCGTTGTAACATGGACGGCGATGTTTTAATTTTATTAATAAACTTATATTGCCTGTAAACTCGTCCAAATAAAATATATCGAAGAAGCTACCCTAAGAAACTCTTCCTTTTTTTAAAATAACTAATAAGCACGTATGCTATTGTAGACAATAATCTGAGTTTAAATACAATTTCAACCAGATCGGTTTTGATTTATACAAAAGGATGGAACAACATCGTCATGCTAATCGGACTCATTGCAAAATTCGCCTAGGCAAGTACCACACTTTTGCCTGATATACTACCGCCAAGCTTGAAAAGATTAATAACCATTTTATATCTCTGAATGACGCGCAAAATTCAATGCTATTATGGGCAGGCGTGTTACTAATATGCACATGGTTTTCTCTTCATGTCACTCTATACGTACTAAATTACACCAAAAACCATACAAACTCTCACATTTATAGTAATTGTAGTAGGACTGTGCCTTCAGAATTGGACTCACTGGAGTCATATACGTTGTCCAATCAGACTAAAGTAGATACTATCTTCTGTGCCATTGTGATGGCATTGTAATTTAAAATATATTTGGCTGTTCAAATTTTTTAATATTTTTTAATCGTGAGATATGGACCAAAAACTTTGTAAATTTAGCGAAATTATGTTGTAATTGTTGTAGTCACATTTTTTTTTATTTATTATTGCCTTTTCTTTTTCATTCAAAAAATAATTATTACCCTAGTAAGGATAATCCTTATAGTAACCATATTTAAAAAATGATAATTCTTACAGTAATAATCATTAAATAAGGATAATCCTTAGAGTAATAATTATTAAGTATTGATAATCCTTAGAGTAAGAAATAATTAGTAATCCAAACCCCAATCTGATTGATTAGAAGTTGGACATTCCCGTATCCTCAATTTCTGTGATGTATTAATAAACTTGACGTTTGTTGTGTTGCTCGCGAGCGCAGTGAATTGTAGACAATGTTGACGTTTTATATAAAGTTTCTGTTATCAAATTTCTCATGTCCAATATAAAACTATTTCTGACATTTTCGTTGAGTATATTTCTAGGAGACGAACGCAGTACCTAGTAACTTGACATGAAGATTTTCGAATAGTTGCGTGGCACTGTGCTGTTATGCACAGACGTTTGCTTACTATCAGGTGCACGTCTTGTTCATCCTGTCATTCTATGTTATTGATAGAAATATATATACAATAATATTTTTGACTATTTTTTATTTTATACATATTGCTGACACTAGAAATTCAATGTTACGAAATCGCCGAAATATGAAAAAGCAATATTTCTGTTTCAGTCTGATCTTTGTCGTGATCTCCGATCAATAGTATTTGGTTTGTCGATAAGCAAATAAAAATGTTTTATTTAAAAAATATATATACTCTTTTTACACAAAAGTTTATAACCAAATAAAAATCACAAAAAAACCTGTTTGTGATTTTATTACTTGTGTGTAATGACTTTATATGAAACGTCATATAATTTATTGATAATATAGTATTTATTGTAAACAACGAAAGCTTGCATGTATTAGCGTAGTTGTAAGGGTAGAGATTTACTACGATGACATGGCCCGCCCCTCCAAATTACTCCTTAATGTGTGTAGTCACATCCTTACGAAAGAGTTTGTATGTAGTTGTAATTATTCGTCTGCAGTAGCAGTACGCACACATGCGTGGTGGTGCGTTGTATACCTTTTACAAATACTTTCAAACGTTTTGAATTCTGGAGGGGCGGGTCATGTTATCGTAGTAAATCTCAAAGCGGTAGTTGCGGCCATGTCCGCGTCGAGCGGCGGGACCGAAGATAGTTGCATTTTAATATTGTGATCTGTTGCTTTTTGGTTAATAAAGAATGTGTTGTGTCGTTATTAATATGTTTTTTTATTATTATCACCTTTAATAGTTGAATTATTCATCAATCAACCAAAACATCGATCGCGAATACCTTCAAAAGACAGCTATAAGAAAGTAAAATAATCGAAAATGTGGATTCGGGTCATATTCCCACTAATATAAGTTTTGAAGTGAAAACATCTTTTGTCGCGCCACAGACAGATTTACCGTGGGATGTGAATTGAATTCTAGCGTCACGCTCGGGAATGATAAGAAATCTTCGGGTAAACTCGGGACCATGGACCATGGCCATGCTCAAGGCGACACCCTTCGGTTTCACCCGCGTAGTTTCCAAAGTAAGCTATTAAATTCTGATTTATAAAGCTTCACTTCTAAAGCAGGCAGTTCACTTCTAGGCAGTTCCGAAACTGCCGATAGAAGTGAAAAAAATGGCAATCACAGGTGATTGCCATTTTTTTCACGTGATTCCATTTTATGCTATAGCGAAACGTAGTCATAATAAGGAAAAAATTAAAAACGTAAGTACTTGTAGCATGTATATTACAAAAGTAGTTGTTTTCTACATCAATAATTACTTATTTTAAAATTCACTTAATCTTACATCCTATAATACTCAGACACCTACCAACTTGAATCCATCGCTACACACTGGTGCAATATATTAAGTACATCAACATAACAAGCAATAGGGTGCAACAGGACAACGTTATCAACCGAAAGAGGTGTGCTGCACAAATTGTTATGAAAATTTTTACCGTGAAATAGGGCTTGAAACTTTTCCATCAGTTTTTCACTCAAAAATGCTTAATGGCCTTACACAACTTATTAAAAATTGTTTTTTCGCGGTTTCAGTTTTGACCTCACAACAAAAGTTATTGATAAGGATATTTACATTTCACCTCTTTCAGTTTATACATGTGTTAATTTGACCCTTCATTAGTAAATGGAATTAAATTGATATAAATGTTAAATTATAAACGTTCCATATTATAAAAACTTGAATATATATCTAATGGTGATAATAAATATGTTTGATTTACGAAATGAACAATTTAAAAATATACAATTGCGATCGAAACATTGCAATTTTTATATACAATTTGTCTATTATTTGCAAGTTCATACATTTTGAGAATCTCGCTGTTTTTATTTATTTCATAGTATGTACAGATATTATTAGCTGTGAACACTGTGTATACAAATATACATGAAGACAGGATGGCGTCGAACAAATTATACTCCATTGTCAAATATCCGAATTATTTAAATACGCATAGGAACAGTTTTTATCAAAATATATTACAATTATAACATAATATCACAACTTATCTAAATTGTTGATAATTTATCATACTAGCGTACATTACATTACCGTAAACGTGTCTTATATTTCAGCTACGTGAAATTAAAACATTACAACCTATTATTTTCATATTACATTCGAAAATGTAATACAAACTCTAATAGACTGCAGGCCCGTGAACAAAATTTATGGGTCATCTGATCCAGCAGGAGACCTAGTAGGATGATAGAAGGGTATAAAGTAATAAGATTGAGCACTATGCCGTCACTTGTGAGCTGTCCAACTGAGTGCTGTTGAAGAGGGGGGTTCTAAACCTCGATCATTTCTCCTTGCCGCATGATTTTTGTACGGCATTGCGAAATAATGTATTAGAAGAGGTATTGAAACTGTATGGAACCAATGCCGTACATAATCAAATGACCAAACTTACTCTGTAAATCGTCGGAAAATCATGAATTTTTTCACAAAAATTAGAATTTTAAAAATTATATTTTTTTTGTTTCAATACCTCTTCTAATCTATTATTCCGCAACGCCGTACAAAAATCGTGCGACAAGGAGGAATGATCGAGGTTTAGAACCCCCCCTCTTCAACAGCACTCAGTTGGACAGCTTACAAGTGACGGCATAGTGCTCAATCTTATTACTTTATGCCCTTCTATCATCCTACATAGGTCTCCTGCTGTATCAGATGACCCATAAATTTTGTTCACGGGCCTGCAGTCTATAATGTATAAATTATATAAAACAAAAACCTCAAGAGGTATAATACAAACAAACACTTTGTCACAATCACGGCGAACGTAACGTAACGAGGCGTTTTCAGAAGAAGAAAAAAATAGTTCCAAACTACGTAATAGATGGCGGTAATTGTACCTTAGTACCACGTCGCCAAAAATGTCTATCTAAATTTTATTCAAAATAAGTTTATAAATTTAACCCCAGATATGAACACGATTTATCCATCACGTTGGTGTCTTTAAGTGTGATGATGCATAATAGTAAAAGAAGTAGGTACCTATCAGTCACATAGCTACACCAAAACAAAAATTTCACTTTTACCAATGTAAAACTATACCACCAATAGCAAAATATACGTAGACATTATTGACATCGACAGAATCCATGTACAGAAAAAAAAACAAGTTTTGTAAGACGCCAATTTTCATATTTTTTTGAATTTCCAAAATACATAATTACATCACTATTTTCATCTTCTAAAAATGCCTCGATATAAAAGTGTACTAGTAGTTAATAAATGCACTGGCTAATTTTAATTATTTAAAACACTAATTAACTCTCAATTAACATCGTATTATTCGATTTGTGTTATCACATATTTAACAATCGTTAATTCTTTACATTTATTCGAGCTTTTAGTTTTTTCACTCCATTAATTGTTATTATCATTTATTCGTGATATCTGGTTTACAACAAATTATAACAACAGTCTTAATTATGAAAAACCGCAATTAGTTACAATGTTGTTCTCTTCACAGACATAAAAAATATCTCTTTTGAGATAAAACATGTCCACTTTTATGACAAAAATTACGAGTTGAATCTTAGTTACGAAAATAATTATAAAACTGTATTGGTAAATCTCTAAATTCCTTCTCACATAACACGAAACACATAACTAAAATATTGTCACATCTTCTTCCTACGCCTGCTAATCCTGCCATCTTTGACGAGGAAATAAATATTAAAACTTGTTTAAATATCGTTGCCTGTCATGTCAAAATCAAAATTAAATTTTTGAAATCGATTTTGATACGTTGATTAACAACCGGATTCATAGTTCGACCAACTTATCTGTAGAATAAAGTGATGGCCAAAAAAGGTTGCCACCTATTACAAAGTTAGACAACTTCTGTGTTTTGTAGGCGTCAGCAGTTTTTGCTTTTAGCCGTTCTACAGATATTTTGTTGGCACTATAGTATGTGGAAGTTCTCTTTAATTATTCATGTCATGATAAGCCTCGTTACATACACCCACAGGACTCCACCACCATGTTGGGCAGGGTCTTCTGCGTGACAGTGTTGGTGGAGTCCAGGTAAAGCAGTTGGAGAGAGCTGAAGGTGGTCGGCGCACAGCAAGGCTTGAACTCTGCCTTCCGGTCCGTCACCGTGTAGAAATATTTCTGTGGACAAGAGAAATGAGAGTTAGATAATCGTAATTTACAAAAATAAATATTTAAACTTATACACAAAATTGTTACCAATATACGTTTTAGAAGTACGTCTGGTCAAAAATCCTTAAATTACGGTTTTGCCGAAATTCTATCCACTTTGTAATATATAAGGTACATTGTCTTCTACATTTACAAAGTAGCTAGTTAAATACAAATGTGTTCATATGAGTGAAACCACATAGCACAGCGTTGGTAATAAGGTAAAATAAATAACTGAACTGAAATCTCGTTAAATCGACGACACTTCAGAGTGAATCGAAGTAATTAAATCAACAAAAAAGAAATAAGAAGTTGGGAATGAAACGTCAAAAAAGTTGCCAAAGTTTACTTACCCTAATAATATTATGATGGTAGCTATTCGCCAGGGTGACGGCGCTGATTGGCGCGCAGGTGCCCTTACAGAAGTAAGCATGGTATCCTTCAGGGCGAATGATCCAATCATCCCAGCCTAGCTCCTTAAAGCTGACATAGAGGGGCTCGCGACAGCACTCGGTGGAGGTCGGGGTGCAGTCCGCTGCTCGCCCGCGGCGTCGCTTGCCGGCGTACTTCGTGTACAGGACTAGGAAAGGACGGTGTTTCTCGTGGAACGACAGAGGAGCTCGACGCAGCTGAAACAACGAATGATCTTGGTAAGCCTTAAGCCAACCTTGGAGAATGGGGATGTCTGTAGCAGAGCAGATACGTTGTATTATACCTATTATAGAAGTCGTTGCTTAGTAGGGATTACTGATATTTTGTTTGCTACACAGTCACCACCTTTCATTCACCTTTCACCTTCTCGTCCTTGCCAGCTGCATCTCTCTTTGACTAATTTCAATTGAATTTGATGTGCACCATATTCACAGGCATTATTTTACTCTAACTTCCAATTTTATCCGTCTTCTGTGTCTTTACAACATTACAGTTTCAATGTTAAGTTTTGTGAAGAAAAACAGAAGTCTTAACTTTTCCAATACAGTATGAAAGTAAACTGACTGAGAGTTTATCTTAGCTAATTTTTTTATTGCCATATGACGTGATGTGCAGAATTGTGTTTATTTGAAGTGGTCCTCACCTGACACGTCCTGCAAGCGACGTGTAGCGTGTGCAGCCTCTGCCGGCCCTCCAGCCAGACCCTCACGGCCCAGGCCAGCTCCACGCGCACCCAGCCCTCCCCGATATCCGTCTCCTTGATGGCGATGGGCTTCGTCTTCTTGAACTGCTGTTGGCTGTCCCAGTGCGCCGCCTCCGATATCACAAACGTTTGGTTGTACTCGTCCATTGGATCTCGCTCCTGGGAAGACGCGACATATCGGTAAATTAAGACTTTTAAACACCTTTCAGGAACGACCATTCAGTGTTTGTAAACGTAATGTGTTTGATATTGTTTGACTAACATGTTTACTGTAAGTAAATTGGAAATTGTGCTTGCTAATAAATGTTAAAAGATGAAGCATTCAAAATTTAACTGAATATAATGATTGCCGAAAATATTATCTGACGCTGCATACATGAGTGTTTACATCTTCAAAGGTGTTTACATGTATAACACTCATTCATAAATCAACTGAACTGTTTTGTCCATTGTTTAAGATCCAAGCAAAATAGTATTAAACTCTGAATTAATTCTATCCAAACTACAGATGTTTAAGTGATTAATTACCTTATAGAACCAGAGCTCGACGACGTTCACCTCCTGGGGTTCGACGTCGGGCGGTAGCTCGAACTGAAGGCACTTGAAGGGATACCGGCCTGACGTCAGGCACTCTCCTGAAACAAGGACAATAACGTGTTACAATAATTCAATAAGAAAGACTTACAATTAATTAAATAAATAAATATTGGTGGGGAATTCACACGCAACACCATCTGACCCCAAATTAAGCAAAGCTTGACTATGGCTTATATAGTATTATATACGTCATAGTCAAGCTTAGTATACTTATGAAGTATATAGTATTATATCAGCTATTGCTAATTAGGTACAAACTAAAGATTTATACACAATGATCCATTTACATATTTTATTTTATTTTTTGAGATAGTTCCAGTCATACAAATCCTGCTTATATTATAAAAATGCGAAAGTTTATCAGCGATGTTTGTTGCTCAATCATGTCGCAACGCCTGAATAGATCTGATTGAAATTCGAAATATAAATGTGTGTCAGGCATGTTGCTTACCATCAGGCACATGTCCTGATCGTCTCGTCACTCTTTATTTAAAATTTAAATTTAAAATAAGAAATATGGTCCGGAATAGCGCTTAGGCTACTATATATATATATATATATATATTTATGAAAATATCGTGGGGAAAATGCGATTAAAAGTTGTGCTAAAAGTGATGTTGGTAGTATTGTAAAATTTTGCAAAGAATACGTTTAACACCTGTCGTTTAACACTAAAGTATTTAATAAACGCCCTTGTCATGACTTTTTGATGTCTTTTTTGACTCCACTGAGAATAAAGGCTTTAATTATTTATAAAAATCATATACGTATATATTAATTTAATCTTGCCTTCACGAACGTATTTTCAGTGAATTAATCCAAAGGTTGAGGACAGAAACTTGATATTTTGATCGTTTGACTCCTCTAATCTTAAAAATTAACTATGTAGACCACGTCCAATTACGCTAAATAAAAACAGCTAAATAAGATTAAAGTTTAATCAGTGGACGAGAAGAAAAATATGTTATTTGTTTATCGTCCAACACTTTAGCTTGTAGATTTTCTTTTATTAATATAACAATTACGATTTGACTGACATTAATATTAATTATTTTTTATGAAAATTATATAGAATTTGTGTGTATTTATTCTGACATTTTAATTTATATTTTTATGTGACGACTGAGACGCTTTTTATTTTGACATTTTAATTTTGTGTGACAATTGATTTCATTTGTTAATTTTATGTTTATGGGTATACTGGCCTGAAATAAATGAATATTATTTTATTTTTTATTAACCGACTTCTTTACTTACGAGAATCAACAAATTACCCTAAGCATTTACCTAAGTTTTAAATACACTGTAGACATTTACTGATGACTTTATGTAATATGTACTGTACGGGGCTTAGTGGCAAATCAAGTTTTGAATTTGAATTTGAATTATTTTGGGGCAGATCTGATTGCCAATTTAATTAAAGTTCTTAAAGTGTCCTCACACTTACACATCAATTATGTGGTCAATTCTTTACCTTTGAGACATAAGTTATGATGTGTAGTTATGTTAGGCCACACTGACCCCCGCTAATTGGACCAAGGAATGACCCGAGGTGAAGATAATACGCGGACATGTGTGAAGTGTACCTTGTGTTATCGCTTACCCGATACGACCCCGGATTGGAACGCAGAATACTCACAAATTATAAAATTACAAGTTTTAAATCAGGAAAAAGCGAGACGCAATTTTTAAGTTCATTTTTTTTGAATAGCATAACCAGCCTCCTTTATGTGTTGCTGGGACTTGGGGCTTTCCTGCTTTTACAAGAACACCACAAGGCGTAGGCGCGATACAAAAGGAAATGCACAGGGGGCATGATAGTTACGGAAGATACGCATAGGTATAGGACTATAGGAGAAGAAACACAATAAACCCCATTCAGCGTGGTCATGCCGCCAGCATGCTGGGTACGCTTCCGATTGGTAGTGGGTTTGAACATCTTGATTATCTGTAGACCTACAGTGGTATATGGATAATTCAGGTGTGCCTAGTGTAAGTAGTTGGTTAGGTAGGTGTGTAGTGTAGTTCTCATTGTATTTTAGTTTTGTTAATAAAGACTGCCCAGAGGAAAAAAAGTAAAAATAAATAAATCTAATGTTAGAACCGGTGGCTTTCTCGCTGATGGTTTTTAGTTTTTTTGTTGTATTTTAAATGTGTAATGTATTGCATTTTTGCATTATTCATGTATAATTATGTAAAATGCACTCGCAATTTAAAGTTGTTATACCTATCTTCGGGGGAATAAATTCACTATAGAGATTAAATTTTAAATAAAGTTTCATTTATTTAGTAATGGGCATAAAAGTGATAGTTGTATAAAGGATTAATAGCTCCGGTATCAAATACTAAAACGCGTTCTTCTATTTTAAGTTTTCCTTGAGATCACGCCAAAGCTTGGTGATCACGCATCAGGTTAATAATTAATTTATTATTATTATCGAAATACTAAACGATTTTCAAATACGGAATTACATTTGAAATACTTAAAAGATGACTATTTGAAATAAGCTTTTATTTTTATGTTGTATTAATTACTACCTATTTATTTAAAAAAGGTGGGTGTGTGAAGCTATGGATTGCATCGAGTCGCAATAAATTATTATTATTTATGATGATGTAATATTTTTTTTCGTTTATTTAAGAAGCGAGTGGCCTACCTCAGTGTCAATAAAGATATATCGATACCTACACATACTTCCAGATTTCCTTGTTTACATAATACAATTTGGCATTATCTATAAAACTACGCGGGTAAATATTATTCTCAGCACCTAAGAATATCTCGGAACAGTTAAGATTATGCCTATTTACTCTCGTTTTCTTATTGCGCATAGGAGACAGTCCAAGGACCCAGTTAAAACATTTTCGATAAGACTTAATAAACATAACTTGACCGTAGATTATTTTATTAAGTACTACGACATAAGTTTACCTATAGATTAGTTATCGTTTATTGAATAGGTACAAAGGAATCCCCCCGTAAAATTAATGAAAAAAACAAACTATCAATGTACACAAAGGCATAGTTGGTGAAGGCAAGAATGGGTCAATTGTAATGGTTGCTAAATCCTTCCTAGACCGCACCTATTCGTTTTATCTGGCAGTTAGAAGCGAAAGGTCGCGTTATCGCTCAGTAGTAACATCTCAAATGGCCCGAATATAAATAAATAACTTGATTAAAAGTTACTCATTCGGTTCCCGCGTGATACTGAGATTTTGTGTCGTGGCTTTGTACAAACTGATGCTTAATCTGCAGCTTTCAGGCGCCAGACTTGTACTTTGTGTACTCACGCTGATTTATTTTGTTATCGTTTCAAATTGTAACGGCACTGGGGGCTTGAACCGATTGATTTTGCGACGCAGTTTTTGAGATAAATATTCACGTGTTCACAACAATAATATACCTAATTATTAAAAAAATTGGAATGTATGTAAATGAATGGCAAGTTGACAAACGAGACAACAGAAATGTATAAAAATGGCGTCTAACTGACGATTAACATGATTTGAACATTGTTTCATTACCTAAATCTAAGGGGTTTCAAATTAAATCGGGTTGATTGACATATACTTATTTCAAAAAAATACCTACATTAGTAAAACTGGCATTTTTAACAAGACACACAATTATCCAAACTGTTAATGGTGTTAGAATAACTGGCAAAGGTGTGATAGTGTGATACTTCCCCAGGCGGACTCTGCTAGGAGGCCAATACCACTACAAAAAAATCAGTCGCGGCTATGCTGTTTTTGATTCTCGGTTCCATTTACTCTTACATATCACATTTAAACACACCCTTTGCCCTACTTTTTATATTTTCTAATGAAAATGTTTCCCCTTACTAACATTGTTTCTAGAAATTTGGTATAATTATCGCTTCTGTTAGAAGACGGTTTCGTAGGGTTTTATTTTACGTACATATTTATAGTTTGTAGCGATTTTTGCACACGATTTTATTTGTATAGCTTATAAAGCTGAAATATCGACTCTAAAAATCGTATAAACGCCTAAATTACAAGGTTCTACTGCGTATAGGCTGCGTGTTGTCAGTCACTGAGTGAGCCAGACAGTAGCCGACACATTTGATGTAGCCGGATCTGTAACATCTGTAGCGAACAGTTGAGATAGCTTCAAATTAGTATCGGGTCAAAAGGGCGGCAGTAGACTTTGTCCTATTCAGAGCCATCAATTAAAACGAGTTCCGCGTTTTATCGGACCATTGACAAATAGAGGTTCGATAAGGAAACTTCAAACTTATATCAACAGCTATTGAATTTATAAAGTTATTGTAATGTCACGAAAATTTTGCATTAGTAGATATGTCGCAGCCGGATTGTGTAATTCGCCGTATTACATTACGGTTAGCCGTTTTGAAAGGGGCCGGTTTGTAAAGCGGCTGTTTAACGATTAGCCGGATTGAAAGCGGCTGTTAAAACAACCGGCTGTCATTCAACGATTAGCCGGTATTGAAAGCGGCTGATTAAAATTACAACCGCCAGAATGTTAGCGACGATGCGACGATGCATACGTTCATTCAACAAAACCCACTCAGGCTAGCCGTCACAAACGTAGAGTCAAATCTCTTCGTTCGTGTCTTTGGAACATCAACCATGAAACGATGTCGCTTTTTCGAGCTACGAATGGTATTACATGCAGATCAGTTGCAGCTGCCGATAAAAACCGAGATATAACATTTAATTTTTTCTTTTGTCTATAGCCTTTGGCACGTATCGATTCCAGGGCCTCCAGCGATACATATCATATTCTATTTACAGGAGCGAATCTGTACTTTTATAATATGAGCAACTGTTCAGACTTGAAGTACCTTCGCACCTTTGAAAGGACACCCAGTTTTTTGGCAAAATAACACTTTATTTGAGCGTAGAAATGTCATTATAAGACGGTCAGAAACCAGACACCTCGAAAAGTAGTTTCGGGCTAGATGGTGTTGTGTTTAAAATAAACAGAACTATGTAAAAATTGACGATTAATAGGTATTTATTTCTTTAATGACTTAAGTAAAAAAAAATTGACGATTAATAGGTATTTATTTCTTTAATGATTTAAGTAAAAAAAATTGACGATTAATATGTATTTATTTCTTTAATGATTATTTCAGTATGTACTGTAATCTGTATATCTGTAATTCTTAAGACAAAATTGAAATACCTTTACGTCTTATAAGAGTCTTCCCACAGACTTACAATACAGTCGTATTAACGGTTTACCAGCGTGCCTAAACCTAGGTCTCACCGCCGTCTAGATAGGTATAGGTCAGTTACTGCTGATAAGGGTTCAGGGAAACCCTCACTCTAAACAGCAGCTAACCACTTGTGTTGTAATTATGTATTTAGTTGTGACGTTTTTCTGACGTATGTTACCTACTTAATATGACGAACGTCACATCAAGTTTATTAATAGCCGCGGCGCGCCCGTCATTCTCCGAGATAGAAAGCCCATGTGATATAGCAGCTTGTATACTAAAAGTCTGTCCTATCCATTCAGGAGTCCCGTCGTAACTGAGCAATACACATCCAAACAAAAAAAAATGAATGTGAACTAACTCTGTCTGTCTGTTACGTTTCATGCCTAAGCTACTAAACCGATATAATTTAATTTTGTACAGAGTACAGAATAGATATAGACTAAAGCATGAGAAAGGAGACATGCCAAAAAATGGTTTTATGGGATTATAAAATAGGGGATGAAAGTTTGGATGGCTTCGTTTTTTAAACGTGTTCAACTTTGAACTTGTTTTTTGGATTTTGATTAGATACAAGTATATACAAATGGCATTCAAAGTTTATAAAATTTTACCCTTGAATCGCGTTTGGCGAATATAAAATGTCTTGGAAAATTGATAATCCGAAGAATACACCGCGGGATTTATTCTATGCCGTGGCTCACCTTTATTTTAGTACCTATAATGTGTTTTTTTTAATGTACATATATTATATAATGGTTGGTTGTAAGTATAAAGTAAATAAAAAGTTTAAATTGTCCTCCACATCCGTCAGAATCATAGTTCTAACCTCTCATACATTTTTAGGTTTGCGTGACGATGACTGCGCTACGTAATCGTACTTAGCGTTATTCTCGTAAATTCCTTTAGAATGTTTAAGCTTACATTTGTTTAATATTTACTGTCATTCATTTTCATTTTGTTCATTGTCATTCTAACAATACATTTTCACTGAAAATTACTGATAACAAAAAATAGGCCACGCAGTTATATAACTCGAAACAATTGGATAATTGTTTACAAAACTTAGAGATTATAAAAAGGTTTATCTCGTATTTCCATGTTGACATAACTTGACAGGCCAAAGGGCATTGGGAGGCTGGGTGAAGTACGTTTAGGGACTTATCGCCATTTTCCAGACATTTACTTTAGCTAATAACCTTTTTTTTAATTGTCAGATTAAATCAAAGTTCAAATTGATTTCGATTTTTGTGCGAAGGAGTTGACGAAGAACAAAGCAAAAAAAAAAGATAAAACAAAATGAAACAAAACAATGAATTATAAGCAGGAACTAATTCACTTGTAGCACTAAAGATAAATAATAGATCTAGATATATTACATCCATTAGATTATATTTGTAATATTAGTATAATTGTGCAATTATTCATAACTTACTCGACATGTAGTGTGTTATAGAAATGATAAATCATGTGACCAAAGAATGTGAGTCCTATGTGATAAAAAGGTGATGGAAAGGCGCCTGCTGAATGTTAATAAAGACTAATCTAAGTTATGTAATTCTAATTACTTAATTGCAGCAGAGTAAAGATTAACTAAGCGTGTGTAAAATTATTTGTTTTGTAATCAATATACTACGTTCTTAGAAACTGAATTAGTAGTTTTGAGCTGGTAGTTTTCATTCTGGCTACCTATAACATAAGGTCTATATGACAGATTATTCAACTACCACAACAATTGCTTATTCCACAAATCCCCTTAGATTTTGCCCTGCCAGGGGATTTATTGGAATTTTTGACCATATCTGTGATATTTCGGTTAGAAGGAAGGAAGGGATTTTGGACAAAAATTCCACAAATCCCCTTTCGTATTTTACCGGCAGGGGATTTTTCTATCACTATCCCCTTCTAAAATATCAAAGGGGATTTATGGCCAAAAATTCCACAAATCTCCTGGGAAAATCTTAGGGGGATTTGTGGAATATGAATATTCAAATGACATAATATCATCTAGCCCCAAACTTAGCAAAACAAAACAACTATGGCAACCAGATAACTGACGTAATCATATTAGTATAATAAAAGCGAAATTGAGGTGTTTGTTGCGTATTTAAACATAATTTATAGTTTAGAATAACACATTCGCTTATTTTACCACTAATCGCGGGAAAATTAGATTAACGGCAAATACGCGAGCAAAACCACAGGACGCCGCTAATGCTTATGTCATTTTAAATACATATTATACACTTGCAGCCACGGTTTTACCAGTATAGAATTAGCCTATTTTCTATTCCAAGCAAAACCTAATAATTGCGTTTCAAAGTTCAACTCGATTCGTTCAGTCGTTGCGACGTGATTGTGAAACAGATATTTAAATTTGTTGTATTTATAATAGCTATTAGTAACAAGAAACAATCACAGAACAAATATCTGTATTCTTCGCTAAAATCTAAAATGTTTGTCCTTGGTGCGTATCATACATGAATTAAGACATAAACTATGTATTGAGTGTCTATTAAAACGAGTCAATTAAATGTGCACGGGTTAGTGTACCGAAGGCTGTATTGCATCAGATCAAAGTCCACACCTGCGCGACTTGCCCGGCGACCCACTTCGCTCGTCACGAACAGCTGACTATTATTAAAATCAATAATTCATCAAAACACACGCGGCGCGTCCGTGCGCCGGCGCCGGTTACTACGTCCAAAGGTCGGTTCGCGGTAACTTTTGCATTGTTTATAGAAAATATTTGACTTGACTTTTTTCTGGTTGCGTCATTTACTAGTATACACTATGTACCATGCCGATTCAGTTTTCTTTGTAATAATTGATGGTCACGCTTAACCGCCATCTCGTCTGGAGTGTGCTTAGGTACGAGTACTTAGAAGAAACCGATTCCTGATTTGAAGACACAAAGACTGTATCCGTCGGGAAAAACACAGTCAGGCAACGCATTCCGAAGCCTGGACGTTCTCATCCCAAAAGTTGAGTCAAACCCCCTAGCTCGAGTATTTGGAGCGTAAACCATGAGACGATGTTGCTTTTTCGAGTTACGAGCAGTCCGATAGAAATAGATAGATAAGGGCAAGTAGTTGCAGATCAATTGTACACGTTCCGAAATGTAGCCGATAAAAACCGATAAATTAATGATAATAAACAATTTTGCGACGATGTTCCAGACAATCTGGTTCTTTTTATTAATATCCATTGTGTACTTTAAGGAAGCTACATTTTGAATACAAATTTATATGAATTTAAAGTTGTGTTTACATGAAATCTATCAACTATTCTAAAAATGATAAAAATACGCCACAAGATAAGTCGAAACTATATTCGGTAAGTGCCTATTTTTGGGAGATATTTTATCTAAAACTGAAACTTAATCAGAGATTACAAGATATTACAATAAAAATCGGTATGTTGCATCAAATTTCGAAATCTTCGGGTAAACTCGGGACCATTGGCCATTGGCCATTTATAAATGCGTCAGCATTTCCCATTGGCTGACGCATTTCTATATGGCCAAGCTCATGGCCACGCCCTCCGGTTTCACCCGCGTAGTTTCAGTAAGCTATCAAATTCTGAGTTATAAGTTTTCACTTCTATGGGCATTTCCTAAGAATGCCAATGTTTTATTATAAGTTATAAGTTTTTCAAACTTAACGAAATGGCTCACGTGTTGGCGACGAAAATGATCGTGAGAAAACCACGTTTCAAGAAAAATTGGTTGCCTGTAAAGTCGGTATACGGGCGAAAGTTTTACGTGACAACGACTTTGAGTGGTAAAATAATTTTACGGAAGGGACGCGTGCCTTTCACTTTTTTATGTCTGTCTCTCTCGCTCTTAGGCGGGCTAACCATGCCCGAGTGGAAGGGACGCGTGCCTCGCTCTCGTTGTGAGCGCATAACGTGAGCGGAGCGTAACGCAGTTTCTTGAAGAGTCACCCGGCAAACCAATTTATAAGACGTTGTCACGTCAAAACATGTTTCGAGAATCGAAAACAAGTATCATCTGCTAAGCCGTTTTTGGCCAGCGTGATGGATTATGGCCTTCGTAGCATCGTAGCTCCCAAACGAATCATCCGATTTTGATTTTGTTTTTTTTTTTTTGTTTGTAGGTCAGTTGGAAGTTTTCCTAGATTTGTTTGATCAAAATAGGGTCATTCTTTTCAATATTATATTCTCTTTTGTTAGTTATGGGGAAATTATAGACACATTTTTGGTAGGTATTTGCTTCACTTACAAAAATAACTGTGCCAAAGAAATTTTGGTATTTTTTAATTTTGAAGTAATGCTGGCTTGTTTGATAGGCGTACTCGAGACCACTCATTAAACCTGATGCAAACTGTTTCCAAGCTTTACAATTGAAGAAATCGATTCACTTCCGATAAACACCACAAAATTGTCACACAAGACTGTTAAAGGTTTTAAATAAATACACGGGTAACTCACGTTTAATATAGTCAGTCCAGTCCGACTCAAGTTTCGATCGCGTCTTGCGCACTCTCCTTGAAAAAGATCGCCGGACGCGATCGAAACTTGAGTCGGACTGGACTGACTATATCAAACGTGAGTTACCCGTGTATTTATTTGAAATGTGTAATAACCACGTTAGTTTTCATACTGTTAAAGGTCTTGGCTTGACAAACCTTGAAGACACGTTCAAGCAACACATTTCACGAACACAAAGAAAAATACGTGGTCAATATTTGTATGCGTCCTCCAGAGGTCCGGAATCGGTGACCTCTCATCCAGAGCAGCCAAGAGTGCTTCTTATCTCCGGCGGATTTATTTATGTTTTCGCGTTTACGTGTGGATGTAAGCGTACTCGTGCACACGATAACGGCAGCTGCCATCTCGAGAAATATGCAGCTTAGTCATGTATCATGAGGACTGGAGTGTTATCATGTCGTAGACATTGTTTTGGTACTGATGATTGTAGATTTTGGATTCGTTGGACATTTTGAGATTATTTTTAAAATGATTTATTCCAATTTTTACACCTAGTTTTATTAAACACAATTATTTTATATTTATAATTTGTTTATTATATTAATTGGGCGTCGTATATGTAACCAAAATGGTGACTCCCGCTCTGGCTCGTTCCTGAGGCAGAAAATAGCAATCGCTATTCAGCGAGGCAACGCAGCCAGCGTTTTGGACACATTTGCACCAGGAAAGATTCAGGGTGGGCTATTTTAGTTTTTGACCCTGTATATGACGTGTATTATTTAAAGATTTAATTTAATTTTATATGGAACAATAAATATTTTATTGAATAAACTTAGATAGTAGTATTTCTGCGAAGAACTTTTTGATTGGAACATAAAAAAGTGTTATATTAATTTTTGTAATGGACTCAACTCGTATCAAATCAATTAATTTTAGGTTACTTAAAAATTTATTTTTCTTTCTTTAAAGTTAAAAGAAAATAAAATGAACTAGCTGGTTATTTAAACCATTATTCTATGGGCAAATAAATAAATATCAATGTCACACAACATGATTTAGCAAACACAAACTTTACAAAACAAAACTTGTATGGAAGAAAATAGAGTTTATGTTTTTGTTTCTTCAGAAATAAACATTTAATTTATTAAAACAAGTTGGAATATCAAAGGACCATTTGCGACTAACAGGCATTATTCAATAAGATAAGTTTTTTTAAAAGTACTTCGTTATAGACCAAACCTGAACATAATTAACGAAAGTAAATAAATAGTTACAGTAAGAAGCATCAATATAAATCACCCGTTTTTAACTTTATAAAGTGACAAAAGAAACACCAAATGGTTAAAAACTCACCTTCAACTGGGAAGACGATCTTCTGTTCCGTCCTTCCGTAGTAGTCGTCAGCGTCGGTGGACTTCTCCGTCCCCTCGCTGAAGGTGACCCCCTGGGCCACCGGCATCGGCAGGCTGTTGACCGGCAGCGCCACCGCCGGCTTCTTGCTCATCCTCAGCTTCTTCAGTATCTGTTGTTTCACGAACTCTATCCTCACTTCGTTCAGCTCCGAAACTGAAAGGTCCCCGTTCGCGCAGCCCCCACAACTCATCTCCCCCTTCCCAACTTAAAAAGCTAATGACTAGAAAATGCACGATCACTCGCGACAGCATCATGGTAGATTCCTTCTCCGGAGACAGTTGAAGTAGGCGAGCAGATCTAGCCGCATGCGTGCGGTTACGGCGGCTGTCGGTGTGAGACTGACTCTCGACTCCGCACTTGGCGTATTAAAAGGGGTGTTCCGTGCTTCCGATTGTAAGATGCTCCTTATCTCGCGGCGTGATTGGCGCCGGGTGACGAGTCCTGAAATAAATGTGTCAAGTTCCTCTTATCAGCTGTTGCTGCGAGAAACCCTTACAACCTTGGAGCTTGAAAACCTAGCCCTAGAGAACTGGGAATGTTGTCTAGTTTGCCGGGTGCAACATATGTTGAAAGTTTCGTCATAGATCACACGGTACCGCTCGGAAATGTTACTATTTTTGGTTGTTTTTAAGTGTTCCCGTCTGAAATACCGTTATTGATTGCGTCACGTGCTATGACAGTTTCTGGTTCGTTAATTACAGCTTTGTACTTAGCAAAATTAATTGATTAAAAACTAGTCTATGCTTTAGGAATTTGGCATGTAACTTCAAAGTTTCAAGCTTAATATGTACTTGTTCATTTACTAGGAGTAAAAGATAACAAACTTTGAGTATGTCTACAACATCTAGCCAGGGACTTACTACAAAATATTTTAAAGCGATGTGAGGGCATCTGATGAATTCTGACTGATATACTGTGGCTCTTTTTCTGAAAACCTACAACGAACTATCAACCAACAATATGGCAGCATTAACTATATATATTTCTTACGTCCTGTGTGTTCGTTTTGATTACCCATAGGTAGAAAAGATCATGTTATTTTACTAATTTCGAGACATTTACTACGATTCTGTGGTGGAGCAAGTCCCCCTACAATTCGATGTGTGTGCACTATGTTCTCTGGTAATGGTAAGTTTATCCATGAGCATGATGCAGGCAACTGCAACCAAATATCTGGACTTGCTTTACTATATTACCACGTTAAATATCATATAATTAATATTATTTTTTTAACTAACAACCGTACTAATTTAAAACAAAAGTCCTGACTCTATCAAAGAGGAGCTTTTAGAGCAACGGAATAGAAAGTTTGCAAAAACGTATCCTCAATTCGCAAATTAGTTAACTTAAAACTAGATTGTTATTACCCGCTGTTGACGATTAGAAATAACGGATATTTGTTCTAGTTTTTAAATTATAGTGGTTTAGCGTTCGTTGACCTACCTCAATGAGAATGTTTAAATTCTCTGGCTAAATTACCTCAATCACTTGTTCTTTAGCTTTAGTAAAAGCGACCTACGTAATGTTTCCATTGATGGGACTCGGGGTCATACTGGCCAAGTGCGAGTTGACAAATGGCACATGTACCTACTGGGTGGTGGATATATAATTATGTGGGTAATAATAATAGGTATATATTTTAATTCTTTTTTAAGCATTACAACTCATTACATTCCACATATTTTTTTCCTCCTTAAAGTTGACTGCAAGAGATCGCTATTAGCGGTAAGCCCGCCATAAAGCTTTAAGTGTTAAAATTGGTTCAACTTGTGAATTATTTTTATTTTGGTGCGTTCAATAAATTGTGTCTTGCTATGTGTATGTTCTCTAAAGTTTTGTTTTTGTAAATATTGGTCTCTTTCCTATGTCTTACTTCGCTTATTGTTAAACCAGTGGTGATGTCAAACTCATACTTCTGCTCTTGGTAAAGTACTCAGAGCGACAGGTGGGATTAGAACTTGCAGCTTCACAATAGTGAAATCGGACAATCTAATCACTAGGCCATTACACGACTTTTTCTATTTGCTTGAGCATCTCCTATTTTATTCACAAGAACAAAATTAAAAATTTTGATTAACCCCCGACTACCTTAGATTTGTTATCTGTACAACATTCTACTAGTCAAGCCCTTTCATTTGATACCCATATTAAGGGAATTGTGAAAAAGGAAATGTAATTCGCCATTTTGTGGTAGCGGCCATCTTGGATTTGAAATTTGTTATAGTGCAAAGTATTCTACTAATCAAGCCCTTTCATTTGATACCCATATTGAGGTAGTAGTGAAAAATATTATATAATTCGCCATTTTGTGGTGGCGGCCATCTTGAATTTGAAATTTGTTATAGCGTTTAGTACTCTGCTAGTCAAGCCCTTTCATTTGATACCCATATTGAGGTAGGTTGTGAAGAAATATTTTGTCCGCCATTTTGTGGAGGCGGCCATTTTGAATCGATATTAACCAAACATAGCTAAGAACACCCGCACGGATATTAACTTTCAAATAAAAAAAACCGCATCGAAATCGGCCCATCCGTTTGAGCTCTACGGTGCCACAGACAGACACACACACAGACAGACAGACAGACAGACAGACAGACAGACAGACCGACAGACAGACAGACAGACAGACATCGACGTCAAACTTATAACACCCCTTTTTTTTGTCGGGGGTTAAAAATAAAAAAAAGAATGTATCACACTAATATTATAAGGGCGAAAGTTTGTATGCTTGTAAATGGGTAAGTGTAGGTATATGTTTGTTCCCACGTATTGGTTAAACATATTTGAACGAGATTAAAAATGGAATTATCACAAAGGTAACTTATTATCCCTTTAAAATCAGTGAATGTTAAGCCATAAACTACACTGCAAACGCAGTGAGCCCTATATAAAAGTTAACAAATTAATATTAATTAATTATTAAAATTAACTTAAATCTGATCAGTCATTATAAAGATATCTGAGAAGTAACATAAACATGTACAAACGCAACAATAACAAAACCGCCCGCTTGATGGTAAGCGCTAGCCGTCGCGTCACTTACGCACATCTGTGACTTCAGAATGACGAAGATGTTTTGCGAGCCGGGACTGGTGTTTAAAAATACTATTTTAAACTTTTCCTTTTTTAAGTTCGACGGAAACCCAACGGTAGAAGGAAATTCCAATCTGCTATTTAACGGTAGATACGATCAAAAGAATTTAACGGCCGTGTAAAGCATATATACGAAGTTCTCCAGTGATCTCATATTTATTATTAAGGTAGAGCCTCTATTTACAAAACTAAGTTGCAATGAGAACTTTATACTACTTACATACTTAACCAACTACTGTCGAGTACACTAAGCACTAAATCTGAATTATCCATAGACCAGTTAAGGTCTCACTATAATCAAGATGATCAAGCTGCAGCTTGCTAGCGGCATTCCCACGCTGAATGGCAATGCTTATACGTTAGGCCACATACAATTTGATCTTGGATAAATATCACAGATCAGATTTGTCTTTGATAGATATCCTATAAAATATGTGAGATTTTTTGTGTAAAGTTCGGCTATTATACCTACCGGACCACTACTGGTCTTAACAGTGGAGGAAAACCATCGTGAAGAATCATACCATATATCAAGACTGAAATTTTTCGCGGACTTTCGTCAGCCGCTGAACTTCAGAAGTCTAGTGAAGTGGGTTATGGCCTTGGTTATGTCTTTGTGAGAGGAGATACTCAGTCCCAGCAACGGGAACCTTATAAACAGTGCTACTCTGCTATTTGGACATTGAAAATCGAAATCTCGGCATTGCGCTCGGTACCCAAAGATATACGTTCATTTTTTTCTTTGCCCTGTAATATCTTTGGGAACATTGCTCTTCAAACTATAACACAGTAATTCATACTACTCCTTAGCAGTAGAATAACTGGTAAAGCTGTGGTACTTCCCCATGCGGGCTCAGCCATCTCCATCTCCATCTCCGCAAGATATCCGATATTTATGTTCAAGACTTTGAAGTTTGAATAAGGTAGTCTTATTGAGCCTTTTGACACGTCTCTCGACGGAAACCAAGTTATGGTAATTCGCTAAGAGGGCTCTACAAAAACCACTTTAGAACTTTATTATTATAGGTTGTGATGAAATTTGGAACACAGATTACCTATGGTCTGTAACTCTGCAATAGGTACTCATAGTAATTTTTTTGCGTGGGAAACGGGAATTTTACTTACAAATTCGCAGGGCACAGCTAGTGCTGTAAATGCAACTATACTAATAGTTATACGTTGTTGCTAAGGCCAGATTGAAGCCATGATCCTGGAGACTGTAGGTACTAGCTAGTGGTATGCGGAGTGCGCCACACCATGCGCAGGCGCACCCGGCCGCATGCTCTCGAGGCGTGATTTTCACGAGCCCAGTGGACTGCTCTCGCGCAATGGTGTGTAGTTGAGGAGACACTGGAGTACACTGTTTTATTTGTTTTTATTTTAGTCTTCAGCCAACAGGTTTACGGGCTAGGAGTGCCTACGTGGCTCGACCATATCTTAAAGAGAAAGCGACCGCCAAGACGTCTTAAAGCGAGCATGAGCTGAACAATACCTATCTATTTATGGTAAAAAAAATTACGAAGCTAAGTTTGCTGATTTCAACTCAAAGTCAAAGTCAAAGTAAGTCAAAGTACTTTATTCATAAATGTACAATTTACACGTCAATTAATAAAAAAATAAAAACAAAGGAAAGAGCATACAAATTGTATACATTTTCAAAGTTTGAAACTACTACTTTACTGAATTACAATAATTATTGTACAGAAAACTGTCAAGCATTATACGAGTATAATGTCTTTATTGCAATTGTACTAACCTATGTCAAATTTATTTATTTACATTTTTATGGGAACTTTGCCATCACTCTCTAAAAATTCGCTGTAACTATAAAAAGTTTGATCGATAAGCCAGCACTTTAATCTGTTTTTGAAGCTGCCGAAACTTGGGGCCGATATAACTATTTTGAGAAGAGTGTTAATATAATTATGAAGGGAAGAGTGTGAATAAACTTCCGGTCCCATAATGTGAGTTAACTTCTGTGACCTAGTGAGAGAGTGTGGTATAACATCCAGCTTGTCGGCGTTGCGTATGTTGCGAGAATGTCTCTCTCTCCTCGCGTGTTGTACGATTCTAGATTATTTTTGACATACACAGCCACTTGATAGATCAAGATAGCAGGTAAAGTAAGTATACCAAGTTCCTTGAAATATGGTCTGACGGATGTACATTGCGATACGCCAACAATGGCACGTACGGCACGTTTTTGGGCGCGGAACGCACCCTTCCAGTCGGCAGCGCGCGCGTATAGCTCGGCGCCGTATTGTAACCGTGAATGCACTGTGGCGAAGTAACATGCACGTGACACTTTCGTAGACACCACTCGGGATACTCGTCTTAGCGCAAATCACGCACTGCTAACTTTAGCACACATCTTGTCGATGTGATGTTCCCACGTCATGCTGCGATCAATCTCGAACCCCAAAAATGCGGTGTTCTGTACCTGCTCAATCCTAACACCATTTAGCGAGACTTTTAGCGGTTTTGTATGGTGTCCCGACAGACAAAAGTGAATATAGTGTGTCTTTTTTGAATTTAGCATAAAACCGTTGGCGCTAAACCATGAATTTAAGCCGTTTATTACAAAATTTAATTTCTCTTCTAATTCCTCTATTGAATGAGCTGTGACTACGGCAGCCACGTCATCTGCATACATGAATATGGCTGCATCCTTCACGCCTTCGGGTATATCGTTTAGTAGGAGAGAGAAAACATAATATTAGAGACTGACGAACCCTGCGGTACTCCCATAGACGAAGGCAACGGGTCTGATTTATTCTCGCCATCGCCAGCATCCACTACTTGAGAGCGGCCTCGTAACATGTCAGTCAATACCTCGTATGATTTCCCTGCTATGCCATAGTGTTTCAGCTTTAAAGCTAAGGTCTCATGGTCTGCAACATCGAAGGCCTTCGATAAGTCACAGCATAAGACGGCTACTTGCTCTATCTCTATCAACACCGCGTTTGTGTCTTTGTTGGCAGTGTAGGTTGTACTCCCAAATCTTTTCTGATGATGCAGCCACCGGACGCCGCATATACCAACTAATGGCATCCCTTCGACTCGCTGTCTATGAACACCGTTCACCATTACGAGATAACAGGTATTTAAAAAACAATACGCATAGTATTGTTTTTAAGCTTTCGCGATTTGAATACATAATGTTTATATAGTAGGTATCTACGGGGCTTAATCATCAATAATTCATTGTTTAAATACCTCGACGTTTCGGCAGCGTTACAACCGCCGTGGTCACGAGAAGACCTTCTCATGACTACGCATGGTATATATTTGAAATGGTTTCAGGTATGACTCCTATTATGCTCTCAGATACTTAGATTAATGTACGTACGTGCGACAGTATACAAAAGTTAGTAAGCTTACGTTAATAGAGCCCTGCGTTGTCTGCCCTAAGACAAAGCTCGAGAAGGCAGTAGATTTTATACTGTTATATTTATTGTTTTAACAAATCAGTTGCTCACCGAAATATATCCAATAAAAAACCCGATAAACTAACAATTTTGCGGTAATGTTCAAAACTATGAAGTCTTTCACTTTTCCAGATTGACATCGCCCCGTATAGTCACGCAAGCTTCTAAAATTTTCCAAAAGGAACTCAATGTAGCTCCATAAACAAGTTTCAGTTAAAAAAAAAACAAAGCTGGTTTTATTTCAAAATAAATGTTCTTAGGTGTGGGGCACTTATTTGAATGGCGGACTCTGCAAAGAGAAAGAAAAAAAGAGAGAGAGAATAATTCAATCACTTCAGTTCCCAGATATAGTACCTAAATGGACGAACATGACGACACCGATGTCGCCATCTGCTGGTTGTTGGTTCGTACCACGAGGGTCGGCTGCATCACTGAAAACTATTCCAAAGAATATAGAATAATTGCCATTATAATTAGGTCGAAAATCCCCTCTATCTTCCTTTCCTACTCCCAATGCAAATCTATGTATAAAAACCAAAATGACAAAGGTCACGGACCGCAGAGTCTGTGAAGTTGCTAAATTTAATAAAAGAAAAATAAGACATAGTAATGGATTGATTCCCGGGCTCCCGGCCGCGACCGCCGGACTTTGCCCCGGATCCACTCGCACATTGTTCATTGTTGGCCGCCGCGGGTGTGGATAAACACACGCACCGATCTTAATCTCTATCGATATGGAGCTAACGGAGCATTCGCCCTGACTCACTGCGGCACTGAACGTTCCAACAGGATCGAACTCTCCCACAGGAATTCAACTTGTTTACAGTTTTAGCCGACTTCAAAAATGGAGCTTCTCTATCCGGCTGTATGTTTTTGAAGTGAAAACTTCTTTTGACGTACCCCAGACACATTTTTCTTGGGCTATGAATTGAATTATAGCGTCACGCTCGGTATTGATAGAAATCTTCGGGTAAAATCTAGAAATGCATGAGCATCAGTCTCAGTCCTCCTCACCACAGTCTCACCTATCGAAAATTGGTCGTTTCAACTCAGAAACCTTCTTCATACACTACAACTTTGCTGAAGATCATAACGTAATCAAAGGCATAGTTTACAATTCTTAATAGAAGAAATAAAACAAATATTTATTTTTAGAGATACATATTTTATAAGGTATGTTACTTATTACAAAAGAGCGATACATATTTTATTTCAATTTGTCATGAAGAAAAACAAAATAATGCACAAGAAGTCTACAGCACCGTATCCAACTTTGAAACACACAAAAAATGTCGTTCCATACATTTTTTTAAGTCCAAAGTCCAATTTTGCTTACTTTTTCTTTTACGTGGTGTGATTTTATTTTTTAGAACATCCGAGTAACAATTGTGGGTACATACAATATTACACAATACATATAAGTTAAATTGAGATATCTGTTAGCAATTCCAAATTAACATCTTTTCTTTACAAGCATGTGAAGGTGACCTTACCATAAAAAATAAATTTTGAAAATTGTCGCTGTCTATTTGATTTTATCGGGACTTTCACTGGCTTAAAGAGGAGTACCTTGAGATACTTTTATATTTAAAAAAATTAGTTTCGTGATAACGAAATAGTTAAATATTATTATTCATTAAATATTACTGTTTTATCACAGCACTTACACTACGTAAACACACAAAATGATACCTATTTTCTTCACAGCACTTACACATACACTTTAAACATAACATATTTATGCATTTTTAGCGAAATACCTATAAAATAAATAAATTGCAAATACTAAAAATTGGATACTAATCATTTCGCCGCATGTTATTCTCGTGTTGCTGTGCTTACTAGGTATATACTAATTTTCAATTGCTAAATACTTTTTATTTTTAAATATTAAAATTATTTAGTGGTATTTAAATATACGTTTTTCTTATTTTAGTTTTCAATTCTGCCGTGCGGCCTTAAACGCACACATTTCTTTTTTATTTTAGTTGTCGCTTGGTGCATCAGGAGCATGTGTTGCTGACCACACTTAACCAGTCCACTGGAACATAAAGTGGGCTTTGCAATATAAATAAAGTAAATAAAATATAGCTAAATAAAGTTGCATAAGTCTACTAAGTACATGCTCCCACTTGTGGGACTCGACGCCGAGTCTCATAAGGATAGAGTCAGGGCCATAATTCACCACGATAACCAAGGGTGAATTGCCTTGAAGTTGGCGACAAACACAAGTGGCCTAGAAATTCATTGATTCATGCTGGTTCTGTCACGATGTTTGCCTTCACCGATAAAACCAGTGGTGAGGTCATCATCATCAGCCTGTATTTGTCCACTGCTGGACATAACCCTCTCCCATAATACGCCACTCAGTCCGATCCTCGGTCTTGCATCTCCAACTGCCACCTGCTTTTATTATATCGTCACTCCATCTCTCAGAGAACTCTCTAAGACTACTAGCTCAGGGCTTCCTACATTATATTACAAGTGGTGACGTCACTAATACATCTGTAATAAATATTTGTCAACATTTCTCACGCAACACCATCTAGCACCAAACTAAGCACAGCTTGTACCATGGAAGTCAGATAGCTGATGTAATACTAATATAGTTGTAAATACGGGTACATATCTACTTATTATTAACTGGCGTCTTGTCTTAGTTGGTAGTAAGTCTGCCTGTCTGTCTGCCAGTGCAAATATTTGTACTGTGTCACGCTATTTCTGTATTACACATGGTGCGTGCGCCAGTTTTCTGGAATGGATTTAGCTGGCCACACTGGCGTGTGTCTAGATGTATAATAAGTAGCTATTTACAACTACATAAGTATTATATCAGCTGTCTGGCTTCCATAGTACAAACTTTTCTTAGTTTGGGGTCAGATGGTGTGTGTGACGTCCACCAATTTTTTTAAGTGAAACTTTTTATGGCGCGCCACAGATAGATTTTTCGTGGGCTGTGAATTGAATTCTACCGTCACGCTCGGGAATTCTTCGGGTAAACTCGGGACCATGGCTATTGCCCATCTAAAAACAACGTCAGCATTTCCCATTGGCTGACGTATTTCTAGGAGGCCATGCTCAGGGCCACGCCCTCTGGTTTCATCCGCGTAGTTTCCAGAGTAAGCTATCAAATTCTGAGTTATAAGTTTAAACTTCTATCGGCAGTTCCTGTGACTGCTATTTTTTTTTGTTATAGAGACAATCAGCAAATACATGGTGTACAAATATTTGCTCTCGGTAATATACTCAAGGGCATGCGGGATTCAAACCAACGACCTTTGATTGTGACCTCTGGAAAACCACAAATTTTTTCGCTGGTTGTTTATGCTGTGTGGTCTTCAAGAGGAAACCAATTATCAATTCATTCACATTAAGTAGCACCAATTCCCACGTGACCCGCTATCTCCAACATTACGCACATCATAAAAATGATAAGAAAACCAAAACGTTGCAATAAAGCTCCCGATTGCAGAAATCAGGCCAATTTCTGGTTATCGACACCAATTCGTCAGGTCGTTCAACCTGAGATAGTGAGCGGTGGCTCGTCACATAAACAACTCGGTACTGCCTAGTTTCATGAACTGGTGAAGTCATTGAAACTTTAGTGGCAGGGACGAGGTAAACAGAATCTTGACATACAGAAAAGGTAAATATGGTTTCGATGTGGACGTCCACTGGCGAGATGGGTTGGTGACATTTGAAGTCCCTTTTTTGAAGTGAAAATTTCAGTTGTACCTTCTTCTTTCTTCTTTTTTTCTATGCACCACACACAGATTTTTCGTGGGCTGGGAATTGAGCTCAACGTCACGCTCGTAAAAGAAAAAAATCTCAGGAAATCATAAATTTGGTCATCGAGCTATTAAATTCTGAGTTTTTAGTTTCCACTTCTATCGGCAGTCCCTCTATAATATTTTTTTTGCTTTCCCACACAGACCATCACAGTCCAACATCTAAACCGGGCCAAATGTATGAAGGAATGAATGACAAAGGACACAATAAGACCAGTCAAACAACTAGCTGCCTTATCGCTGATATCGATTTCTATCGGGACCTAGAGATATAGAAAAATCTTTAATTTTAAGGTATTTTTTAGTAACAACTTTTTTACCCGCATTAAGTACTTGTTGCTTGTGGAAATTATGATGGGTTGACGTCACCGACATGCTAATGTGGTGGTGTAACGGCGTAGCGTCGGAGCGGCGGCGGAGTAGCGTAGCGATGGAATTAGCGAACGGTTGTTAATTTGGAACACCAAACAGACTCTTGATCTTTTCTACAATTTTATTTACTTGTATAAAGATTATCGGCCTGCGATTTCGGTCGGATTGAACAACTTTAACCATATTGATGTTTCCATATCTGTACGTAACTAGTATTACAGCGAAAATTATTACCCTGATTTGTCCAGGACTAATTACGTTAAACATAAAACAAACATTACGTTAACATTACGTTAAACAAAGTTAAATAGACAAAAATGAGCGTAAGTCAGATATCAGGTCCTGACTAAGCTCTCGATTATCTGCACCTCTGAGTATGAATGTGAAGGAAAACTTTGTGAGGAAACCGTCGTATTGCTAGAAAGATGTTATTCGAGGAAATACTAAACCGATTATGAATTGTGAATGACTAGCCGCGCCCCGCGGTGTTACTCGCGTAGTTACCAGTCGAGATCATGTATCATCCAATAATTTGAATTTGGAAAAGGTCCCGAGTCCCAGCAGTGGGAACACTTATTGGGGTGCTTATGCTATGCTTACCTATTACCGTTTTAGTAAGGCAGAAGACCTCCTGGGTCACAACGCCCAACAAAGAAAAGACAGAAGCCCTACAGTGAAACATATACAATTTGATGTGCAAAAGGGCAAGTAACTAATTACCTATTTGCTACAATTATTCTTATCTTTAGGATAATGACGTATAGCAAAAGGGCGAGAAGTTTATTTACCTGAAGTGACCTTACAAGGTTCAAAGTCAACATAGCATATAAATAGACCTGTTTGTGGGCTTACTTAAGTGATAAGAACCGGCGGTCACCAGAACACAAGTGAACTTAGGACAATCTCTGCATCAGTTTATGAGCTGAGCTTGAAATGGGTCAGTTTTCGCATACAAAATAGGCTTTCGCCTGACCGACATGTCTCTTGATGTAAGGAACCTAGAAGCCGATGCACTGTCGATTTCAAGACACCCAGCTGGTTCAAATGGGGACGACCTTACTCAAGCAGCACATTTTTTGATTGTATGTGTGATAGTTGTGAATTGTAAAGATTCAAAAATGTCAGATCAATGAGATTACATGGATAACGAAGTGTCAAACACCGTTTATGTCGCTTAGATGAATACCTTTGAATAAACTTCCATACTCATGGCGTTTTGATAAGATTGTAATGACATAAATTCCACACACCGTAACAAAACGATTTATACATTACCTAGAAGAAACCGATTCTCGCTCAATTTGGAGACACCCGGTTTGTATCTAATTGGGAATACGTACTTGGGAAGCAAAGTCTATTGTTTAACGGTATGTGTAACAATAATAAAGTTACACTGTTGAAAATATTTAAAAATGTAGGACCAATGGTATTTATTGCCTTGGTGAACGCAACAGCATCTATCATGCCATCGACCCAGATTCCAATGAACAGACGGCTACCGGTTCTTCTATTTCAAATTGCGTTTCCACTAAAGCCTATTTTGGAAGAGGCTTTAGTGGAAACGCAATTTGAGGTATTTTGGAAGAGGCTTTAGTGGAAACGCAATTTGAAATAGAAGAACCGGTAGCCGAAATAATAAGTATCTGTACTTGCCACATACATATTCATTAGTAAAAGTTTGTTTTATTTTTTTTTTTTAATCAAATTTATCATTAAAAAATATGTGGAGTCGAGCGTCATGGGAAACCAATTAGAAACGAAATTCCGTCGGATAATATCTGGAAGCAAAACAATTTGCAAAAAAATATATTGTTTATGGTACGATCATCTGAAAAATACAGTTGGCTTCTCCGGTCACGGGCAGTTTTACGCGTCACTTCCTAATCGTTCCGTTCGTTATTTTTCTCAGATTTGCTAGCGTACACCTTACGTAAACCAGAACAAAATTGTGACTAACCCCCGACTACCTCGGATTTGTAATTTGTACAACATTCTATTAGATAGTTTAAGCCCTTTAATTTTTAAACCTATATTGAGGGAAAACATGTAATTCACCATTTTGTGGATGTGATTCTTGTATTTGAAATTTGTTATAGGTAGTATATTATTTGTTATAGTATTCCAATAGTCAAGCCCGGTCATTTGATACCCATACTGAGGTAGGTTGTGGAGAAATATTTTGTCCGCCATTTTGTAGAGGCAGCCATCTTGAATTGATATTTACCAAACATAGCTAAGAACATCCGCACGGAAATTAACCTTCAAACAAAAAAACCGCATCGAAATCGGCCCATCCGTTTGACATCTGTGCGTGTGGCTGTCTGTGGCACCGTAGGCCACAAACAGTCACACGCACAGACAGACATCGACATCAAACTTATAACACCCCTGTTTTTGGTCGGGGTTTACAAATTACGTGATGATGACGACACCCGCGCTCGAGACACCTCACTGATAACGCGATAAATAATGATGAAAAACTAATTCCTACCTCAAGAACAGAATGATGCAATGTTTCACTCTCCCCTGTCAGGGTAATTGATTATTATAATTCGCTCGCTATCTTCTCGTTAATTAATTAACTAAATTAAATGTAATCAATTCCCGCTTTGACTCATCTCACCTATGACTTTGAAATCGTACAAAATTATTTCAATCATCATATTATTTAAGGAGAAGTTGCGTATTGTCTTTTTTAGAAACTTGCAATAAAAATAAGATTATAAAAAGTCTATGTGTACTTATCTACGCACCCAAGAAGTCATACTTCTTTTTTTAAATAAATATTAATGCCAACAAGCAACTAAGTGTAGGGACACATCTGTCGAAGGTTCGGCGCTGAAAGTTTACCAGGTGAAGTTATGATTGCAATTATCCGTTGGTTTATGTCAAACCACACGACCACAACTCCGCATCTTGGTCAGCGCGCTTCGTGGTATATACAGTCGCATGATGTGGCTATGCAAAATATATCGATTGCAATTTTGCGGAAATAATCATTCAAAGTTACTGCTGGTCTAGTTGGTAGAACGGCGCCTGCCGACCCGGAAGCCCCGGGTTGAAATCCCACGTGCATTTCTGTCTTTTCGGAGTCATGTGCGTAATGCTTAAACGGTGAAGGGGGAAAACTTAAAACTGTAAAGGAAAACATCGTAACAACAACTGACCGGTACCTAGAATCTTTCGAGGACATCTGTCATTCACCAACCCGCACTGATCCAGCGTGGTGGATTATGGCCTTGACTCTCTCCTTGCGAGAGAAAGCCCCGCTCCAGCATTGGGAACATTTAGATGAATGGCTCGAAGGAAGGTTCGGCGCTGCACCGAACGCGACGTACTTAGTTTCGGCTGGCATGTCACAGGGAATAGGGAGAACTCTGCGAGCGTATTGAGCCGAACGTTCAGCGCCGTGCATTCCGCAGATGTACTGTAGATATACGCAAAACTTCTTTTGGTGCGCCTCAGAATATTTTTCGTGGGTTGTGATTTGAATTCTAGCGTCACGCGTCACAAAGAGTTTACATATACCACGTATAGAGTTGGCACAAACGCTTTACACCGAAAGCACTTTCTTGCCTTGTCGCTCTTGTGGAAGTGTCATACTTTGGAACATAACTCTGTTAACATAGAAAGTACGCTCGTCATCTGCTTACGATTGACACAAAGGAACCGGGAAAAAAGAAATCGACGGGTAAACTCGGGACCATGGCCATTGGCCATCTCGAAATACGTCAGTATTTCCCATTGACTGACGCATTTCTATATAGCCATGCTCATGGCCACACTCTCCGGTTTCACCCACGTAGGTTCCAAAGTGAGCTACTCGTATCAAATTCTGAGTTATAAGTTGTCACTTCTATCGGTGGTTCCTATGAGTACCAATTTTTAGAGTACCAAGTTAGAGGCTCCATGAGGCCAACTTCCATAGTTCCTTCGGGCGTGAGCTCGCTCCATCGTAAACTACGCGAGATGGCGGTCAAGCATGATCATCAACGATTAGAAGAAACCGATTCACTCTCAACTTGAAGACACCAAGATTACCGATTATGATAATTAAGAGTGTTAAATTAATGTTAAATTGTTTGTAGTTTTGAGTTGTTGATAAGAAGCACGTGGGGAGCGCGTGGGGACTGAATGACGGCGTGTCTTCTTATCACGGCGGGCTACTTGGGGTCCTCCGTTCAGATCTGTGTACTCCGAACACTAGTCATGTGACAAAATGCCTATTTTGAAGTGAAAACTTATTTTGGCGAGGCACACACAGAGTTATCGTGGGGTGTGAATTGAATTCTAGCGTCACGCTCGGGATTCTTCGCTAAGAAATCTTCGGGTAAACTCGGGACCATGACCATTGGTTATCTAGCATGCCACGCATGCATGCTCATGGCCACGCCCTCCGGTTTCACGTTTCGGTTTCCGTAGTAGTAGTAGTAGTGTGGATGTGATTGATGTTTCTAGTTTGCTGTGAGATAATGTGAAAAGGTAACACTTATCTGAATACTTATTGTGCACAAATTATGTTTAGTAAAACACAAAACAACACGAGGTATCTGTATACCAAACTGTGGTGGAAACTAGCGAACGTTTCTCTGGTCTCTGACACAACAACACAATTTTGTAAAAACCTAGTTTCACAGGCGAATAAAAGTATAATTAAAGTATCATTGAAGTATCATAGTTTCCGAAATAAGCTGTCAAATTCTGAGTTTATAAGTTTTCACTTCTATCTGCAGTTCCTATGACTGCCAATTTTTTTTTAATATAAGGTTACTTCTTCAAAGACAACATTTTGGACGTCTATGGGCTTATTTCCGAAACTAACTAACAAAATGGCGTGTTATTTTTTTTTACACAGTTTAGCTGTAACTCTAACTGGGACAAGTGTTTTTTTTCAAATAATTGCAGTCTAAGTATAAATTAAAAATATTTAAAGTTTGTTCTTCTGATTCATATGGCGCGTCCGCTTGCCATTTTCCGGAAGAAAAGAGTCTATACGTGGTCTATACCCTGTGATAAATCATTATGAATTATATAATTATATCACAAGGAAATGAATTGCCCTTTTATACAATTTTTTATTAGTTATACCTACCTTAGTGTGTTTATAAATAAGCAAATAAGAAGTGTCCGGCATTTAATACTGATTAATCTGGCATAAGTTGCGCTTGACCGTGCTGGGTCGGGTGATAATCATGAGAGGCTGACTTCCCCCATGGGGGAAGTCAGTCGTGTAACGGATGCACCAGAAGGTGGGCATGGGGCTGGTTCACTTGGATCCCGGAGTTACAAAGGTAAATAAATATCTGATTAATTTGCGCTTGGATCACCAAGCGCAGATGAATCAGATATTTATTTACCTTTGATCAAGATCACTGATAATTGTTGTCATAAATAAAAAATATTTTATGTGTGTGAATATTTTTGTCAATACAGAGCCAAAATTACATAAAGTTTTTCATTTTTACTTCGGATTCTGAACCATCTGTAACACAAATTCTGATTCATCTGGGTACAAAATATTTGAACGATAGATATCTTGAAAACTACTTTATAAAAACAAGTCCCTCATTGAAATATATGTCCTATAGTTACTTTTTTTACATATGAACAATGAACATGTGTGACAGAGCTGAAAGTAAAATAAAATTTTGGCTAGATGAATCAGTCGAAGAATGAAATTTCCCAACGTAGAAGATCAACGAAGAAGTACCCATAAATTTGATTAATAAGACTATGGAACCGGTACATTCTACAGTTTTTTGGTTGTTACTATACGAGTAGATACGAAACTCCAATGGAGTCCCCATATATTGAACAACAAGCAAATAAACTAAGCTGGGCTGCCCATGCCATTTGACAGATTAGAAAAATCTCAGATGTCACCACCGCTAGATTAGTTTATTATGGATATTTCCATAGCGTCCTGTCGTATGGGATTCCATTATGGGGGTCAGCAGCGGACAGAAATTCAATTTTCATATTGCAAAAACGAGCAATCTGCGCTATGTACAGATTACCCGCTAAATAATCTTTGAGGAAGGTTTTAAAAATATAAATATTTTAACAGCCCCCGCTCTACATTTGTATGTGTATAATGTATGCTGGAAAGAATAGGGAAAGCATTGGTAAAATACTTATCAGATAAAAACTAGGGTTTTTATCTGATAAGTATTTTAAAATGACAAATTGGTAATTCAAAAAAGTAGATTACAAAAAACATGTTATTATTTTACAGGAAATAGTTTTCGCTTCTATAATGTAATACCAGATCAGTTGCATGATCCCTAAAAATGCATATGTCGGGGAGACAGATAGATCGCCCGACATCAGTGAGGGCGGATCATCCATTTTCCGTCACGTGAGGTTATGCCTGGTTTCTTCAGTTGCGGGTTTATTGAAACCAATAGTTGATATGAATCAGCGGAGTTATATATTCCGTTTTACAAGTTATTTGATACAAATTAATCACAGGCAATTAAGATTGAGATGGATTTAGAAAGCAACAGATTTGTACGCGAGCTCAACTGACGTTCACCCACAGAGATAGAATGGCATAGAGAATATTGTCGTCAGGATTTGTGTACTAACCTTGTTCAACCTTTTCAACTCACTTGTTAATGTCAACCTGTTACAACTTCTCAACGCCATTCCACTCCAATGTAAGCGACCGGTGTTGCCGCGTACAACCCTGTTCGAGTAATACTCGCTCTAAATCTGTACACAATAATCATAAGGGTACTCTGCCCCGACACGGCCATCCTGCTGTTCATACGTCCTCGTGTGAATCTTCATGGTCTGTTAGCAACACCATAGACCAATGTGTAATAACGATAACAAAACGTGTACCGAAGTACTCCTCAAAACAAACAGAAACAATTGATTTTCTAAATGACACCGATCACCGATCGCACAATCTACTGGTTCATAATAGCGACACACATCAGAACACATCAAAATTACAGCAAGTCTATAAAATTTCCAGGCACCCCTCTGAAAACTTGTCTCCTTTAATTCCAGTACCTCTTACATCTATCTAGGTGCACTACTCAATCTACCCATTTCAGTATAATCTGATCAATTACCACAAAGGCGGGCCACACAGGCTTTTTCTGCACATTGATGACTAAGGTCAGGACTAAGGGTCATCGATTGCCACATAGACCACAACAATTTGCCACACAGACAGGTCATCTACATAAAATTGCTACACCGGCTGGTCACCAAAGATTGCCACACAGGCCAGTCAACAAATATTGCCACACAGTCCAGTCAACAAATATTGCCACACAGGCTTGCCACACAGGCTTGCCACACAGACTTGCCACACAGACTTGCCACAGAGGCTTGCCACACAGGCTTGCCACACAGACTTGCCACACAGGCTTGCTTCACAGACTTGCCACACAGGCTTGCCACACAGGCTTGTCAATAACTATTGCCACACAGGCTAGTCAATAAATATTGCCACACAGGCTAGTCAATAAATATTGCCAAACAGGCTAGTCAATAAATATTGCCACACAGACTGGTTTTTATTACACAATAACTCTGATGATCACAGACGTAAACGCAAAAACATCCTGCTCTCAAACCAAAGTCAAAATCAAAGGGAACGGTACCTTCGGGCATTGCGTGGAGACGTTCATGAGCGTATTTGTATGAGCGATTTGAGTTCATTGCCTTCAAAGTCAAAGTTCTTCATTGACAAATGTACAATTTACACGCCAATTAAATAAAAAAAACAAAATCAAAAGAAAGAGCATACAACCTGTATACGATTTCAAAGCTTAAAATAATTACTTCAACGTATGACAATAATTATCGTACAGAAAACCGTCAAGCATTACGCGAGCATAATAATTATGTTTTAATACAATACTTCCTACTCGTACTCATGTCAGTTTCTCTTTTTTTACACCTTATAGGAACTCTGTAATCACTCTCCAAAAATTCACCGCAACTATAAAAAGTTTGATCGATAAGCCAGCACTTCAATCTGTTTCTGTTCAAACAATATCTATCGCCATCCAAAAATTTGATCACCTTGTACAGGCCCTTGAACTTTGCATCAAGTTTGTCTGATTTCTTTCATGATTCTCTGTTAAAACATAATCACCAACGCAAACTTCTCAATTTCGACTGAACTTTTATCAAACCTCGCCATTTTGCTCAAGGCGCTCGTGTTTATTGCTTGAGCGGCGCGCTCTCAAACTATTTCCAAATCTGTATCCGCTATATCGTCCAAAGTCATTACATTAGGTTTAAAGGTCTAGCTACTCTACCAATCAAAAGTTCTACTGGGCTTGCTCTTGTGACACGGTTTCCGGTACCGAAAGCAAGCTGAATATCGGGCAAAGTGCCTTGCCATGACTGATTATTACCCGTTTCCACTGCGTATTTTTAAGAGAGAACATAACCCTATCTACCTGAACGTTGGCACGGCTGGTCCCGGTAGAAATCAAATGGAATTTAATATTGTGGTCACTACAAAAATCCTTAAACTCTTTACTAGCAAAACCGAGCCCTTGATCCGCGATTATACGATTCAGCGCTTTTCCAACAAATCCATGTTGTTTTATTGCATTCCTCATGAATTCCGAGTCATCATGACTCTATGGTTTACAATAGACCCGACCTCCGCCAGAGCCAGACACGCACCGCGCATCCACGGACTGCCTAAAACAGACGCCGACTTCTAACGGACTACGGCTACGAAATTGCTACTGGTACGGCCCGACCTAAGATTCCATACTATCACTCAACTGCATCTTCTCTATTTCAAGAGATAGTTGGCCCTCAGACATTCTCATTAACATTCTCATTATCATGTGTATACTTGTAAGTAAGCTTAGAGTGTAATGTTCTCTAAAAAACTGAAATCGTATTGTTTAGACCAAAAAGTAAACCATAATCAGGAGCTCATGTCGCCTCTCTGCTGTTATAAGAGCAATGTTCTTTGACGCTTATAGTCACAGATATCAAATGAAAACCACCGGCGGAGAGTTTAATTTTGAAAGATAATGGCACCACAAAGGCAATGTATTTGATTGGATTTACGGGCGGGTATACAGTGTTACTACTAAGCTCGCCATAGTCTACACACATGTGGTCTGAAGCATAGTTTTTGTTGTTTACAAATATAGCTGGGTTTTCAAATGGGGAGCAGCTAGATCTAATAACATTCACTTCTAAGAACGGTTTCGCATGATCACGTAGCCCTACGCTCATCTGCGGACATCCTATACGGTTCCATTGTATCACACTATTTAAAAATTAATAATTTTAATTAAAAGCTCGCCTGTGTTCATTCAGGTTGTCGTAATACCCGCAATGAAACACTCAGAAAAATGAATTAACGATTTCAAAAACTTAAGACTTCTTATTCTTCTTCTTATCACTAGTTTAACATTTGTTACGATAGAAGTTACATGCGATTGATAGAAACTATTATATTGTGTTATCAAATTTACACAAAGAACTTTAGTTAATGTGAGTTGCGTCGTTGTCATGTTTTCTGACTAGCCCCGATTTAAAACTTTACGGCCTAACATGACGTCACTTTCGTAATAATTGTCCAGCAAACTAAGTAACAAAATCTTTAGAGGATGATCGTTAATCACTACACGGCATAAAATCTGTCCTTCACTGAATGTTCCTGTTTGACCAATACCAGTCATAGCAAAAACATTACGAATTCGTTTACCTTTACGTGCTACGAGTAGATACCCTCCAAGTTGTGAGATAGTTGATAACTCGGAAGTAAATAGGTAGCTGTGATGATAAACTTGATGAAACTGCTTTTTAAACTCAGCTCGGCATAGGGTGGGCTATTACAGCAATTACAATCTTTAAATTAAAACTGAATGAAGACGCAATAATTACGAATGACAACTAGAAACGAACACACCTGATTGACGGTTGAGGCTCCTCGCTGAGCGTAGACTTTGACTCATCGACTTGATCGCTCGACTGCTTGATTAGTGATGTACCAACCAATCTCCACAACTTTATATCGGTGTAGGCTAGCAGGTGGGCAGGCGCGTGGTCTGTCTACTGTGGACAGGTGGCAGGTAGCATAAAGACTATCATTTCGGTCGAAATGTAAAAAGCAGCTTGCTTCCACGTAATTCCTTCATAGGGTAATCTCAGTTAACCACGTTGATGCTTCGCCTTGAAACGCCTTGCTTATGGTTGACCGCCACTTGTGTTTATTTTCCGAGAAATAAATCTGCGTCACACACATGATATTGCATTGGTATTTTGATTTACAGCATCGTATCGCCAGTTCTTTATAGGAGGCTGATTTCGGTGATTGCAGCGGCTCTATTCATACTCGCATGTTTTTCCAAATTCTCACACCAGGGATTTACTTATCATTAGAGTTAGTTTACTTCCACTAAAGTTTTTCTCCCATGTACAAATCCACCGCGTCCTGCACCACGCACGGATATCGCGATCGGCGAATCAGGGTTAAATTACGGAAAATTAATTTATTTACTTTTAGCATAACTCGGTTTCTTAAGGGCAGTAATCATTTCGCGTATCGTGCGTGGCTGCATATAACTTCTGCCACTCATCATGATCGAGATTACTGTTAATATTACTCTGACCTGCATTCTGTTGATGTGGACGTTGTCGGGATCCCACTTCTGATGTCGGGGAGACAGATAGATCGCCCGACATCAGTGAGGGCGGATCATCCATTTTCCGTCACGTGAGGTTATGCCTGGTTTCTTCAGTTGCGGGTTTATTGAAACCAATAGTTGATATGAATCAGCGGAGTTATATATTCCGTTTTACAAGTTATTTGATACAAATTAATCACAGGCAATTAAGATTGAGATGGATTTAGAAAGCAACAGATTTGTACGCGAGCTCAACTGACGTTCACCCACAGAGATAGAATGGCATAGAGAATATTGTCGTCAGGATTTGTGTACTAAACCTTTTCAACTCACTTGTTAATGTCAACCTGTTACAACTTCTCAACGCCATTCCACTCCAATGTAAGCGACCGGTGTTGCCGCGTACAAACCTGTTCGAGTAATACTCGCTCTAAATCTGTACACAATAATCATAAGGGTACTCTGCCCCGACACATATATATGATGTGTTTAAAGTGTATGTGTAAGTGATGTGGTGAAAATATATAATTATAATTTTGTGTGTTTATTAATGACATTAGTGTGGTAAGAAGTTAATGTCGGTATAAAAAGATATAAATATAATAAACACAGGTACACAGGGACTATTTTATCTTTCTTGCTCTGACGCGCTTATTCACTGTATTTTGTTTCTCGCTCTAGCATCCCGAGTTTACCCGAAAAGCTATTATCATACCCGAGCGTGACGGTTCATTTCAATTCACAGCCCACGAAAATTCTATCCTAGGCGCGCCCAAAGAAGTTTTCACTTCAAAAATAATGTAAAGACCTATTAAATGTATATGTAAGCTTATTATAATGTTGATGATTTCATTAAGGAAAAAATGTAAAAATTTGTCGCAATTGTAAAGAACTACCAATTAATTAAGAGTATGACAATTAAAAATTTATTTCACAAATATTTTTATTGCTTTTTGACAAAGCCTTTATAGCTGAATCCGTTAGACAAGACCTCTTTACAGGCGCTTACTGTTAAATATTGTCACTTGTTAATGTATTTAAACTGTTGTATTACTGTATGTTGTAAACTGTATGGAAACAAAGCCGAACATAATCAAATGACCAAACTTACTCTGTAAATCGTCGGAAAATCATGATTTTTTTTGACAAACTAACAATAAGTATATATAATTTTTATAATTTCAATACCTCTTCTAATCTATTATTCCGCAACGCCGTACAAAAATCAACAACAACAACAAGGAGAAATGATCGAGGTTTAGAACCCCCCCTCTTCAACAGCACTCAGTTGGACAGCTTACAAGTGACGGCATAGTGCTCAATCTTATTACTTTATACCCTTCTATCATATCTACATTATACCTATGTAGGAACATAGGTCTCCTGCTGTATCAGATGGCCCATACATTTTGTTCACGGGCCTGCAGTCTATTTGTAATAAACGTTACCCAGTTTTTTTTTAAATAATGGTTCGAACATCGATATAAATCAAAAGATGTGCCCTGAGCTCATTGAAATTGTGAACAAATTGTGTGTATCGTGTGTGTAGTTAGAGAGACAAGTAGATTGACTTGTACCAGTACTAGAATCGTTAGCGGCGAGGTTGTAGAGGATTCTGGTTTAATGATAGGTTTAAACATCCTGTATAAACGGAAAAAGTTTATTTAATGATAACATAGTTCCATGTAATTAAGACATCCATTGACTTATATCGACGACTATGTAGATAGTAATATAAAAAGTTATTTTATTATGAAAACACGAATTACGAAAATCACTGATGCATGCAATTCATAGATTTGTGTTTATAAAAAAAAACGGTCCGTTGATTTCCATAAAATTTAAATGAACCCTCTGGGATAAAAGTACAGTACCCTTTGTACCTTCGGGAAAAAGATACTTCCAAATCGGTAAACATAAGACACAAAGACGAATGGGAAACCTCCTCCAAAAAGTGTTTTAATGATGCCTTTACGTGTGTCTATCACGCTCATCTAAAGCAATTAATGCACTAATAAATGTATTATCCCATAATTACAACATCTCAATGCGCTAAGAACAAATCTTAACACACCTGTTCAGTCATCCCACATATCTAATCTCCCGTGTCGACATCGGTAGAGTCACGCAACTCTGACTCCTCGGCGCGTGTAAAACATGCGTTTGCGCATTTTGGTGTCGTGATCGGCTTAGTGGAAACCAAACCAAATACCGAATTTTATTAGCCTTAAGATTTAGTGATACTAAGAATTAATAATTCATTCTCAGTTTTTAAGAGTAACGCACGTGTAAATATGGATTTGGTGATCGTTACCTACAAAGTAACACCACATCCTACTGGGAACCCGTGGTAGACTGGTAGTGATAATGTTTGATACACAATCATTATTTCATTTTAGTTTAGTTTGAATGCCTAAATCTCTGAGTATTTTGAGCAAATTTTACATCACCACTGGCTTAAACGCAGATGGAAAACATCGCGACGGAAATTATTAAGGTGGTTTATTACAATAAGCCGGTATTAATGTGGTCATGCGTCATCACCAACCCACACTGGACCAGCGTGGTGGGTTATGTCGGTGTCCCTTACCTTGCGAGACAAAGCATCGAGTCCCAGCCGTGTGAATAAAAAGTTTTGAGTACACATATGTGTATGGGCTGATTAGGATAGGATCAAAAATGTGGTCTACATGCAATTTTCTCAGAAATATATTTTTGTACCATCCGCGAACCCGCACTTGGCTATCGTGGTGGATTGGTCATCTATTCTTTATTTGTGGGAGAAAGCCCCGAACCCCAGACGTGGGAACATAAGCTGGTAATGCTATAGAGCAGAAAGTTTTATTATAAAGCTGAAAAATTAGCATTTCAATTGAGTAATTCGACTGAATCAGACTAGGCAAGTTCCCCAACATCATCGCAATGCATCCTGAATAGCTAAGGAATACTTCCTTCTTTGTTCATAGCGATTTACCCGCATTAGATTTATCCAGCAAAACATTTCTATGACTGACAAGTACTAAGCTTGAGACGAGCAAAGTGTTAGTGCAGTACCAAAGTCCAAAAAAGTTGGTGATTACTACGCATAATTACGGCGTCTTTTGGTATTTTCCTAGATCTTACTTTTAGACTGTTATGAACAGAAAATACCTATCAGTAAAATTATTAAATTTGAATCACGTTTTACTGAAAGTGCATGTTTGGATCAAGGTTGCTTTCTTAGTCATTAGGTAGTTCAATGTATATCGTCTCTTTGTACTTCCGTAGGCAGACTCTGCAAAGATTTAGCCCTACTGCCACTCAAACCACCATCGGCATAATTGGACACTACAAACCAACTAAACTACTCTTTCACCCTTACCATCTAAAACCTGAAAGTTGGAACACTGTTTCACCTCACAGCGAGAATGCAGGGACGCGCTCATATTGTTCCAACATTCTCGACCAAATACCAGTAGGCAAGATAATGCTACACGCTCCCGCGTCCAGGCAATCTTGGTTGCCGGCGACACTCAAATGTTAGGTCCTGTTGCCTATCTTCATCCGGCTGCAGGGGACAGAAGGAAAAGCGTACCGGAATCTACTTTAAAGTCTTGATACCCGTCATCATGATACATCTCAGCCCGCGTGTATCTAGGTCGGCCTCACCTCGGGTCCCTCAAACGGATCCTGCATCTTGGAAGGACTTTGAATTATTACCTGCCTAGATAGAAATATCAGCCAAATAACGTCCTCAAGTCTTTCTAGTTTCTCATTTATTACTCTGGTCAAATCAGGTTTAAAGATTTCAAATGCAATTTTACCTGGTTCCCTCAGTGTGCTCCTAAGGAAATGTGACGCAATAATTAAAGAAATATTGTAATTCATAAGTAGAACTGTATGATATCAATCCAAAACAAAATAATGGAAGTGTCAAATACCGTATTCAATTAATTAAATAGATAAAGAGTCATTGTTTATGAAATAGTTTTGGCATGTGACCATAATTACGAAACCAGATTATGTTTAAGTGGGGTTCAGTGTGTTACATTAACTGTAACATCAATATTACCTATCAATATTCAGTGGGTTTCCATATTAGCTTAAGAACGATCACGTATAGGTAAACAGCTTACTTTTTCCCACTGCTGGGATGAGTCCCTTCTCTTACTAGTTGAAGGTAAAAGTTACAATGCACCAGGATGGCTAGACGTGGCGTCTGTAGTCGGATTTCATAATGAAATCAAATGCAAAGCTTCGATCGGTAATTTTATACGTTCCTAGGGAAAGTTTATTCCGACTCCCAAAGTTTGTCCTATGTTGTTACGTAAGTAGATACTTTTTATTTATTATATTGATTAATATCCACATATTAGTTCTTAATGTACTAATTAATTAATTGTAGATATCTTTAAGATCTAAGAGTACCTACAAGTAATAGTTTCTAGGAGAAATTCCATTCTGAAAATATCCGAGAACAAAATTCTTGAATGACTTTACGTTTGTTTAAATATCAATTATTATTTCCGGTATAGTTTAAATTTTCAGTGATACCCTAACAATTAACTACCAGTTTAAACCAAATAGAGGAAAAACTGTGTATCTGAGTGATGCAAGCTATTGAAGCGTAACAAGCCAACAGATCTCCCAAGCCTGAAAGATCCCGAGACGAGAGGATCCGCTGCGAACCGGTAATCTGTAAAATAGGTCTGTCCGAGTGAACAACCCGCGGATATCGCGGGGTCAGGGCGCACGCGCGCCGCGGGTGATCCGCCCAACTGCGTTCTAAATGAATTGGCGATATTTGGGGCCGATTTGCGGTGACATGCTGATACAGGGTTAACTTCTGTGGCGTATTTTCCATAGCACCTAGGTCACCGAAAATCAGTTGCGTAACTAAACGCTTGTTAACGCTTCTACTATTTTGGGACACGCTTTATGAAGTTACTTAAGTCGGAATTATCACACATTTTTGCGATGACACGAGTTGTAATGAGCTTCTCTGGAGTATTTTTCATGCGGTCACTGGAAATTGGTAGCATAACTGTATGGATGTAGGTACTAACTGTATGTAACTGTATAGATAGATATCTTCGCTTATCGCTAATCGCTTTTACTATTTTGCGACGTACTTTCTTAGTTCAGAGCGTCCCTCGTAGGTTACAAGGGATCTCAACAAAATGATTTCAAAAATTGTCTTTTAACTTTTTTTATTTAGTCAATTTGTTTCAAATACAAATACAAAAATCTTTATTGCTGTTTGCAGGTAAGATAAGATGATATTTTAAATAGTTGACCCATACAAACTGGCCTCTTCTTCTAGAGGCATGCAATATGTCTGGCAACGCAGTTTCCATTGGTCTGAATTTATACAATGATAATAATAGTCAGCTGATAAAGTCTTCTTCTTTTTTCATTTTTGACTTTTAATCGGTTGTATCATATATGTCATCTGATTCATCATGTATTAATTTCTGGCTTCTATCCCGTTGTGTTATGTTATGTTTCACACTATAACAGCCAATTATTTCGTGTATTGCCCCGTCTTTTCAAACCATCAAACACAATCTCGTCAAAAACTGTAAATACTAGTATTCTACTTTACTTACATGTCAATATGTGACGTTTACACGCGCGATAAGTATTTTACGAGCTGTTGAAACAACAGAAACATAATGAACATATTTTGTTACTAAAGATTACTGACGGGTTGTTACTCGTTTAATCTGCGCACCCTGACCTGGTATAAGCCATAGTTGAGTGCCTTTCAATCACTAATCACACAGTCATGTTCTCTACTTTTGTGATAAGAACGTCTAGGTTGTGGAATGCGTTGTCTGAGTGGGTTTCCTCGATGGTTACAATCTTTGTGTCTTCAAATCGAGAGTGAAGTAGGCACGCTGCATCGCCATCGTAGACCGCATCTCCGCTTAACATCAGGCGAGACGGCGGTCAAGTGCAAACCTAAAAAAAATTCATGAACTCGGCAAAACCGACTATTGCCTTTAGTGCGTACTTTGGAACAATTTTTTAATGGCGATTGGTCGGTCGAAAAGTGCTCGTATCATAATAGTTTATCATAATAGAAACTATTATGACTTCGTGTCACTGACATGCTGATATAGTAAATAAATAAAAAATTAAATAAATTAATTTCAATAAAAATAGATCTTAACTATACAATATTTTGTTACAGCTATAAACAGGTATATTAATTTTATTAGCCTGTACACATTAGAACCTGTGTTTCAGGTGAGAAAAATGCCTATTTTATCTATGACGTACCTTACCTATTTACTCGTACCTATAGTGGCGTGACGGTGGTGCTGAGGAATGAGAATGGGATGCTTTAGACGATTTTTGGCTGAGAGAAATCTTGTGAGGTCGCGTGACCGATACGTGGATGCAAGTGTCGTATTCTGCAATATTACTAATGTTTAATACTGTAATTCTAAGTTATAAGTTTTGCCTTCTATCGGCAGTTCATCTTTCATCAGTCATAGGAAGGAAGGCAGTCATACCACGCTTAGTAGACTGCAGGCCCGTGAACAAAATTTATGGGTCATATGATACAGCAGGAGACCTATGTAGGATGATAGAAGGGTATAAAGTAATAAGATTGAGCACTATACCGTCACTTGTAAGCTGTCCAACTGAGTGCTGTTGAAGAGGGGTGTGTTCTAAACCTCGATCATTTCTCCTTGTCGCATGATTTTTGTACGGCATTGCGAAATAATGTATTAGAAGAGGTATTGAAACTGTATGGAACCAAAGCCGAACACAATCAAATGACCAAACTTACTCTGTAAATCGTCGGAAAATCAAGATTTTTTTTCACAAACTAACCATTAGAATTATAAAATTTATATTTTTTATAGTTTCAATACCTCTTTCTATTATTCCGCAACGCCGTACAAAAATCATGCGGCAAGGAGAAATGATCGAGGTTTAGAACCCCCCCTCTTCAACAGCACTCAGTTGGACAGCTTACAAGTGACGGCATAGTGCTCAATCTTATTACTTTATACCCTTCTATCATCCTACATAGGTCTCCTGCTGTATCAGATGACCCATAAATTTTGTTCACGGGCCTGCAGTCTATAGGTCTCTTATTTCTTCTTCACACTTCTCATGAATGCAAAATTTAAAGTTGACTGCCCCATTTGGCCACTTCTTCGTGTTTATTCTTTTTGTTTTATCCTGAGCGACCATATTTTATCGTATAGCGTGACGAGACGAGCAGGACATGCGCCTGATGGTAAGCAACTTTACTGTCAATGTGCTGTAACATCCAGCTATTGAAACATCAATAGTCCAAGTCACCTAGCACCGCACTGCGCTCGGCACCCAAAGATGAACGATGTTTGATCTCTATGCCCTGTAATTTCACTGGAAACATTGCCCTTCAAATGCGGAACACTAATGTTTTCACATTACAGCTTACATTATTACGGCATATCGCTTTGTATACCAACATAAGATTACGGTTAAAGGAGAATAATTACCCGACTGCGCGACGCAAAGGAGTGGTAATGTGTTTATCAGTCTATATATGGCTGTGTGATTCTTTGAAGCACTATACAGACCAAACGACGCCATATATGATCACACGTCAATCGATTCCTCGTAGTCAAAAACATTAAAGACATGAAAGTAAAAAATTCAATATGGCGGCTACCGGACGCCATATTGTCCAAATTTAAAAAATGAAAGTAAAAAACTATGTCAAGACCCCTCTTGAATTCTTGAAGAACTCTTGAAGAATAATAATGGATCCCGACTGTTACGATAGGAATATCGTATCCATTATTATTCTTCAGCCAATCTAATTGTTCAATGGATCCCGACTGTTAAGTTGTTATGTTCCTTTACTAGAATATATTTTATTTTCTGCAATAGTATTAATTCAATAACATAGTATAGAATTCTAGACCACCAGAAATCTAAGTGCTTGTTTTATTCTTTTCAGTTGTTATGGTATGTACCTAAGTACGTAGTTTGGTTCACTTTATATGCAGTCGGATTTTTTTAAGTTTTAAAATTAAATATATTTTTTTAATGATTTTGTACAGCATACTTGCATAATTATATTCTAGACTGGCCAATATTATATTACATTACCCAATGTTTTGGGATTCAACCTCTTTCAGTGTTTATTCTTAGTGATCCTGCGACCACAAAGAATAGATCACATACTTTAGTTTTACTTCTGTGTCACCTTCTGTGTTTCGTAATCCGTTGAACTGGAGATATCTTTGTTTTCCAAGTAATCGTAGCGTAAAACACATGATGAATTTATTTATCCGATTCTTCATTTACCTATTTGTTGAGCGGACTGAACTCATTATCGTAAGTAAGTTTTGCGAAACCTGAAATCGAGTTTTTTTTTTGGTTTCTACAATATTTATTAGTCAGGGTCCTTATCTCTAAAATTTGGCAACCAGGACAAGATTCGTGAAGACCCCAGAACCCCGACATGTCAACAGAATTTTTTAAACACAAATAATAATTTGTGTAATTTAAACAGTTGAAAATGTTATACGAGTATAGGTACCTACATTTAAATCACCATTTTATGTATCTACAGATCTTTAAACACTAAATTTAGTTATGAGTCGGTTCGTCGGTTGATCGCGGCGTGCAGGCCCCGTGTGTGAGTTGCGGGCGGCCGAAGACTTTTTGATATTTTAAACCCGGACCACAGATGAAGTCCGCCCGGACGCTCTCTAAACTAGGACAAATCCGGGGAAACGTAGACAGATGGCAACCCTATTTATATTTAACTGCCATCTCGATCTCGACTATGCAGTCCACAATGGACCGCGCTTACCTAGAAGAAAATATTTATTATTTAACTTTTTTTTTTTGATACCCGTTCCAAGAAGGAGATCCTCAATTTGCTGAAATATTTTTGTTGTGTATGTTCATCGATTACTAAAGGAAGCCTTAACCGATTTAGAAAAATGTGCAATTACTATGTTACAGTTAGAAGGGTAACATTTCCAGAGAAATTCAGTACAGAGCAGTGGGATAAATCATATTATGTTTCGGAGTGACGAGCGTAGTACCTACTAGTCTATATATTTGGATATTAGCTAGGATATGGGTTCATCGTGTTACTCGTCGTTCATCGTCCTTCGTGGTTTTTATAGCTAACTGTCTGTAATGGGCAAGAATGTTGCTTAATGCTTATATTGACGCATAATATTGCTTGTTCTGTCACTCAACATTACATTTTGCGTGCATTTTGCTCAAAGGTGTAAAGAAAAAAAATCGGAATCTATGATTTTGCTGAAATTTGCCCCCAATAATCTATTTTGACACAATCATTCAAAAATAATTAAAATAAATGGCGGAGCTAATTAAAGATGAACTTCAGTTACCTCTGGGGTGTGATAAGAGCGCCTAATTAAAATCATCATAAAGTCACTCTCGTTGGAAATGTCTCCGAATATTTGGTCTGTGAACTTTACTCCCGGAATTAGATAAATTGAACGTCCTTTTTACCGTCCCCATGGTAATAGCGTGATGGGATAGATCTAAAAAAATATCGATATCGTCTCTATCTCGAGGCCGACTTTTACCAAAATGAGATACATGTTGGTTGTAGACATTCCTTGCACATTACTAACGAGCCCCACGCTAAGCAAAGCTTCTATAGGAGCCAGATAATAGAGAACACACCAAAGTAAGAATTATTGGTATTCATTACATAAATGTTTGTACTGGGTGGGATTATAAAAAGTTTTTAAATCCTTTTTATTTTTAAAGAGCAGATTTTAATCAGTCTGGCGCAAAAATATGATGTTTAGTTTACTAGACTATTATGACAAATTGCTAGGTTTTGATAGAAAACATCGTTTTATCCATCGTTTAAATCGAGCAAGGCTCGGGCATCCAGGTTAGCATGACAAAACGCACGAGTACCTATTTCCTTAATAGTGAAGAAATTAACATTTTAAGTAAATTTTAAATACATAAAACATTTCGTTTTAGTTTAATTATCATAATAATACCTATACCAAACTGCTATAGAAAATATTGATGGACAATTATTCACACACAACACCATCTGACCCCAAACTAAGCAAAGCTTGTAATCTGCCATATGGCGGCCAGATAGCAAATATAATACTGATATGGTTTTAAATATATAGATAGAAATGCCCAGACACAGTGCACAGTGCAGTCACACAGTGCAAATGTCGCAGCCGGATCGTATAATCCGCTGTATTACATTACGGCTAGCCGTTTTGAAAAACAGGGCCGTTTTGTAATGCGGCGGTTCAACGATTAGCCGCATTGTCATTGCGATACGTTCTTCGATACGGCGGCCAACGTTTAGCTGCATTGTACTACTGCTTAAATTGTAGGGCGACTATACTTACAAACTAAACAATGAAAATTAATTGTATTAATCATAAAAAGCTGACAGATTATCTCTTGCCATATTTCTTACACTTTTTTTTAAACATCATACCTCTCAGATAAAACTTGAAAGCCCGTAACTTGATATTGGTGATGGTACACCTAAAAAATATGGTGCACATAGACAAGGGTCATCATTGAGATTTGACTCCCGCCAGAAGCTCTGCGGTCAGCCCTGAGTGTCGCTTCTCCATATACTCGCTCGCTCCACTCAGGACCTCCCTTGAGCTTCTTTCCCCGCATTTTTTATATACACTCTAGGGGTAGTAGCAACAAGACTTGGTGGAGTCGGGGTGTCCTAGTCGGATCTGGGTCCTTCCTAACCTACCCGGTCCGATTAAGTCTTAGCAAGGTGGAGGTCGCTTATGTGGTGGTAAACCACCTCAATAATATTATGTAGGATTCCGCCGAACACCAGAATCCACAGTCACCTTAGTAATTTAGCAACACACGTACTGTTTTCAACGCCATGTTGTTGTTATGTCAGATAGCGCCATGAGTGTTAAGAACCGGAACAAAAAATTGTCAAAGCGGCGGCTAATCTTTCGCTTTACCACATTACGGCTAGTCGTTTAGAATGACGTATGGCGTCGAACACATTCCGGCTGTTTTTAAATCAGCCGCTTTCAATCTAGCTAATCGTCGAACCGCCGCTTTACAAAACGGCCCTGGTTTTCAAAACGGCTATCCGTAATGTAATACAGCGGATTATACGATCCGGCGGCGACACATACACAAAATATCTGCAAGCTCTCGCGCGGCGGCGCGTCCCAGGACGTCTCTCTTTCTACGAAAAACGTAATTTCGAAATAAACTCGCGACTTTCCTACTCCGGTTCCACTTCGTTTCGTTCGATCGAACATTGTTTGACGTTGAAATGTTCTTAGCCTATCCTAATTAGAGGCTTAAACCCTCTACACACGAGCCCTAAAATCAGAGGAAATTACGTAAAAGTAGTGGGGAGTCCCTACATCGCACCATATGATTGGTGATTTATGGTACGATGTAGGCTCCTCTCCCCTACTTTTAAGTAATTTCCGCTGATTTTAGGGCTCGTGTGTAGAGGGTTTTAGAAAATTTATAAACGGATGAAACGACGGATCGAAGTGAAACCGGAGTAGGAAAATCGCTAGTTGATTACGAAATTAAGTTTTCGTAAAAAGAGTAGACGTTCAGTTTGATTGATTGCAGTATTTTCAGTCTAGCTCCTTATCCACTTCCACGCTCATTATAAAACTTAGCTAGGATAGATAGATAGATAGATTCTGTACAATATAAAAAAAGTTAAATTCGAGGCAATTAAGTTTAATAGCATTTTTTATGAAAAAAATGTGCGCTGAAAAAGCAAATTAAATAACGTAATAAATCCAGCGTTTTATTATAATTTCCTAACTTTGGTACGTTTCAGGAATTGGCTTTGAAGGAGGTACCTACTACACCCCTTGGTCAAAATTTCAAAGTCCCTAAGCTCCATCTTCTTCAGCTTCTTCTCATTCTTCCTGATGATGATACCTATACTGTAGGTACCTACCTACTATCTAAAAACATATTATTCCTCACCTCCCTGCTCTTAAGTGTTTTCAACTAAACAAAAAAAAACAGCAAAATCGATTCACAATTATTAGCGGAGCTATCATATACCTAACATACAAATAAAAAACACATACAACCAAAATAAGAACATCCATTCCAATCCGAACCCTTCCGTTTAGAGCTAAATTCAACCAACCAACCAACCCTCTAAAACTTATTGTACAAATACAAAAATCTTTATTGCTGTTTGTAGGTAAGATGATACAAAACATTTTAAAAGTTGACCCATACAACCTGGCCTTTGCGAGAGGCATGCAATATGTCTGGCAAGACAATTTGTCTTGACAAGTGTCTTAATTTATACAATGAAAAAAATTTTTTTTTTTTTTTTTTTTTAACTTTTATAGGTTTACACTTGACCGCCATCTCGCCTGATGTTAAACGATGATGCGGCCTACGATGAAGCGTGTTTACCTAGAAGAAACCGATTCACTCTCGATTTGAAGACACAAAGATTGTAACTATCGGGAAAAACCCTCTCAGGCAACGTATTCCACAGCCTAGACGTTCTTATCACAAAAGTAGAGTCAAATCTTTTCGTTCGTGTCTTTGGAACATCAACCATGAAACGATGTCGCTTTTTCGAGCTACGAGCATTCCGATAGAAAAAAAAAAATTAAATAATAGTCAGCTGATTTAAATCTTCTTCTTCCCCATCTTCTTTTCATATCTGGTTTTTATTTAGTTGTGTTATATGTCATCTGATTCTTCATCTTCTATTCATTTCTGGCTTCTATTTAGTTGTGCTTTATATATGTGTGAGATAAATGCTCGGTGAGCACAATTTCGCCAACGTCTTGTGTTTCAGCATGCCTAGGTACCTTTCCGCTTCGCAGGGAATGTCTCATGTCTGTGACTCAAGCGCTCGAACCCATAACATTTCCCCAAAATAAATAGTTATCATCTCACCTAAAGATTAAAACTAGAAACAAATCACACACCACCTCACGTACATCGATTTAAAGTTTGGATTTGCCCTGAACTCCTTGAAATTGGTGATAAACTGCGTCTGTGTATGTAGTCTCAGTGGTTAATTCATCACCAATTATTTAACCCCTAGAATCGCTAGCGGCGAGGTTTGCTGTGATTCTACTTGTTTTGGTTGTTGACAATAAATAGTGATAGGTAAAAACGTCCGGCGTTCACCTTCGTTCGTTCGTTCCTACAAGCGACTAGAACGGAAAGAGTGAGTTCACTCTTCCCAAGGATAACAATATTCCGTGCGCCTTGAAGTTTGAGAGGGCACATCTTTGGATTGAGATCGTTGCTCACGCATGCTTAAAAACGCAGGAAATTCTTATGTTTAAGTTATAGCATAGAATAGATAATATAGATAGAACGGACACTCCCCACCCTCCGCCAATTTCAAGCCTCCTCACCCCTCAGGCCGTTTCGAGTACTCTAGGAGCACTCAACGAAGGGCTGGTATCGAACATCTAATTCCTAACGAAATATCATCATGGTCGGGTGTTGTGCTGTTTACGGCTGTCGGTCAACTAAACGGTAAAAGATTAAAAGCCTCATTTAATTTCCTAAGGATAAAATAACGTAAGATTAGAAACTTTCAAATAACGATGCTTTCTAATAACGTAATAATTTTTAACTCAAAGGTCGGAACTTACACAGCCAGTTTTGGGCACGGATTGATAATGCCTGGAGGAATAATTATAGTGACAGAATAAAGTTTCCTTCTTGGGTAAGTGTAAAATATAATATGCGAATGTGTACCTACTAAAAAAAAATTATCTAGGTATCTATCTATCATCGGTTTCGTTTGATTTTACGCGGCAATACATACACCCTTTTAATTAGAATAGTTAATTTGGCACCATTCTTTTTATGTAATTCAACATTATAGCAAGTTTATAAACTACTTTACGTCACCAGGTGAACTCAAGGGGCACAACTATTCAATAATATAATTCAGTAGCCCTAACTCTAACGCACACATTCACGCGTGTGTACGAACGACATCTGCGTAGTTGTGTGAAGAATAGGTAACTGAACAGCGGCGCTTGTATGGCGTTTTAGTGGAGTGTCCGGGTGTGGTTATGGGTAATAAAATATCAAAACGAAGTTCAACGGAAAATATCAGAACGAAGTTCCATAGCAGCTTGGCTTGGAGGAGACAGGGATGTAGCTGCGCGACCGAATTGAAAAATATGAGACTAAACCGTAAGAAAACATAATTATAACGGAAGTGGCGCGTAAAAACTGCCCGTGACCTACAACAATGGCTACTTTGGCATAACTATTTTCTTATCTGTGGCTTAGGCAATTTAGTTACGAAACTATGGTAGTTTTTTGAATTTTCAATTACATATTTCTATTTTTTGTCGTTTCGTTGAGAGGAGATTTGAATGTTTGAGGTATAACAAAGACTACGGTCCTCCTTCCTCCATGCCCCCAGAGCGTGATGGAAGAGCTCTGTACGGCCAAAGCCGCTATTTTATGACCTCCGACATTTTATCTACTTTCTTAGCAACTGAAACAGTTATTTTATTATTCAGCGGTTATTCACCTTCAACAGAAGGGAAAGCAGATAAATAAGCAATGTTTTTCTAAAAGAAGATTGACCTAAAGTATAATTCTTAACTGTCATAGGCAGCCCCAGCTGTGTAATGAATTGATGATATCATTATTCAGTTATCTACATATGTACTAATACACTAATAATACGTGAAGCAAAGAAATTGCCTACTCCTTTAAATAATTTTTGTATCAAATTTTGCTCACTTAGGTATATGTAGTTTATAAAGAGAATGAGGGCAGAATGCTATGATTAAAAAAACCGTCCAAGTGCGAGTCGGGCTCGCGCTCCTAGGGTTCCGTACAAACCTGTACGGAAGCGAGTAATGATGTAACGAGTTTTAGAACCGCAAAGAATTTAAAAATAACAATTTGACAATCAATGTCATTAAAAACTAATCCAACCCCGATCTGTTGCCGGCGCAAAGGTGCGCATGACGCTTGCCGCGTACCTATGTTGAATAGCAATGGCCAACCTTTGCTCCAGGAACGAGCCGGAGCGGGAGTAACCCGTAATCCCTGAGCCTGCGCTCTAAATCCAAAAGGGATCTTCCATGGAATTCTGAAATATTTTTATTATTGGGATCTCCTTACAAAAAAAAACGGTTTTTACAATTGTTCCTTTATCTGTGCTATAAGACGTTGCTTTTTTTTTTTTTTTTATTATTATTTAAATTAGCCACTCCACAGACTCCGGGGTCCGTGATCTTTGTCATTACAATTATCGTTTTTACACATATCTTGGATAAGGAGAAGAAGAGGAAAATAGGAGGGAGTTGGGTACATTTAAAATCTAATTCTAGTGCTCGTCTGTAGAGCCGATCACTACCGGTTGGGATTCCTCTAGTAATCGACTCGACATCGAGTGTTTGCCTTGTCATTTGCCTAAGCTGCCTCCTCCCGGCCCAGAGCCTCCACAACGGCCGCATTTCTGTCCCTGATGGCCATCTGTAGGTTAAAATCGCGGATGGTCTTCGGTGATGCAGCCCACGCTCGCCGCACGAACCGACCGATGGCGTCGTCGGTGTCGTCAGCGTAATATGTGAAGGTCCCTGTGTGCCGTGAGATTGCCACTACCGCATGGGGCACGCTCTCGTGCAGCTTCATGTTTGCCTTGGTTTTGATTACGATTACCGACTCGTATGTTAGTCCTTGAGCTTCATGGATAGTAAGGATGCGTGACCCGGTGCCTGACCCATAACCCTGGTTTGTCAGGGTCTCCTTCTCCTCTTGAGTGTGAACTAAGAAGAGGGTATTTGGTAGGGTGTTGGGTATTTGCGCTCCCTTATATCTTCTCTGTTCTAGGGACTTTATACGGGACGCTGAAGAGTACATACCGGAGTATATTTCCCTCAGTGCATATGCGACGTCCATTGGGTTTCGATGTGTGCAGAGCAACTCCTGGCTGATCTTTGTTACCAGGTTCGGGCGATGATACCTCATTTCGAAGAGATTTTCCCTGTCGATATAAGGCAACTGATTGACGTCTCCAATGAGGACAATTTCACCAGCACCAGACAGCCTTGAAGCCATCACAATGGCTCCAAAATGGTTCATGAGAGCTTCGTCCACCATGAGGCGACTGAAACTTTCTCTACCGAAACCATTTACCAGAGCAGAAGCCATGGTTCGCACTCTGGTTTTGACCAGGTTTCCGATTCGGTGCGATAGCTTTTCTCTTAGATCTTTTGCTGCCTCAGTTGTTGTAGTGATGATGGCGTCCTTGTCCACGTCGAAGTGTCTAATCACCCATGTTGTTTTTCCACATCCTGGAACTCCGTTGACCCACTGTATTCTCGGTACCTCCCAATTTTCCCAATCTGCTTTGACGTTTCCGTTCCCTTCGATGGTCTTGGCCATCTCTAGGATCTTATCGTCCAGCATAATCTTGGTGCATCGGGCAGTAACTACAATTGGGTCGTTTGGTGGTGTCGCATAAACAGGCACTCCCGCGCGCTCTGTCTCTCTCTCGTTCAGTGTCACGAAGCCATTTTCTGCACTGTAAGCTGCCATATACTGTCCTGTCATGGTTCCCTTGATGACCCGGGAAGTGACATTATTGTAAATGGCTGCTTCGGCCTCCTCGAGTTTCGCCTTTAAAGGCTTTCACTTCCTAGCCTATAGGACTGCATGATGTTTTCGCAGGTCTTGAGGTTGACTTGTCGTGTCGCGCTCAGTGTGGCTATGAATTCGATGAAGGCGTTGCGTGCATGGCTCCGCGGCTCCGAAGCCGTGACATAGCGGGGCGGTTCAACCTGTCCCATGTCGGCTCTCGTTCGGGCTGGTTGTTGCTGTGAAGCTGCTTTGGGGGTCTTTGACGTCGAGGGGGGCGATGAATGGGATGTGATTCGGAGTACGCTCCTTGCTGCTGCGTTGAAAGCAGTCACGAACGCCGTGTTGGTGCCTCGGCTGCTAGTTAGATTGGCTGAGGCTTTTTCCGCGGCTGCCCTCTGCTGTACTCTTTCGGAGCCGGTTTGGATGGTCGAACTAGGAACAGGATGTCCCCAGCTATCAGTTGCATTTGTTTGGTCGTGCGAAGGGGCTCTGAGGAAGCTCAGATTTTCTCCCCTGTCTTCGTATACGACAACCTCATGATGTTTAGAGGCCTCAATGCAACCCAGCCGGTCTGCCACTCTCGCTCTTGAATATTCGATTGCCATCGCATCCACGCTTATCACCCGGGTGTTTCACCTGCATTTCTGCTCAGATGTGCGAGCAGCGCACTTGCCTGTGTGAAAGGCGTCCGACCTTCCGAGTACTCTATTAGTGCAATCGTTTTGTTTTTCGATCGCACCAACCGAAATCGGTGGCCGTCTACCTCGCACACCGGCATGGCGTCGTAGGTTTTCCGCTTCATCGTGACTTTTGCGGTACTCCCATTGAGCAGGCAAGACAATCCAGGCGACAAACGGGCTCGTTTCCGCTCCCAAGCGAAGCAAAAGCTTATTCCGAATCTTTCTTTGTTGCTGTCCATGAAGAGAGCCACTCCGCGGATACGGATCCCTGCTTCTCCTCGGTCTGCGTTCTCCAGTAGTTGTTTGACGGAGATGCTCTTCGAGGAGTATGTTGGGCGGGAACCGCATGCCGCGCGGCGTCCACAGACAGCGGGGCAGGGTGTGGTGGTGATGGGGGCGCGTATTTGAATTAGTGGAGTTTCTCATGGCCGCTATGCGGAATGAGCTCTCCATGAAGGACAGGAGCCGTGTTCTGTTATCTGGATCTACTAAGATGTTGTGGAGATCCGAGACAACCAGTCTTCTGTCGATCATAGATTCGAGCTCATGTCTTGCGACCATGAATCGGGGACAATCGACTAGCACATGCCAGACTGTTTCGGGTTGGTTGGGGTCACACTCGCATGCCGGACTGCTCTTGAGCTTAAATCTGTACAGGTAATCTGCTATTCCTCCGTGTCCCGTCAACGCTTGTACCTGGAAGGAGTCAGTTTCGTGGTTCTCATCACCCGATATGCGTTTGCTATATCGGGGAGGAACGTCTGGGTGACTTTTCCGGTGTCCCAGGTCTCATATCGATCCTGCCATTTCTTGACCGATTCTTCGCGGATTTTCTTTTGACGTAGGACAAGGGATCCCTCGTAGTCCCTGGGTGACTCCGTGAGTGCCGCCGATTTGGCCAGTTCGTCGGCTCTTTCGTTGCCGACGGTGCCAACATGCGCTCTCACCCAGAAAAGACGAAGAGATCTCCTTCAGCATTTATCTGTCCAATGTTTTCCTTTACGCACTTAACCAAGGGGTGGCTCGTTTTGGGTTACTTAGCAGTTCGAGTGAAGATCGGGAGTCACTCAGGACATTGACTTCTGGGTCCTTGCTCTTTAACGCCATTTGAGTTGCCCGGTACAGAGCATAAAGTTCCGATTGAAAGACTGTGCATTCGGAGTGGAGCTTGAAGGTCGAGTTCTTGACCTCTCTGCCATTCTCCCACCATGTTAGAGCAGCTCCAACTTTACCTTCAATTTTACTGCCATCAGTATAAATTTGAGGCCCTTGTGGAAGATTGAGGTGTCTTCTAGGAGCTCGTACTCTACGGATAACTGCGTGGACGGATGGGGTTGGTCCAGGCAGTTAACATTTCGTTCGAGTTCCACTTCTGGTGGGAGGTAGTCTTGGGAGAGGTGTTTTTTTACTCTGTACAAATTTGCCGCTTCCTGTATTCTCAGATCCAAGGGAGCAGACCGGAAAGGGCAAGTGCTGCTTTCAGAGAAACAGTACGGTACGACTTACAGATTTTCTGGGCAAAACCTCTTTGGATAGCGTTCAACTGAGCCTTGTTTTCCTCGAAGTCTGCCGCTTGCGCCCATACACTTGAGGCATACATGATGATAGGTTCCACCACCGCGACGTAGATTGTTCTCGTGATTTCGCCATTTAATCCCCAGGTCACCTTCGCTGCACATGCGAGCTGTCTATAAATGTTCGCCACTTTTTACATTGGGCGGTCACATGTGCTTTAAAGTTGAGCCGGCGGTCGATCAGTAGGCCTAGCAGTTTGACTTCATCGACCAGATCGAGCCGGACGCCGGACATGACTATGTTTGGGTTTCGTATTTCAACTTTTTGTGAAAAGCATCGCGTTGGTTTTATGCGCTGCAAAGTTGAGTTTGTTAGTTTTACCCATTCCACTGTCACGCTCAGCGCCCTGCTCGCCTGCTGTTCGATGATATTCGAGTTGCCTGTAAACACGAGAACGACGTCATCTGCGAACGCTTGACAGTACACTCCCTCTGCTTCTAGCATTCGCAGTAACGAGTCTAGGATCACATTCCAAAAGGTCGGTCCGCAGATGGACCCTTGGACGCATCCCTTGTTTGTTTCCTTCTCGTAGACTGCTCTTGCATAGTTGACCTTGATTTTACGGTCGCTGAGGTAAGAGTTTACCATGTCGTAGAGGTTTGTTGGGCACCTCTTCTTCGCTAATTGATTTTTGAGGGTGGGCCACCATGCATTGTCGAAGGCGCCTTCTATATCCAGGGAGATTAAGAGTACGGTGTCTTTACTGTCTACTCCTTTTTTGATGTGCTCTACCAGGTCATAGAGGGCGTCTTCAGTGCCTCGCTGGGGCATGAAACCGTACTGTTTCCTACTAATGGTTGGGAGGAGATGCCATTGGAGACGGTTTACCAGAAGCTTTTCGACGATTTTTCCTAGAACGGACAGAAGACCTATGGGGCGGTATGATTTTGGATGTGTGTAATCTGTCTTACCGGGCTTGCGTAATATGACCACGTGCGCTTCTTTCCATTGCTTGGGGAAGTATTTCAACGACAAGCATTTGTTTGCTATTGCCAAGAAAACCTCCCATTCGCAACGTATGGCTGCTTCACAGATATCAGCGGTTAGCCCGTCTGTACCGGGAGCTTTTTTCGGATTCAGAGTTCTCAGTACTGATTCCAGTTCCGCTGATGTGAATGGTGGGTCATTTTCCGGTAAGCCCATAGGCGTTTCTGTCATTCGCTCCCGTAGCTCTGTATGACAAGATTGGTCTGTGCTCTCAGAGTCGTCGGGATAGAAAGTTTTGGCAAGTAGTTCTGCAGATAGCTGCGGGATAGAGTGTTACCTTCGGTGTCTCTTAGGAGTATTTCTTCCTGTCTTGTCGAAGTTTGTTTCATCACTCTGTAGATCTTGTCCCACATGCTTTCTTTCTCCTGATTCGTGCAGAACTCCTTCCAACTTACCGTCTGAGCTTGTTTGACTTTTCCTTGTAGTCTTGTCGAGCAATTTGATACTGCTCGACTACAAGTTCAACTCTGTCGGGGCGGCATTCCTGATCCGTCTCTTTCTTCTGAGAACTTCCTTTTCAGATTATCGAGCGTTTTCGTATACCATGGGGGTTGGATTTCCTTCGGCGAGCTTACCAGTGGGATGGTCTGTTCGCAGGCTTCATGTATATTAGCTGTGTAGCTCGTAATCATCGACTCGAGTTCCAATGGACTTTCACATTTCTCCACTGACTCGGGCGAGATGTTTCCTTCTACAAGGGAGGATTTTAACTGTGACATAAAGTTTGACCATTGTGCCTTCTTGGTGTTATATTTGCGTGTTGTTATTGGTCTCTGTTGTTCGAGAGCTTTAACTAGACGCAAAGTGAAGGTAATAGCGTTGTGGTCTGATGTTGTAATACTTTTGTCAACATTCCATCCCTCGATTTTTCCCAGGAGAGACTCGCTGCACGTTGTTACATCTACTATGCTTGTGCAGAAGAGTAGGCGAACCAGGTATGCGTTTCATTCAAGCAAACCTGCAGCGCTCCCAGAATGCAACAGCAGAACTCCTGAAGGTCGCGAGAGAAAGGGGGGTTTCAGTTGCCCTTGTTCAAGAACCCTATGTGGGAAACAAAGGCGTAATGAAACAATATCCTGGAACTCGTGTTATTCAGTGCAGTTTAAATAGGCAAAAACCAGTTAAGGCAGCCATAATAGTCTTCGGTGACAAACTGGAGGTAATCCATGACCCCCAACTTGTTACCGAAACGGAAGCGGCTGTCCTGTTGGTCGGCACAGGCCTAAGACTGGGAGTTATTTCTGTCTACTTAGAAGGAGACCAAATAGTCGACCCCTACCTCAGCAGGATTAAAGCATTCAGTGAAAACTAGCGACAAAAGACCTGATTGTTGCCGGTGACGTGAATGCGTGGTCCCACTGGTGGGGAAGTACATCCCAAAATGAGAGAGGAGAAGCCGTAAACTCTTTCTTCAACGAAATGGACTTATTTATTCTCAACTCTGGCGATACACCAACCTTCGAGATCGTTAGGGAAGGTAGACTTTGCACAAGCATAGTAGATGTAACAACGTGCAGCGAGTCTCTCCTGGGAAAAATCGAGGGATGGAATGTTGACAAAAGTATTACAACATCAGACCACAACGCAATTACCTTTACTTTGCGCCTAGTTAAAGCTCTCGAACAACAGAGACCAATAACAACACGCAAATACAACACCAAGAAGGCACAATGGTCAAACTTTATGTCACAGTTAAAATCCTCCCTTGTAGAAGGAAACATCTCGCCGGAGTCAGTGGAGAAATGTGAAAGTCCATTGAACTCGAGTCGATGATTACGAGCTACACAGCTAATATACATGAAGCCTGCGAACAGACCATCCCACTGGTAAGCTCGCCGAAGGGAAATCCAACCCCCATGGTATACGAAAACGCTCGATAATCTGAAAAGGAAGTTCTCAGAAGAAAGAGACGGATCAGGAATGCCGCCCCGACAGAGTTGAACTTGTAGTCGAACAGTATCAAATTGCTCGGCAAGACTACAAGTCAAAAGTCAAACAAGCTCAGACGGTAAGTTGGAAGGAGTTCTGCACGAATCAGGAGAAAGAAAGCATGTGGGACAAGATCTACAGAGTGATGAAACAAACTTCGACAAGACAGGAAGAAATACTCCTAAGAGACACCGAAGGTAACACTCTATCCCCGCAGCTATCTGCAGAACTACTTGCCAAAACTTTCTATCCCGACGACTCTGAGAGCACAGACCAACCTTGTCATACAGAGCTACGGGAGCGAACGACAGAAATGCCTATGGGCTTACCGGAAAATGACCCACCATTCACATCAGCGGAACTGGAATCAGTACTGAGAACTCTGAATCCGAAAAAGCTCCCGGTACAGACGGGCTAACCGCTGATATCTGTGCAGCAGCCATACGTTGCGAATGGAAGGTTTTCTTGGCGATAGCAAACAAATGCTTGTCGCTGAAATACTTCCCAAGCAATGGAAAGAAGCGCACGTGGTCATACTACGCAAACCCGGTAAGACAGATTACACATCCAAAATCATACCGCCCCATAGGTCTTCTGTCCGTTCTAGGAAAAATCGTCGAAAAGCTTCTGGTAAACCGTCTCCAATGGCATCTCCTCCCAACTATTAGTAGGAAACAGTACGGTTTCATGCCCCAGCGAGGCACTGAAGACGCCCTCTATGACCTGGTAGAGCACATCAAAAAAGGAGTAGACAGTAAAGATACCGTACTCTTAATCTCCCTGGATATAGAAGGCGCCTTCGACAATGCATGGTGGCCCACCCTCAAAAATCAATTAGCGAAGAAGAGGTGCCCAACAAACCTCTACGACATGGTAAACTCTTACCTCAGCGACCGTAAAATCAAGGTCAACTATGCAAGAGCAGTCTACGAGAAGGAAACAACCAAGGGATGCGTCCAAGGGTCCATCTGCGGACCGACCTTTGGAATGTGATCCTAGACTCGTTACTGCGAATGCTAGAAGCAGAGGGAGTGTACTGTCAAGCGTTCGCAGACGACGTCGTTCTCGTGTTTACAGGCAACTCGAATATCATCGAACAGCAGGCGAGCAGGGCGCTGAGCATGACAGTGCAATGGGGTAACACTAACAAACTCAACTTTGCAGCGCATAAAACCAACGCGATGCTTTTCACAAAAGTTGAAATACGAAACTCCAAACATAGTCATGTCCGGCGTCCGGCTAAATCTGGTCGAGGAAGTTAAACTGCTAGGCCTACTGATCGACCGCCGGCTCAACTTTAAAGCACATGTGACCGCCCAATGTAAAAAAGTGGCGAACATTTATAGACAGCTCGCATGTGCAGCGAAGGTGAACTGGGGATTAAATGGCGAAATCACGAGAACTATCTACGTCGCGGTGGTGGAACCTATCATCATGTATGCCTCAAGTGTATGGGCGCAAGCGGCAGACTTCGAGGAAAACAAGGCTCAGTTGAACGCTATCCAAAGAGGTTTTGCCCAGAAAATCTGTAAGTCGTACCGTACTGTTTCTCTGAAAGCATCACTTGCCCTTTCCGGCCTGCTCCCCTGGATCTGAGAATACAGGAAGCGGCAAATTTGTACAGAGTAAAAAGAACCTCTCCCAAGACTACCTCCCACCAGAAGTGGAGCTCGAACAGAATGTTAACTGCCTAGACCAACCCCATCCGTCCACGCAGTTATCCGTAGAGTACGAGCTCCTAGAAGACACCTCCAATCTTCCACAAGGGCCTCAAATTTATACTGATGGCAGTAAAATTGAAGGTAAAGTTGAGCTGCTCTAACATGGTGGGAGAATGGCAGAGAGGTCAAGAACTCGACCTTCAAGCTCCACTCCGAATGCACAGTCTTTCAATCGGAACTTTATGCTCTGTACCGGGCAACTCAAATGGCGTTAAAGAGCAAGGACCCAGAAGTCAATGTCCTGAGTGACTCCCGATCTTCACTCGAACTGCTAAGTAACCCAAAACGAGCCACCCTTGGTTAAGTGCGTAAAGGAAAAATTGAACAGATAAATGCTGAAGGGAGATCTCTTCGTCTTTTCTGGGTGAGAGCGCATGTTGGCACCGTCGGCAATGAAAGAGCCGACGAATTGGCCAAATCGGCGGCACTCACGGAGTCACCCAGGGACTACGAGGGATCCCCTTGTCCTACGTCAAAAGGAAAATCCGCGAAGAATCGGTCAAGAAATGGCAGGATCGATATGAGACCTCGGACACCGGAAAAGTCACCCAGACGTTCCTCCCTGATATAGCAAACGCATATCGGGTGATGAGAACCACGAAACTGACTCCTTCCAGGTACAAGCGTTGACGGGACACGGAGGAATAGCAGATTACCTGTACAGATTTAAGCTCAAGAGCAGTCCGGCATGCGAGTGTGACCCCGACCAACCCGAAACGATCTGGCACGTGCTAGTCGATTGTCCCCGATTCATGGTCGCAAGACATGAGCTCGAATCTATGATCGACAGAAGACTGGTTGTCTCGGATCTCCACAACATCTTAGTAGATCCAGATAACAGAACACGGCTCCTGTCCTTCATGGAGAGCTCATTCCGCATAGCGGCCATGAGAAACTCCACTAAATCAAATACGCGCCCCCATCACCACCACACTCTGCCCCGCTGTCTGTGGACGCCGCGCGGCATGCGGTTCCCGCCCAACATAACTCCTCGAAGAGCATCTCCGTCAAACAACTACTGGAGAACGCAGACCGAGGAGAAGCAGGGATCCGTATCCGCGGAGTGGCTCTCTTCATGGACAGCAACAAAGAAAGATTCGAATAAGCTTTTGCTTCGCTTGGGAACGGAAACGAGCCCGTTTGTCGCCTGGATTGTCTCGCCTGCTCAATGGGAGTACCGCAAAGTCACGATGAAGCGGAAAACCTACGACGCCATGCCGGTGTGCGAGTTAGACGGCCACCGATTTCGGTTGGTGCGATCGAAGAACAAAACGATTGCACTAATAGAGTACTCGGAAGGTCGGACGCCTTTCACACAGGCAAGTGCGCTGCTCGCACATCTGAGCAGAAATGCAGGTGAAACACCCGGGTGATAAGCGTGGATGCGAGGGCAATCGAATATTCAAGAGCGAGTCGCAGACCGGCTGGGTTGCATTGAGGCCTCTAAACATCATGAGGTTGTCGTATACGAAGACAGGGGAAAATCTGAGCTTCCTCAGAACCCCTTCGCACAACCAAACAAATGCAACTGACAGCTGGGGACATCCTGTTCCTAGTTCGACCATCCAAACCGGCTCCGAAAGAGTACAGCAGAGGGCAGCCGCGGAAAAAGCCTCAGCCAATCTAACTGGCAGCCGAGGCACCAACACGGCGTTCGTGACTGCTTTCAACGCAGCGGCAAGGAGCGTACTCCGAATCACATCCCATTCATCACCCCTCGACGTCAAAGACCCCAAAGCAGCTTCACAGCAACAAACAGCCCGAACGAGAGCCGACATGGGACAGGTTGAACCGCCCCGCTATGTCACGGCTTCGAGCCGCGGAGCCATGCACGTAACGCCTTCATCGAATTCATAGCCACACTGAGCGCGACACGACAAGTCAACCTCAAGACCTGCGAAAACATCATGCAGTCCTATAGGCTAGGAAGTGAAAGCCTTTTAAAGGCGAAACTCGAGGAGGCCGAAGCAGCCATTTACAATAATGTCACATCCCGGGTCATCAAGGGAACCATGACAGGACAGTATATGGCAGCTTACAGTGCTGAAAATGGCTTCGTGACACTGAACGAGAGAGAGACAGAGCGCGCGGGTGCCTGTTTATGCGACACCACCAAACGACCCAATTGTAGTTACTGCCCGATGCACCAAGATTATGCTGGACGATAAGATCCTAGAGATGGCCAAGACCATCGAAGGAACGGAAACGTCAAAGCAGATTGGGAAAATTGGGAGGTACCGAGAATACAGTGGGTCAACGGAGTTCCAGGATGTGGAAAAACAACATGGGTGATTAGACACTTCGACGTGGACAAGGACGCCATCATTACTACAACAACTGAGGCAGCAAAGATCTAAGAGAAAAGCTATCGCACCGAATCGGAAACCTGGTCAAAACCAGAGTGCGAACCATGGCTTCTGCTCTGGTAAATGGTTTCGGTAGAGAAAGTTTCAGCCGCCTCATGGTGGACGAAGCTCTCATGAACCATTTTGGAGCCATTGTGATGGCTTCAAGGCTGTCTGGTGTTGGCGAAATTGTCCTCATTGGAGACGTCAATCAGTTGCCTTATATCGACAGGGAAAATCTCTTCGAAATGAGGTATCATCGCCCGAACCTGGTAACAAAGATCTGCCAGGAGTTGCTCTGCACACATCGAAACCCAATGGACGTCGCATATGCGCTGAGGGAAATATACTCCGGTATGTACTCCTCAGCGTCCCGTATAAAGTCCCTAGAGCAGAGAAGATATAAGGGAGCGCAAATACCCAACACCCAACCAAACACCCTCTTCTTAGTTCACACTCAAGAGGAGAAGGAGACCCTGACAAACCAGGGTTATGGGTCAGGCACCGGGTCACGCATCCTTACCATCCATGAAGCTCAGGGACTAACATACGAGTCGGTAATCGTAATCAAAACCAAGGCAAACATGAAGCTGCACGAGAGCGTGCCCCATGCGGTAGTTGCAATCTCACGGCACACGGGGACCTTCACATACTACGCTGACGACACCGACGACGCCATCGGTCGGTTCGTGCGGCGAGCGTGGGCTGCATCATCGAAGACCATCCGCGATTTCAACCTACAGATGGCCATCAGGGACAGAAATGCGGCCGTTGTGGAGGCTCTGGGCCGGGAGGAGGCAGCTTAGGCAAATGGCAAAAGGCAATTAGGCAAACACTCGATGTCGAGTCGATTACTAGCGGAATCCCAACTGGTAGTGATCGGCTCTACAGACGAGCACTAGAATTAGATTTTAAATGTACCCAAATCCCTTCTATTTTCCTCTTCTCTTTATCCAAGAAATGTGTAAAAAAAAAGATTATTGTAATGACAAAGATCACGGACCCCGGAGTCTGTGGAGTGGATAATTTAAAAAAAAAAAAAAAAAAAAAAAAAAAAAAAAAAAAAATGCTTGTGCAGAGTCTACCTTCCCTAACGATCTCGAAGGTTGGTGTATCGCCAGAGTTGAGAATAAATAAGTCCATTTCGTTGAAGAAAGAGTTTACGGCTTCTCCTCTCTCATTTTGGGATGTACTTCCCCACCAGTGGGACCACGCATTCACGTCACCAGCAACAATCAGATCTTTTGTCGCTAGTTTTTCACTGAATACTTTAATCCTGCTGAGGTAGGGGTCGACTATTTGGTCTCCTTCTAAGTAGACAGAAATAACTCCCAGTTTTAGGCCTGTGCCGACCAACAGGACAGCCGCTTCCGTTTCGGTAACAAGTTGGGGGTCATGGATTACCTCCAGTTTGTCACCGAAGACTATTATGGCTGCCTTAACTGGTTTTTGCCTATTTAAACTGCACTGAATAATACGAGTTCCAGGATATTGTTTCATTACGCCTTTGTTTCCCACATAGGGTTCTTGAACAAGGGCAACTGAAACTCCCTTTCTCTCGCGACCTTCAGGAGTTCTGCTGTTGCATTCTGGGAGCGCTGCAGGTTTGCTTGAATGAAACGCATACCTGGTTCGCCTACTCTTTGGGAGACTGAGCCACGTTCCTCATGAGTGCCCTTAGCAATAAGATATTCGAGACCGCGCTATCCCATCCCATTTTAACCTTTCAGGGCACTCGCTACTAAACGCATTGTGTGCGAGTTCTTTTGGGGTCTGTTGGGATGAGCAGTCGCGCAGTTCTTGCATTTGGGGACAGGTCTTCTTTCCTTGCCTTGCATTGAGTCCAGGAGTGAGTTTTCCCGCAGTGACTGCAGTACTCATCCCTATCCCGACAGATCGCCTTTGTATGACCAAAACCTAAACACTTCGAGCATTGCACCAAGGGCGAGTGGTCCGCCACTGGTCTCCTCTGAAGTCCTATGTAGACTTTTTTCAGCATCCAAAAACGCTCTGTGAATGCGAGGAGAGACCTCGATCACCGGATGGCACTCATGAGGGTTACGTGCTTTTTCCTGTACCGCACTCTAATCGCGCTTTCTTGCAAATTAACCCCCTGTAGCAAATGTTTATTCTGCGCCAAAAGGTTTTCTACTATTTCGTTGTCTTTGTGGTAAGACAGGACGTCTCGTATGATGATCAGTGGATTACCCGCTTTCGCAGTTTCCACCTTTAAAGACTTGTCCTGCTGCACACGATTTCTGACCAGACCAAGGTCTTCCTCTGTGCTGCAACTCAGGATGACTTTCCTGTTTCGAGCTTTTCGCACTCGGTCAACTCTTGCTCCAGTCTTCTTCGTGTCCAGAGCTAACGCTATCCTGTCTATTAAATTTTCGGCGGTTGTGGGGGATGTGGGATTCGCCGTTGTCACGATAAGAGTGTGGTTCGGTTTTGGCACGATCGGCTTAGCCGCTATTTTTGCGTAGTTAGGCTTTGGTGGCTTACCCGTCTCCGCTTGGCAGATTTCGGCCTCGATGCTTAGGGCTGGTGGGGGGAGAATTAGTTTTTCCTGGCGCATCGTCCGGAGTTCTGACGATACAGCTTCTAGACGTTCTGTAATAGGTAGCACGTGCTCGTCGATGTTTATTTTAATTGGGGCAGAAGATGGGGGTGGTGTTTGTTTCGTCAGCATGTTTTCAATTTTACTTAGCTTATCCGAATAGTTTGGGGGGGTAGGAGGTGGTGGAGCTGAGGCGAGTTCTTTCAGCATATCAGCGTTTTGGTGGAGGGCCTCGATGGTTTTCGTCCTTTCTGCGTTAGAGTCCCTCCGGAGCTCGTCGACCTGCCTCCGAAGAATTTCAATACCGGTTTTAGGCCAAGATAGTCATTCTGCAGTGGAGTCAGATCAACGGGGCGCTTCGAATTGGAGCAGGCGATTTAAGAAAACCACTGATGTCCTTCACCGCTTCGGCCGTTGCTTTAATTTGTTGATGAGGCTCTCTTGATTCAAAGCTCTGCCAATCTCTAATGACTCTTAACTCTTTCTGGAGTTCGGTGAGTGTTTCCCTGGCCAAAGCTACCTCCTTTGTTAGATCGTAATGAATTTGTTGTACTGACTTAGTGTGGGCCCTTTCCACCGAGAGCAGCTCCACGGCGTGTCGAGTCCGCTCCTGTTCGAGTGAGGCGATGTGTCGATGCCTGGACTCGGCCAAGGAAAGGACTATCTCGAAGAGCGTCTGGAGACTCTCGATCGCGGTTTGTTTTAAATCCGTCTTTGGTTAGTGGATTGTTCGAGCGTCCTTTCCCCGGAGTAGTGCGTCATTTGCCACTTTCGTGGCGCTGTCCATCTCGACCCCCGCCCGCTTAGAGCAGTGTGCGATTAGCATACTGGTTCTTTTGCACCGGGCGGAGGTCGGGAAAGACGATTCTGACACACTGTCCGTTTCCTCATCCATCGTCAACTCCTTTGGAGGTGATATTCCACACTGTTTCCAGTTCTCGACTCTATCTATTGCGGCCAGGTGTTCTGGGCTCGACTCTGGCACTGATGTTACCGGCACAGAGGTTTCGCTTACTGTTTGTGAGCGCGGTGGCGATGGGACTTTGTCGAGTAATTGATCGCAGCGGGACTCTACCTCGGGGGCATCTACGGGCACACCGGGGTACCCCTCCCGATGTTGCGTTGGCGGCACCACGTCTGACGCGCTGGTCCTAACATTTTTTTTTAAAATGCGCTTATGTAAGCTTGACGCTACTGACCTTACAGAGAGCACCCTTGGTCGTCTGGGTGCATTGGCAGGGCCAGATGTGCGGCAGGCAGATGTGGAGGCGGAGGCTTTTTTCGTTGTGTCGGACATTTTACAATATTTTCTAACTAAATTAGGTTAATTAAATTATTTATTTTTATTGTGGCAGATGGTGGGTGAGGTGAGGTGAGGTGAGGGAGAGTGTTGAGTGTTAGATACGTCAAATTAGATTGTAATTCCCTTCTTCTTCTTCTTCCTCTTCTTCTTCTCCAAGTTTATATTTGTCAATATTCTTGCGTACACGCTTGACTTAGATGGTGTTCGGGCTGTCCAGTAGATGTCCAGTTGCCAGCAGTCAGTTCTTCCCCAGGGGTTGGCGATGATGATGATATTCGCTGATGACGTGCGTCGAGTCGCCGGCGCCGGTCGGTCGTGCAGCGATATGAACGTGTCAGGCGGAATTTTTATACCGATGAGATCGCTATGCGGCGGACGTGACTTTTGTCCAAATACAGCTGTGCGATCTTGTGATGTTGCTACTAGACTAACCTTTGATTTCGGCTGTTCGTCCGGTATTTTCGGTGATTCCTCTTTATCCCTTAAGTCCCGGGGGCTGTCAACACGGCTCCTGGCTCGCTGAACTGTCGCCGGTCCACTGATATCACTGGGCTGCTCGTAGCTCCAAAAAATCCGCTTTTATTGATTTTTATTTACAGAGCTGATGTTGAGCGTGTACGTGGTCGTCGTCGTATCTCGTCGTCGTATAGACGTTGCTTCGTACCAAATTTCAAGATTCTGAGTTCATGGGAGTACCCTGTAAGTTTTGATTAGAAGTCAGAGTTTTTAACAGCTCCAAGGGACAGTAGACCTGAGTATTTGATATAAATTTCAGGTTGATACCTCTACGCGTTCCTAAAAAAAAAAGTCTTGACAGACAAATGGACGGACAACAAAGTGGTCCTATAAGGGTTCCGTTTTTTCCTTTTGAGGTACGGAACCCTAAAAAGCGATTGAGTTGGGGCATTCCAGAGCGGGCCCTATCTAAACATCAAACGGCTAAAGTACGTAATCACTTTCAAGGTTTATTATATAGGTATATATTTGTGCCGTTATGTGTCATTAGTAGGTGGAGATTTACTACGATAACATGGCCCGCCCCTCCAAATTACTGTTTTAATGTGTGTAGTCACATCCTTACGAAAGATTTTGTATGTAGTTGTAATTATTCGTCTTCAGTAGCAATACGCACACATGCGTGGTGGTGCGTTGTAAGTACATACTTTCACAAATACCTTCAAACGTTTTTTTTTTATCTGGGCAGAGCCTTTATTAACAAAACTAAAATACAATGAGAACTACATACACTACACTACAAACCTAACTAACTACTTACACTAAGCACACCTGAATTATCTATAGACCACTGTAGGTCTATAGATAATCAAGATGGTCAAGCCCACTACCAATCGGAAGCGTACCCAGCATGCTGGCGGCATTACCACGCTGAATGGCAATGCTTATGCGTTGGGCCAAATAAACGCCAGCATTTTGGTCACGCGTCGCGTCGACCAAGCGCTCGGATAGGCTTTTGAAGATGAGGTGAGCTCCCGGCCCCCACGGTCCCAATGTCTCAACCCCAAAGGGCTCAAATATGTAACCACTTCCGAGGGTTGCATATTTGCGCCGTTTGAGTCGCTCAGCTGAATTAGCCGCTGCACCGGCCCTACTATGTGTCTCTGGAAGATGTGATGGTGCCAGAGTATCGACGCAAGTTGCGTCCCATACTAAGGGCCGACCCAACTTCCAAGGCACAACAGTCATGCCGCCAGGTCTTTTGCCATCGTCACGCGCAAGACCACTCGGTTCGAGTATGGCTGAGACATTGGCGGTGGAAAAAGCCCGGCGTATGATGTCGTTCAGGCAGGCGTGGCGAGCAAGAGAGACCGTGGTGACCGAGTTGGTCGACGGAATTCAAACGTTTTGAATTCTGGAGGGGCGGGTCATGTTATCGTAGTAAATCTCGATACTCGTTTATTAATGATATGAAAAAAAAATGAAAACGTATTACATCATTTTGTATTATATTATATAATTATGTATTTGTATCTAACATATTTATCAGAAATTTGGATTGGTAAAAGCTTTGCTTGGTTATGGGTTAGATTGAGTTGTGAAATAAATATCCTCAAATATCTATTTTTCTTAAGTATTTAGCCAAATACTAGTTCCATTACAGTATAATCTTACTCGTACACTACGAAAACATAATTATGTCAAAACTACGTAGCACTACAAATATTCTACCCACTTGCACGCATGACTAGATATCGAAAATAAAACCTACCTACCTGTCTAAGTCATTTAATACAACACCTTTCTACCCTCATCTTCCGAAAAATTTGAACGATACGGATATGTACAATCAGTGTCTTTGTTTACGAAATTTATATTCAGAATAATTCCATATAAAATAACAATGTTCTTTTCGCTGCAGTATTGCGATTTAAATTTGGGCGGAACATCAACATTAAACCCAAAATCTCTGAAGCTTCTGGCAATGGAAAGAATCGCCGTACATCTTGTAAACAAAATAATCACCAATGAAACTGTCGATTATGTATTTCAAGTAAGTACTTGGATATCTTTTTTGTGGTAATACTAGTGACCCATCCCAACTTCGCTTGGGGTGGATAACTATTAGGTAATCTAGATCTGTCCATAGATTATTGAGGTGTCATCTTCTGTTCGAAAATTTTGAAATTTACGATCAATAACAATCAACATTAGTGATTGGTTATTGTTAATTTAAATTATTGAGGCAATTAATCGAAATTAAAACTACCATATGTCTCAAGTTGGACCATTAATGTGTCTGGGTGTTATGTATAATAAGTATGTATTTAAAACTATATAAGTATTATATCAGCTATCTGGCTGCCATCACACAAGCTTTGCTTAGTTTGGGGTCAGATGGTATTGTGTGTGAATTGTCCACCAATATTTATATTATATTTATATATTAATGCCATCTTTGGTGAATATCGGTTCATTTGGTGAAGACTGGGAAAAAACGAGGCGCGGTCGCAGACTTAAATTTTTGGGGATCACCTATTGGTGATGATACTCGTATATGATGGTGATGATATGTTGGTTAAACACCATATTAGTATCGCCCCACGATTTAACCTGCGTAGTAGTCCGTGGCGAAAAATTGCCTCTATGTACTATTCGACATTTTTTGATTTTTCAATTTTACGTAGACATAGGTATACGATATTAAGTAGGGGGGTCACGTACCCTGTGTTATATCAGCTATCTGGCCGCCATAGTACAAGCTTTGCAAGGCAAGGCTTAGCAAGGCCCCTAACTAATTGGGGTCAGATAGTGTGTGTGAATTGTCCACCAATATTTATTTATTTATTATTATATAATACTGGCGATCTGCCCCGGATCCACCCGTGAAACATAGTACATACAACGGTGAAAGAATTTTAAAAATCGGTCCAGTTAGTCCTGAGATTAGCGCGTTCAAACAATAGAAATTAATTAGAATGTTAGGCCGCGGCGGATTCGCGGAAGAATGTGAGTGACCCTGCGTCGTCGTAAGCGGGATACGTGGAAAGGTTATTGTCGCTGTGGGACCACCACTCGCGATGCTCAGTCCGACATAGCCCGATTGTCACTAGTAGATATTATATTAGTAGGTGGAAGCTTCAGAAGAGCAACTACTACTATTTGGCCCAATGCATAAGCATTTCCATTCAGCGTGGTAATGCCGCCAGCACGGTACGCTTCCGATCGGTAGTGGGCAATCAGAACTACACTACGCTACATACCTAACTACTAACACTAAGCACACCTGAATTATCCATAGACCAATGAAGGTCTACAAATAATCAAGATGTCAAATCTTGATTATTTGTAAACCTTCATTGGTCTATGGATAATTCAGGTGTGCTTAATAATAAATAAATAATAATAAATATTGGTGGACAATTCACACACAACACCATCTGACCCCAAACTAAGCAAAGCTTGTAATATGGCGGCTAGATAGCTGATATAATACTTATATAGTTCTAAATACATACTTATTATACATAGAAACACCCAGACACAGTGCAAACATTTGAATTCATCACACAAATATTTGCACTGGGTGGGAATCGAACCCACGACCCCCGGCTTCGCAGGCAGAGTTACTACCCACTAAGCCAGCTTAGTGTTAGTAGTTAGGTATGTAGCGTAGTGTAGTTCTGATTGTATGTTCGTTTTGTTAATAAAGGCTCTGCCCAGTTTAAAAAACTACAGGGCCTAGAGATAAAATATCTTATATATTGACCGACGAGCGCAGTGTAGTGCTAGGTTATGGACGTTTCGTATCGGCCGAAGTTATGGACGTTTTATACCACGAAACACAATCGGTCGGTTGATGACACAAAAACTGTCAAATCAACGTCGGTCGGGATGAACGAAACGCCCGATCAGATTAACCAACCGATTGTGTTTCGTGGTATAAAACGTCCATAACTTCGGCCGATATATCGTTTATCTTCGTAGTAGACCTGCTGAATGACACTGTGCTGTTATTGGCAAATATGTGTTGTTTACAATCAGGCACATGGCCTGCTTGTCTCATCATTTTATATAAAAAAAAAGTAATTCATTTGTAATTAATTTTAACGTCTTTGATTTTGTTTTTTTTTTAATGGGGCGTTTTAAAAATGAAAAGACCTGTCAAAGACAGTTACCAATTTCACCATAAGCGGCGCCAATGTTTTATTTTGTAGAGTGGTAGGACTCTTGGCAGAGTCCGCCTGGGGAAGTACCACACCTTTGCCAGTTATTCTACCGCCAAGCAGTAATGTGCAAACATTACTGTATTCCGGTTTGAAGGGCAATGTTTCCAGAGAAATTACAGGGCTTAGAGATATAAGATCTTAGATCTCTGGGTGACGAGCGCAGTGCAGTGCTAGGTAATGATTTGGACTCGTCGTGTTCCAATAGCTGCTTGTCACTATGCTGTTATGTGTCAGGCATGTTGCTTACCATCAGGCACATGAACTGATCGTCTCGTCACTCTATATTAAAAAAAAAATTCACAAAACCAAGCAGTGGCGCCACACTTGACAAAAATTATAACTAAATTTGACAAGTCAATTTGCATCTGGAAAACGCCTCATTAATATTGTGTTGTTTTATTTCCACAGTTGGGGCATTTGAATAACGAGATCAAGACATGGAACGTCCCGGCCGAGCTACTCAGAGAGCTGAGGACGTTCGTCTGTGAACTCGCCTGGATCGAAATTGAACTAAAACTATTTACAGAACAGGATATTATGTAAAAAACATAACCGGCTTAAAATAAGGCGCTATTAAACTAGGTGTTGTTCAGCACATGATATTTAGACCGCGCCGCCGAAACTGGACGTCTACTCCTTTTCTACGAAAAACTTTCTACGAAAAAAAAATTCGCAACTCGCGACTTTCCTACTCCGGTTCTACTTTGTTTCGTCCGATCGAACATTGTTTGACGTTTATATATTACTAGATGCCCGCCCCGGCTTAGCCCGTGGTATATTATATAGCACTCATTGGGATCCCGTACATATCCAACGGTGAAAGAATGAGTGAAATCGGTTCACTCATTCCTGAGAATATCGATTTCAAACAAAAAACCTCTTCAGCTACCTGCTACGCCACCTGTCGGAAATTGGTCGTACCAACTCAGATTTAGAAAAAAAATAGCGAAGGTTTATATTCAATGCACAGATTACTGAAATTCAATGACGCAATCTTTGACACATGCTGTCATGTGTCATGTCAAAGCACGAAACGTACGAAAACTCTCAAAAGGGGAATATTTTTTCCCGATTTTGTTACATTCTTGTTTCATGCTCCACTTCCATTAATAGTAGAGTTATTTTCTATAGCCTAAAGCCTTCCTCGATAAATGGACTATCCAATAGAAAAAGAATCTTTCAACTCAGATCAGTACTTCCCGAGATCCTAGCGTTCAAACAAACAAACAAACTCTTCAGCTTTATAATATTAGTAGTAGATGTTCTAAGCCTACTCTAATGGGGCGTTCTCAAGACGTAAAAATACCTGTCAAATACAGTTCCCAATTTCACCGTTGGCGCCACTGTTTTATTTTGTTAGAGAAATTTCACAAAAATCAAGTGGTGCCACACTTGACCATATTTAGAACTATCTTTGACAAGACTTTTGCGTCTGAAAAACGCGTCATTAGAGTAGGCTTAGAACATTTAAACGGACAAAACGACGGATCGAAGTAGAACCGGTGTAGGAAGTCGCGCGTTTATTTCGAAATTACGTTTTTCGTAGAAAGAGAGTAGACATCCTGATCTTGTTGTCTGCATTCGGAATAAGACAGTAACCGTTATTAGACTACGCTACTTAGACTGGCCGAATATCGAGTGGTGTAATAGACGCTTTAGTTGGTAGTAAGTCTACCTACGAAGCCGTTGGTAGTGGGATCGATCTCCATACAGGGCAAATATTTATACGATGGATACATATATTTGTTCTGTGTTTGGTAATACAAATGTACATTAAGTAGATTACTTACTATATGTATTAGGTATAAATGAGCTATATGGCTTAGTACCTGCAAGCTTTGCTTAGTATAGTGCTAGATAGTGTGTGTAGAAATGTTCTCAATTATAACATATATTATTACTGATGAAACGTTTTAAAAATAGTTCCAAGTTTCATACAGATAAATGGCAGTAGCGACTTTTTTTTTGAGAACTAAATTACAGCCTATCCCCATTAATACATATTTGCTTATTACATTTTACGTGAAATAGGTACATAAATCTCACCCAACCATCAGATATCAGATTGTCCTATGACTACCGTTATATAAAAATTTCATGCGTAGAATTAAACGGAGTTTCTCTAGCCACACCATAGCAAAAATGTCCAATCTAATATTTCGGTAGTAAATTGTCGAAATATACTACAATCGTTCCAGAGAGTCTGTTCCCGTAAAATGAAATGAGTAAATATTGATACAATGTAGCTCCCAAAACATACTACCGCCATCTTTACACATTTAGCACAAATAAAAATGTTGTTAAAAAAAAAGTAGGTATATAAAGTACCTATTGGTAGGTAATAAGAAAACATTCCGATACGAAGAAGCACTATTTCTATGAAAAAGATTCATTGAAGTATATTTGTGAACATTTCTCACATAACACATTTAATTACAATTTGTAAATACATTTTTACGCAATTTTGACATTTTTTTCGATGAGTAATCTCAAATTGCACAGATCGGAAATATTATTTTCGTAAACTTGACAATAGTTGACAGTGCGCTAATCGGTTATTTCAGATCTACGCCAAGAAGCGTCACTCGATCACGTGACCACAATAAAGTGATCTATTGGTCATGTTTGTGCACAGATCAGACACCCGCAGTGTTTGTGCAATCAGCAAATGCCTCATTGGGTATACAAAGTGATACTTTTATTCGACCAAGAACCAAGTATTCGTTTTTTCTGTCAATAAACGATTTGGTTTTTTATTTATTATCGACGTAAATGATTTTGTTAACATTAAAAATAATTAAAATGGATTTATTAAATTAGGAATCAATTTGTTTGATTCAGTATTTACAATTTACCAATTTAATCAGTTTTAATTATCAAATCTGACATGAGTGAAATATTAAAAAATTCAATCACAAGTAACGGTGAAATATTATTATTTCAATCATGAATTGAAAAAAATCATGATGTCATCGATAAACTAACTTAGGTTAAGTTCACTTTTAGTAATCTGACTAGAGATTAAATTTAGTTATTTGGATATGAAATAAAATGACACGATTAAAATATAAACCCATTTATTTGTTTAAGTTCCCAAATAGAACCTGTCTACTTACCTACATAGTATTTACAATATACACACACTTGCACGCCACCAACCGTATGGACAGCCTGGAAACAATTGCAGATGTTTATAAGTCACGCCTACCGCTTACCATCGGTACGACAATACACTTATTACGGGTTATTACAACTCTTCATAAAAATGAAACTCCCCACCGTTTGACCATATACATTATATGATTTAAGTACAAAAGCCTTAGCTGCCCTACAACACAGTAGAAAATGAGTATACTTTTTAATAGTTAAAATTGTTTTATGTGCTTGCTCCAACTTCTGCTCTTATTGGGCACTTTACAGTTGATGGACAGCCGTAAACAGCACAACAACCCACCATGATGATATTTCGTTAGGAATTAGATGTTCGATACCAGCCCTTCGTTGAGTGCTCCTAGCGTATCCGAAACGGCCGAACCGAAACGAAAGGGGTGAGGAAGCTTGAAATTGGCGGGGGGTGGGGAGTGTCCGTTCTATCTTTATTATCCATTCTATGACAACCAGCACATAGCTATTCCTATTCTATGGCTGGCCTCGTGGCTTAGTGGGTAGTAACTCTGCCTGCGAAGCCGAGGGTCGTGGGTTCGATCCCCACCCAGTGCAAATATTTGTGTGATGAATTCAAATGTTTGCACTGTGTCTGGGTGTTTCTATTTATAATAAGTTTGTATTTAAAACTATATAATACTAGCGGCCCGTTCTGGCTTCGCTCGGATATTGCCACATAAAGCCCATTCATCGAAATAAAAACTATCCTATCTTTTAAGTTGGATCAATCTACACACGGTGTCCAAGTTTGATTAAAATCGGCTAAGTAGTTTAGGAGTCCATCGCGGACAAACATCGTGACAGGAGATTTATATATATTAAGGCGCTGAATATCGCCAACTGGCACTTTTTAAACACACATTTAACAACATGTGTATGGTTTGAGGCTTTTAGTAAAATATATGTTATTCTTGAACATATTTATTAGGTAACCTATTGTATCAAAACAAGATTTGGAAAAAAAAACTCGATAAGAAAAAATCCTAAACTTACCTCTAAAATAAGTTTTAGATGTAAATATCTGTGTCATTAATAAACATACATAATTCAAATTTTATAGGTAAACGTATCATTTTTTTACTAAGGGGATGGAAGATTTTGTATTTTGGATTATGTAGTTTAATTCGTATTAATTAATTGTTTTTGAAAAGCTAACTCGACCGAGCCGGCCCGTGTCTTGCTTCTCGCTCACTACTATGAAGTCCAGCAGAAAGCGCTGATGCGCCTTGCTAAAAAGGACCTGTGTCGCTTTGTCGTCCGACGCTCGCAATTCAAAAAATAAAAATAAACAATTCTCACAAATTCATGCAGAAACATCTATAAAGTTCATGTGGTTTGAAAATTCGACACTTCAGTCAACTGTAGATTTGGCGCGATGTTTGAAGCGGCGGATGAAGTCGTTACGATTTAACGACCCTGAGTTCGTATCTCAGCACTATGAAATCTTTTGCGTGTTTTTTGATATTGTTTTATTAGATATTTTCTCCGTTGTTCTTCAAAGTTTTATTTCTTTAGTTCTCCCTGTTCTGAGACACAGATTAGAAAATAGTTCCTATGTAACCAGAGGCTTTACATCAAATCTTAAAAATTAAATCTACTTCCCAGTTCCTGATTGAAGTTATAGAAGTTTTACAAACGGTAATAAAGTTCATATGATGTGAAATTTTAGACCCAACTGTAACGTGTCAGTTTGGCTCGGTGGTACAACCGCGTTCGAGTTCTCGAGTTCAAATCTCATCACTGTGAAATCTTTTTGCATGTTTTTTTGATATTGTTGTTGTTGGATATTTTGTCCGTTGTTTATCAAGCTTGTATTTAGTTTTCGAGACACAGATTAGAAAATAGTTTCTATGGAACCCGAAGCTTATCATCAAATCTACTTCCCAGATAGATTTGTAACTTCGGTCGGTATGGTCGGTAACTTCAGTTACCGACTGAAGTTCTAGATACCAGTTGAAATTGTGTTCCGGTTTGAAGGGCAATGTTTCCAGATAAATTACTGCCCTTAGAGATATAACATCTTAGATCTCTGGGTAACGAGCGTAACGACATTTATTGGTTTACAAGTATAGTATTAATCTCTAGCCTACCTACATCACACTACCTACATTGCAAGACAATGCTCAGTCACAGAATAAATATTAGTACAAGGCTCAGTAATTAAACAAACTAGCTTTGGATCACCGAGGTGTTCGGACGTAGGTGTACAAAAGAATCCTTGCATAAAATCTTAGCTATGTTTGGTTAATATCGATTCAAGATGGCCGCCTCCACAAAATGGCGGACAAAATATTTCTTCACAACCTACCTCAATATGGGTATCAAATGAAAGGGCTTTACTAGTAGAGTATTATTATACGTTGTAACAAATTTTAAATCCAAGATGGCCGCCACCACAACATGGCGAATTTTTTTTTTTTTTCACTACTACCCCAATAAGTATGTGTATTAAACGAAAGGGCTTGACTAGTGGAATACTATGCAATATGACAAATTTGAAATCCAAGATGTGCTACCGCAAAATAGCGAAACACATTTCTTTTTTCGAAACTCTCTCAATATGGGTTTCAAATGAAAGAAAGGGCTTGACCAGTATAATGTTTTATAGAAAACAAATCCGAGGTAGTCGAACCAATATTTTTAATTTTGTTCTTGTTCGATTGGGCGATGAATTAAAATTACCTAAATCGGTGCTTTAAAACTAAAAAGCCACAACTCAAAATCATTTTAACTTTGTTTTTCAACTGTTTTTTCTATTTCTGATGTTTTTCTATCATTCTCTGTGTATGTTAATTAGCTACAACTTGATTATTTTATGTATATGATTATTTCAACATTATGTTAAATGTAACCAAAATAATTCAGGACATTTTTTTTTACTTTCAAAGGTTTACACTTGACCGCCATCTCGCCTGATGTTAAACACATGTGGTACAAACTGATGAGGTACAAATACAAAAATCTTTATTGCTGTTTGCAGGTAAGATAAGGTGATACAAAACATTTTAATAATTGACCCATACAAATACTGGCCTCTTCTTCTAGAGGCATGCAATATGTTTGCCTACGATATGGAGCGTGTTTACCCAGAAAAAACCGACTCACTTTGGATTTGAAGACACAAAGATTGTAATTATCGGAGAAAACTCACTCAGGCAACGAATACGTTGAGTTGTGGAATACCACAGCGTAGACAAAAAGCAAAAAGCCTTTGGAACATCCACCATGAAACGATGTCGCTTTTTTGAGATGCGAGCAGTAGCCCTGAGTAGATAGCCAAGCCGAGACCTTTTTCTTGCACTCATAATGTTGACGTATCTATGATGTCCAACTCTTTGTCAATAGGTTGGTAAAGGTATGGTCCAGTAAAGGAAAATGCACCCTGGCCAAAACCGGTTCTTGTTTTAGGTATTGCCCATGTGTTACGTCTCTTTTGACCTTTCTTTTTTGAGTGTATCACAGTGAATAAAGATGTTTTATGGATCCTTAGAGCAACTGAGAGTATGAATAGCCTTCGTACTGATAGATAATTAGTCACCTCATAAAGTTTGTCTGTTGGGTACCTGAGTGGCTTTTTGTAGGCTACTTTCAGTATTGCTCTTTGGACTCGTTCTACAATAATCAGGTATGTTTTGCAGCAGAGCCCCAACAGACAATACAGTAATTGATCACAGACTGGCACAAGGTGATGTAGACCATACTCAGTGTTTTAGCATCGGCAACAGTTCGAAGGTGCTTAAAAATGTGCAACATTTTTTGCAGTCTACATCGCAGGGTGGTAATGTGATTATTAAATGTCAGTCTGTGATCAATCACCATATTGACGTGATTATTTTTAAACAAAACTACTACATTTTGTATCATCCGAGAGCCAGAATCGTTTTGGGAGGATGCTATCGATGTTCGAGGGCCAGTTAAGGTCCTAAGAATGCATTTTCATCAATCGAATACAAAAATCATAATATCATAATAATACGAAAATACAAACAAAGCCTAAATACTTAAAATTAGCGACCGGTATTCATTAAAGGTCATACAGGTATACGCACTGACCTCGACACAACCCGACAAAGAGATCGAGAGCATGTATGAGGACATCTCTAAAGCTATACATGTCTCGCCAACACATTTCAAAGTTGTGATGGGAGACTTCAACGCGAAACTGGGCAAACGTAGATGAGTGAGAGTGGGGATTTCGGATATGGGCAGCGGAACCCAAGAGGGCAACGTCTAGCGGATTTCTTGGAAAGGGAGAACATCTTTATGATGAACTCCTTTTTCAAGAAACAACCACAAAGAAATTATACCTGGATTAGCCCAGACGATTCCACAAAAAATAAGATCGACTTCATTATGACGACTAAACGGCAAATATTCAGCGATGTCTCTGTGATCAGCAAGGTTAAGACCGGCAGTGATCCCCGTATTGTAAGAGGCACGCTGAATCTAAACATTAAGGTCGAAAGATCACGTCTAATGAAGTCCACGCTCGGACCAAATTATGCTCAGATCGAAGATCGCTTCGAATCCTTAGATGAATGCGTAACGGCGGACGAAATAACGATAGACTAGTGGAAACTGTTCATGCGGTTGGCAGAAAATTTTATAAGAGCCGACGCCAAAACAGAACCGAAAGCTCTCCGATCAAACTCTAGATCTTATGGCGGTCAGACGAGATATGCGGTTACAGTCTTTGGTCGACATGATGGTATACAGACGGCTCAATAGACATATCTCTACTTGTGTGCGACGCGACGTACGCTGCTTCAATACTTCGAGTATTGAAGAAGCAATCAAGCAGAACAAAGGCTCGAAAGTGTTCGCAAGAAATCTGTCTCTTGGGCAAAGTCAGCTGACCAAACTGAAGACCGATAGTGGTAGCATCGTCTCATCGAAGCCCGAGATTTTGGAGGAGATTGAGAGGTTCTATGGACAGTTATACACCTCTACGCAAGCACAACCTGTCGTTAGCATGGCAAAAGACCCCAGAGCCAAGCTGACCCTACACTTTAAGATGTTATATCTACGAAACTGTTCACTGCCCCGCTGGAAGATGTTTTCAAGCTACTGGACTGGAACGGATATGGCATCAATATCAACGGCGAATGCATCACGCACCTTCGGTTTGCCGACGACATAGTCATTGTGGCGGAGCCGTTGGAGGACCTCGGTGCTATGCTCAGGGACCTCAGTAGAGTATCCCACCAGGTAGGTTTGAGGATGAATATGGACAAGACGAAAGTCATATCAAATGTTCATGTCTCACCTGTACCGGTTATTGTTGGGAATACCACACTCGAAGTTGTTGACGAATTATACGTCTACCTGGGTCAAAAGATCCAATTAGGTAGATCCAACTTCGACAAAGAGGTCCAGCGAAGGATCCAATTCGGATGGGCAGCGTTCGGGAAACTTCGGCACATCTTTGAGTCCAGAATACCCCAATGCCTAAAGACGAAAGTCTTTAACCAGTGCGTGTTGCCAGTGATGGCTTATGGAACTGAGACGTGGTCCTTAACTGTGGGCCTCATAACAAAGCTCAAAGTCACACAGCGAGCTATGGAGAGGGCTATGCTCGGAGTCTCTTTGCGCGACAGAATCCGTAAGGAGGATATTCGCAAAAGAACGAAAGTGTCCGACATAGCTCAAAGAGTAAGCAAGCTGAAGTGGCAATGGGCAGGCCACATCGCTCGCAGAACTGACAACCGATGGGAAAAAGATTCTCGAGTGGCGACCACGAACCGGAAGACGCAGTGTTGGACGGCCTCCCACTAGATGGACAGATGACCTCATAAAGGTCGCTGGAAACCGATGGTTGCAGGTTGCGCAGGACCGTTCGTTGTTGAAATCTAGGGGGGAGGCCTATGTTCAGCAGTTGACGTCTTGCGGCTGATGATTATGATGATGTGACATTGTTTAAAATAATAACTAAAATATTCACAAGTTTGTGGTCAAAAGTAGACGCTCATTTATACTGCTCTACGGGATTATTTATTTTTTATTTATTTAGTATTAGTAGATGAATTTGCTTTTCGTGGAGTTGTGAACGAAAACAGGTGCGATGAAAACCATAACATAAAAAGTCTATCTCCATTGTTGCTGAAAATATAACTTAAAACCGATATTAGTTGTTTACTTCACGCATAAATGTAAAAATGTGACTTTTTTGTAACAATTTAAAGCTTAAATTGAAAAAAATCGATATTATTTAAAAGTTATAAACTGGCAATATAATTGGTTGAGGGGCGGAAATAATGATTCATCATCATGATCATCTTCCTAAACGAACGAGAAGAAACACAGCGCTGCTCTAGTGTCAAGAAAAAACATAGAAATATGTTATTGTATGCTGTACCCCATATGGAACAGAACTGAAAAAATGAATATCAACAAAATCAATGCATTTTATTTGTTACTAGATGTCCGCCCCGGCTTCGCCCGTGGTACATTAAATAGCACTTATCAGGATCCCGTACATATCCAACGGTGAAAGAAAAACTGAAATCGGTTCAGTCATTCTTGAGAATATCGCTTTCAAATAAAACACCTCTTCAGCTACCTGCTACGCCACCTGTCGGAAATTGGTCGTACCAAACACAGATTTAGAAAAAAAAATGATTAGCAAAAGTGAGGTATGTAATCTGTGGCAAAGGTTTATATTCAATGACGCAATCTTGACATAATACGCTGTCATGTGTCATGTCAAAGCACGAAACTTACGAAAACTCTCAAAAAAGGAATATTTTTCCCCGATTTTGTTACATTCTTGATTCATGCTCCGCTTCTATTAATAGTAGCGTTATGTTCTATAATCTATAGCCTTTCTCGATAAATGGACTACCCAATAGAAAATAATCTTTCAATTCGAACCAGTACTTCCCGAGATCCTAGCGTTCAAACAAACAAACAAACAAACTCTTCAACTTTATAATATTAGTATAGATTATTTTCACTTATGTGTAGACACTATATAAAACCACATATATATTTTTACTCGATTTAAATAAATCATGTATTGTATTTTAAGATATATTCACTTACGAAATAAAAAAAATTAGGAAAATTTGGTTATCCATATCGAGGTAGAAGTGAAAAATATAATTCAGCATTTTATGGTGGCGCCCATCTTAAATTTTATATTGGTCATAGTGTGTAATGTTTCACTAGTCATGTTGCCAGCTATTCCACCGCTAAGCAGTAGTGTGACAAGAACAAAATTAAAATTTAATTAACCCCGACTACCTCGGATTTTCTATCTGTAAAACATTCTACTAGTCAAGCCCTTTCATTTGAAACCCATATTGAGGGAGTTGCGATAAAAGCAATGTAAGTCGCCATTTTGCGGTAGCGGCCATCTTGGATTTTAAATTTGTCATATTGCATAGTATTCTACTAGTCAAGCCCTTTCGTTTAATACCCATATTGGGGTAGTAGTGAAAAAAATGTAATTCGCCATTTTGTGGTGGCGGCCATCTTGGATTTGTTATAATGTATAATATTTTACTAGGCAAACCCATATTGTTCTTATTGTTCATTTGATACCCATATTGAGGTAGGTTGTGAACAAATATTTTGTCCGCCAGTCTGTGGAGGCGGCCATCTAGAATCGATATCAACCAAACATAGCTAAGAACAGCACAGATATTTACCTTCAACTAAAAAACCGCATCGAAATCGGCCCATCCGTTTGAGCTCTACGGTGCCACAGATGGACACACACACAGACTGACAGACAGATAGACAGACAGACAGACAGACATCAATGTCACGCTTATAGCACCCTTTTTTGGTCGGGGATTATAAACATCACAGTTTTCCGGTTTAAAGGAAAAAAATACAGTAAGATTACAGGGTTTTGATATGAAATCCTACTAATGTTTTAAATGTTCAATATATGGATAGAAATATATTGAAAAATATGGATGTTTGGATACTTGGATGTTTATTGCTTAGTCACGTCGTAACGTTGGGTCGGGCAGAAATTCAGAACACATGTAGATAATAGTCGTGGCGAGCGCAGTATAATGCAACGTAATGATTAGGATTCTTTATTTTCCAATACCTGCGTGTCACTGCGCTATTATAGGCATGTGACTTACCATCAGGCACATATACTTACTGCTCATCCCGTCACAACAAAAAATACTTTTATCACTTGTTAATAAAAAAGAATGCCCAAACTAAAATGATATAAAAGTGATTTTGGTTTTGTTTTGTTTGTGGACCTTTCGTTACAAAGCAGCGAAATGATGTCGCTGTATTATTATCAAAAACTTGTTTTCCGAGTTGTAGTATGCAATAATGGTGGATTATTTACTCGTAGCCTCGTCTAATGATAATGATGATGATATATTAGTATCCAATCCTACTAATATTGTAAATGTCAATGTTTGTCATTTTTTTTTTTTAAATAAAGTGTGACGAGACGTTCAGGACATGTGCCTGATGGTAAGCAACATGCCTGACACATAACAGCACAGTGACACGCAGCTATTGGAACATGAAGAGTCCAAATCATTACCTAGCACTGCACTGCGCTCGTCACCCAGAGATCTAAGATCTTATATCTCTAAGCCCTGTAATTATATGTCTATTATTATTATTTATTCATTATTTATTTTATGTATTTAAAAACTATATAAGTATTATATCAGCTATCTGGCTGCCATCACACAAGCTTTGCTTAGTTTGGGGTCAGATGGTGTTGTGTGTGAATTGTCCACCAATATTTATTTATTTATTTATTTATTTATTTTATATATCTCTAAGTCACAACAAACATCAAGTCACGTATAAACGGATCGGGCTGATATTTGGAAAACACGTAAGATTATAGTCTGGAAGAACACACAGGCTACTTTTATCCTGAAAAAATAACGGGAACAGTGAAGGTAAACCCGCAGGGTGCTGCTAGTCAGCCCCGGACCTTCAATATTTTTAAGCGGGGCAAAATCTGAAAAATGCCGCCAGGCCGCCACTAATATCTAAATTTAATTCAGTGTTTAAACCGAGCAAAGCTCGGTCACCCAGGTACACACACTTGTACTTCACTAACAGTGAATGTTTTTCTTCAAAATTCGTACAATAATTTTAAAGAAATGGATTACTTAATATGTAGTGATTCATCTTCCTGGCTTAGCTAATTTATGCAAATTGTTTTTTTTTTTAATATACAAAAGTACTTAGTCCGTTAGAAAAAATAAGAGAATCAGACGAAAAAAATTTGTAAACTGCAAAAAGACGTGCATTTCTAATTAATAAAAATTTTGAAAAGCGCCATCTATGAGCATGAGCATGGAAGCCTTTTGTTTCCATCAATGCAAACAATTTTACTGAGTGCACGCAACTTCGTGTGGCGCTGTCTTATCGGAGTTGTAAAGGGGCGGAGCTTCATTTTGCATTCGTGAATTTCACTCAGGTCTTCCCAGCGCCTTAAGATGTATTATATCAGCTATCTGGCCGCCATAGTACAAGCTTGCTTAGTTTGGGGTCAGATGGTGTTGTGTGTGAATTGTCCACCAATATTTATTTATTTATTTTATTCTAAAAGTTTTCGTGCAGCGTCCTAAATCCAGATAGCTACGCCAAGAAGAGTCATTCGATCACTTGACCATAATAAAGTGGTATACTATCGTGTAGTCCTATTACTTTCTTCTTTCTTTATGTAGGGCAAGCAGGTCGGACTCATGATAGTAAACAACATGCCTTCATAACAAATTAAGTATTTCAAAAAACATTCCTCAATTTGTGACGTTTCCTAAACCTCCATACGGTTCGTCTAGTGCTCACGTAAAAAAAAGAAAAATATAAAAATAATTTCCACAAACGTCGATATGTACGATATTTATCACTTTAGTACAAAACAAAAAAATATCATAACAGCCAACATAATCTCACAATATATTTAAAAAAACATAAAAATATCATAAAGGTTTATATCTCCGTGAATAATGTAAATAATTTCTTAACTTTCCCGTAATACACATTGCTTTATTTTTCTCACTTAATTTCATTTTTTAATCACTAATAAAATCGTGATGTTCGATTTTACTATTGGTCATTTTTTAAACCATTTCAATAAAAAAATATCTTTGATAGGGGTGAAATACAAATCTTCTCGGTAAACGTAAACGCTAGCAATTGTTTGTAAATCTTAGAACAGGACGAACGTAGGTGTAAGATTGAATTTGCAACATGCATTTCCCATTGATTTACTAGCGTTATTTTCAGTAACCACGCTTGTTTACTACGCTAGTCGTCATTAATCCTCTTACCATCAGGCGAGTGGTCAAATTTTGGCCCTTATCGATATAAATAATAATATAAAATAATCTTTATCAAAATATCGAGAACTTGATGGAATATACAGGATCGTACATTCCTCAATCAACGCTTCCTCCTTTCTGAACTTGATATATACCAAGGCTATACAGGGTTACTGGTAATCAGCCTGCCTCCTTTTAAGAGCATGTTAAGTACATTAAATACCAGTTAAAGTCTCGTTTGAAGGGCAATGTTTCCAGAGAAATTACAGGGCTTAGAGATATAACATCTTAGATCTCTGGGTGATGAGCGCGAAATAAAAAAATAATTCAACTTCTTAGATTTTTTTATATTTTTATTGCCATAAAAATTAAAAAAAATAGTGTATATGTCCGGTTTAAAAGCATCGAACTCTTCGTAACAAGAGCGCGCGCACTCTTTAACGCTCGACAAATGAAGTACCGACGCGAATAGCGCTAAACGGTGACAACAAAAACTTTTTTTTGCCCTTAAATGAATGCAGTCTGATTACCAGTAACCCTGTATACTATACAAAACAAAACACTATACAGTGTATAGCCCTGGTATATTTCAAGAACAGAAAGGAGGAAGCGTTGATTGAGGAATCATCACCAACAGCCCACTAAATGTTCCCACAGCTGGGACTCGGGCCTTCTCTCGCAAGGAGAGAGTCAAGGCCATAATCCACCACGCTGGCCCAGTGCGGATTGGTGGATGACACACGACTTCGAAAGATTCTAGGTACATGTCGGTTTCTTCACGATGTTTTCCTTCACCGTTTTAAGTTAACATGACATGACGCACATGACTTCGAAAAGACAGTGGTGCGTGTGGGGTTTGAACCCGGGGTCTCCGGATCGGCAGGCGCCGTTCTCCCGACTAGACCAGCCCTAACTTCACTCGATTGAGGAATGTACGAAAACTGTTCACTCCACGTCAATAGCAAATTCAATCTTACACGCTAGACTTATAGTCTATAATCAGGCTATAAGTCGACTATTCTCAATGGTCAACAACGAAAACCTATATAACCGATATAAGTTGATACCATGACTCGCTGCGGCTCAACACAAACCCAGCTCAAAATATAACGGCGCTTGTTTGCGTGGTCATTGGTAATCACGAACTACTGCCCTGATCATAGTGAAAAAACCCTAGTAATAAAAAAATAGAACCGAGTGCACCCAAAAACTAAAAGCAATATCTTGAAAATAGTTTAAAACACATTGTGTCAGTAATATATCACATAGCCTTAGTAACTTCACTATAATTATTTACTATTTTTATAAACATTTTTTTTTAAATCTAAAATTGTGCCGATTATAACCACTGAACCATATAACGATTTTCAACGTCCAGTTTCAAATATCTAGCGAGTGTTTAAAAACAATAAAAAAAATATACAGTGTAACCTTTATATAACGACAATCATTTTTCAAAACTCCGTAATACTGCTGATAAAGGAAGATGCCAAATAAACCTTTACAATACGAATACACGCAAAAAACTTTTTAAACCAATTTTAAGTATTCCCGAATATATAGTATTATTGACCTCTAATTTACGAATTTTTTCAACATAAAACATTTTTACAAACCTTGTCCTTTCGATTTTTCACTCCACCAATCTACCAATTAGTAAGTTTATAATCTCGACAGGTTCAAATACTTTAAAATCTCCGTAAATTAGTCTTTAAAAATCCCGTTTTAAAATTTGAGAAGTGTTTCTCAAGATTGGAAAATATTACGTTATTTAATTAACGCACCGAAACAATGTCTATATTTTTTAAACCCAATTTTAAATTATTATTGTTTTTAAACTTTCGCGATTTGAACATACAATGTTTATAATGTACAGGACTTAATCACGATTTAATTCATTGTTTAAATACCTCGACGTTTCGGCAGCGTTACAACCGCCGTGGTCACGCGAACACTTCTAATGAATTAATTATAATGTATAAACATCATATTATTTTATTGCTTCTTTCACCTTCGTTCCAAGTCACATTTTAGGGGCTTTATGGGGAGAAAGTTATTGTTGTTTGATGGTTTGATGATAAACATTGCTGTTAGTTCAAAGTTAAAATGGCTGAAAAACGCTAAAGGTGTTCCTTGACCGCATTGAAGCAAACATCATTATTTATGTTGACAAGTAACCTATAAACAATTTCCTATTATCTTCTTACCTTGCTAAAACGAATCTTAGTCCGATCCGACCTCTACATAACAAATACTTCGTTTTCGTTAAATCAAGGTTACACTGTATATTTGTTAATTTCATAATCTCCTATGATATCATAATTTTGATGTAAAATTTCATACTACTACAGTAAATTTATCAAATAGTTGGTCCTAAGCCGCTTCAGTAGCGGCATCATCTATACTACTATCCGTGTTTAAATTAGTTGTCCCGTTGGTCAAACTAGTTGTATCCTTGGTCAAGATAGTTGTATCCTTGGTCAAGCTAGTTGTATCGTTGGTCAAACTGCTCGTCCCGTTGAGGGTAGATTTATCTGTAGTGTGGCTGGGGGTAGATTTGTCTGTGGTCGGGCTGGGGGTAGTAGCCGCGACAGGCAGTACTGGGGTGATGGCGGGGGTGTCCTTCTCCAGTGGACGGTATGACCAATTGCCGCATCCGTCGAATTCCAGGACGTGTGTGTGGTATTTCCTAAAATAAAAGTATATTTATTTAGTGTGGTGTAAAGGCATTCTAATAAGTGAATACGTAAACAAATACTGTAGGACATTCTTTTTTTTTTTTACTATGATAGGTTCGCACTTGACCACTTTCATTTTTCATACTACACTATCTAGCCCTTTATAGTATCATATCTAAACAAACGGCTTATGATTTTTATCCCGACAGTGTTAAAATAATAAACAAGCAAGTAATCTGGCGAACCAATTGTAAGTCTTTTCAGAAATTCAACGTTTCCCTAACAGCTTCTCGTAGACATCAAGTTATCTTAAAGGTTGACGTCACTTTCTATAAAGGTGGGCAAACATACGTTTGACAATACTGTCCATAAATGTGCCCAAAACAATCCAAAACTAGGAGGTCGAGGGCATCTAGGGATGAGCAGAACATTCCATAACGTTTGACAGTGCTCTCCTCAAATATGATTAGAAATTTCCATAACGTTTGACAGTACTACTCTCCATAAATAAGCACATAGCACTCCAAAATTGGGGGCTCCAGACTCTGGACCCCAGAGCTTCACCTAAAAACATTTGACAGTACTCTCCGCAACTATGAGCAGAACATTCCAAGACTAGAGAGCCCAGAAGATTCTATTTAGGGTCAAAACATTCCATGGCTAGAGGGTCCAGAAGATTCTCTTTAGGGTCAGAACATTCCAGACAGGTGGATAGAACACGTAGAGCTTAGTACACTCAGTTAGATGATGGCATGTCTGCAGATCATCCCATCACCCGTCATTTACCAAACCCTCGCATTCCAATACACTTTGTTTACCAGCGACAAATTTCGCGAACTATATTGAAAAGATAACTTCTTCTACGGCTACCAGCACACTCAGTCACGTCGTCGTTTGCCAGCTGGCAAATTGACGATCAAACACGGACCTAGCGATAATAAACTTATAATGTCGTTTATACTTGCTTGCTTGACGAACCAATCAATACACAGAGATAAAACCACATACGTTTCAACGCGGCAACTGTCTACCGCACAAGTTTGTTCACCGCCGCCCTGCTGTCTCGCGATGTTGCACCTATATCAGAGAAGTAGGTCGTAACAACAATGATACAAAGTAGCAAAATAGTGTTGGATACTTTGTAGCTGCATACATACATGCAGCATTACGCAGGAAACCTGTACCATTGAGCAGACGAAAGGTTCGCGTTTACAGTAATATGAACAGTCGGTAACAAAGGAGCTACAAAAGAAAAATAGTGTGTCGTATATTTTGTAGAGTCCATAGGAAATTTTTATGTAGATCAGGTAGTCTTTTTTCGAAATTCAAGAGTGGATCCTATATTACCTACCCAACATTTTATAGTACAGTATTATATCGCTATCGGTCACGGCTCATATGGATATTACAGGTGTAATGCGTATGCCTTATTACCTACATTTTCAGCAGAAAAACTGTCTTGACGCATGCAAAAATATATTTTATTTCTGTAAGGAACCTCAGGCAGTTGCTATGAGATGTCGTTAGCCTTTTCTGCACACCGAACTTTGATCTAGCGCAAAAAGATGCGGAGTTTATCCAGCCTAAACAACTTGTGACATTCGTATGCTATAACAACATTACCAAATTCATCACCACATACATAGGACTGCGAATAATAACAAGAAAGAAATACGTAAGTAGTACGGAGATTATCAAGTCCACAGACAGCAAGTAATAACAAGAAACCTAAACAAATACAGGAGTACAAAGAGAGCATTTAAGGATCTAAGCCTTTACAAAACATGGATTCAAAAACTTCAACAACAATCAAAAGAAACAAAATCAAGGCAAGATATAATCAAACATGCGACAGACTTCTACAAGGAATTATGTGAAAGAGAACTCGAGATAAGGCAGGCTAAAGAGCGAAAGGCATGGAAAAAGTTGGAGGAGGCCTTTACCCAAAATGGGGTCCATATCCAAAACCCAACTGCAAGCTAACACAATCACTAACAACTAAGATTAAGATAAATACTAACTACAGTTAACAACATTGTAAATGAAATATCATCATATAATATATATAGACGTGGTCCTTCACTGTTGGTCTCATAACGAAGCTCAAAGTCACACAGCGAGCTATGGAGAGAGCTATGCTCGGAGTCTCTTTGCGCGACAGAATCCGTAATGAGGATATTCGCAAAAGAACGAAAGTGGCCGACATAGCTCAAAGAGTAAGCAAGCTGAAGTGGCAATGGGCAGGCCACATCGCTCGCAGAACTGACAACCGATGGGGAAAAAAGGTTCTTGAGTGGCGACCACGAACCGGGAGACGCAGTGTTGGACGACCTCCCACTAGATGGACAGATGACCTCACAAAGGTCGCTGGAAACCGCTGGTTGCAGGTTGCGCAGGACCGTTCGTTATGGAAATCTAGGGGGGAGGCCTATGTTCAGCAGTGGACGTCTTGTGGCTGATGATGATGATGATGAAATGAAATATGATTAAGGTTACGGAATAAATGGCTTAATAAAAAAAAAGTGTAATATTCGTCACAATCTACGGTGTACACATTTGGTCGCTAACCAAAGCAGCGAAAATCCAACTCGGGGTGGAATTCACCAAGCAACAACGAGCAACAAAACGTAGTTTTTAGGCATTAAAGACTGCTTTCGTAACACCACACTGCGTTCCATTACTATTGCAAAAGAGGTAGAATTTTAGTCTCCAAGCTTAAAAGGGAATGGGCGGGTCATGTCAGCAGCACGCACATAAAACAGAGCGGAAGCCATCAGTTAGTTGACCCCAGGGTGTTTTCTCCAACGCTGCGGAAAGACGAGATCTGAGCGTTTAAAAAAGACTGAATAACGGAACTTCAGAACCGGATTCGGGAGATAATTGAAGACTTTTGCCCAACAGTGTGTCAACTGAAGATAATTAACGACAAAATACAATACATTATGAAAAAAAATAGATGGGAGAGCGGTTAACAATTTATTCCGGCGTTAGACGCGGCGTCTGCCTCCGAATCTATGTGTAGGGATGACTCAGTGTGGACCGATGCAGTAAAAATAAACCCTGCAATAGCGACACCGCAACGACGATACATTTCATGAACTTCCACCACCATCACTAAACCATCTACGGCAGCGGCCCAGAACCACACTTCTGTATTTCCAACGACTAGGCTGGTTCGGGTGAGCGCTGATAAAGGGAAATATACAAAATACCGACTCAGTTTATTCTACTAATATCATAAATGTGGTAACTTTGTAAGTAACTATTTTCTTATTCGTTTTTCGGGAAAATTCAACTCTGTATGCAGGGTTAAAAAAAATACGCGCTCGGACTTCTTATACGTAAAATCTCCGTCTGCACAGAGTACAGAAGACGCAGGTACTGACCAGACGCTGGGCCGGTGCGTGATGGAGAGCAGCGTGATGCCGGCGCGCACGGCCTCCTCGTACATCACCACCTCCGTCTCCATCGACACCGCGCTCGTGCACTCGTCCAGCAGAGCGTACACCGGCCTGCAAACACCACACAGAAACAAATTTATCATGTTCTTTCATTGTTCAGTTTTCGGCGAAGGGTACTGGTATGCCATCTCACAGGTTTTCCTAGTTTGGGTACCAATGCACTTCTACATGGATGAACACAACATAAAAATTACATCTGTACGAAATGTTTTTTGTGAAGTTCTAAGTAAATAAACACATTTCATTTCATTGTTTAAGTTTTGTCCCAACAGTTCGTCCTTTTTGTAATTTTTTAATTGAGCGACATTTCAGGAGGTTATCATTTAAACCTAAGTTTTAATTTCTATCTTACTACCTACTAATTACCTAGTTACATACTAACTAATATCACAATGTAAAAAGTTTCGGTGTTTGTCGCTCAATCACGTCGGAACGGCTGAACAGATCGGGTGAAATTTGGAACACAGATTACAGTCTGAAAGTCTTTGTTATTGCGGAAAAATAACTGTAACGAGAATCTTTGGACGCTGCTAGTAAATTAGGTATACATTGAAGCATGTGATTGTACGATATTGGTGACATTCACAATACATTTTGATTGAATAACGCTGTCCGACTTGTCGGCAGTCTCAGTTTATTTCATTGCATCTCACATGTGAAATTAGTGTACCTATTAATTCATTTTTTTCATAGAAATATTTGTATATACACGGAAGTTTATATTTTCGACCCCTTGAAATGCAGTTTGCAAGTATATTTTTTGCGTAGGGTTCAAATTGCCCATCACACGTTTATTGAGCTTTAAAAGCGGCTTTTTTTTTTGGACTGTTACCCACAATATGATGTCGTGTCTAAGCAATGACGAAACATATTCATTATAAGCTGTCAAGACAATTGATTTGTTGACGATCTTTGAAAGGTATGTGTGAGTAAGATGGTGTGACCGCAAATGACGTACCGTTCGTAAAACATATTATTATATTTTGTTTTTGTTTCCCTATTTTATTATTCCCTAATTTTGTCTTTGAATAGCATGTTGACTTTTCGAAGGATCGATTTCGATGCGGTTTTTTGTATTTTAAGGTTAATTTTCGTGTGGTAGTTCTTAGCTATGTTTAGTTACTGTCGGTTCAAGATGACCGCCTCCACAAAATGGCGGATAAAATATTTATCCACAACCTCCCCCAACATGAGTATCAAGTGAAAGGGCTTGACTAGTAGATTACTATACACTATGACAAATTTCAAATCCAAAATGGCCGCCACCACAAAATAGCGAATTACATTTCTTTTTTCACAACTCCAATATGGGTGTCAAATAAAAGGGCTTGACTAGTAGAATGCCGTTCAAATTACAAATCCGAGAGGATAGGGGGAAAACCAAAATTTTGTACTTGTTTCTAGTACTGTTACCCCAAAATATTATGCCGTACCTACGCCATGACGTAACATGTCTCTTATAAACTGTCGGCCTTTAGCGCTCCTTTGAAAGCAATGTGTGAGTAAGATGGCGTAGTATATTCTTGTTTTTGTCCGTGAGTATCATGTGTCGTGTATATAAAATACGTACCGGTAGTAAATCATAGTGTTTGTGTGTGAGTGTCATGTATCATATTCCCTGTAGCACATACCGGTGGTAGAACATCCTCGCCATAGCCATCCTCTGCTTCTCTCCGCCAGACAGCGTGGCTCGCCAGTCGCGCACGGCTCGCAGGCCGCCGTGGCGCGCCGCGCACGCGTCTAGTCTCACCAGCCGTAGAATGTGCGCCGCGCGAGTCTCCGCTTGCGCCGCGCCTGCGCCGCGCGCGTCCACACGCGCCGGGTACGTCACCTGGTCGAGGAGGGAGCCTTGCGACATGTACGGCCTGCGGGAAACAGATGTCATTAACAACATAAACCGTGATATATTATAATTGTAATTAACGATGTCAATGTTTTACAATTTTATCGTAACTTAACCATCACTCTCTAAAATCCGCTGTACTTAATTATAAAAAGTTTGATCGATAAGCCAACAGTTTAATCTGTTTTTGAAGCTGTCAAAGCTTGGGACCCATTTAACCATTTTAGGAAGAATACAGATTATACACGACCCCATAATATGAGTCAGTTTCCCAACCACGTGCTGAGTCCGCCGCCCCGAGCCCGCGTCGGCGGGCGCTCCGGTGTTGCTCGTGTGGCCCGCGGCGTCGGAGGATGGGCACGCCATCCGTTGCCAATCTACTTCTTCTCTACTTGGCTAATTATCAACGCTCATGAAGTATTCGTATTTGTTTGTTGGCGCGGTCACGACAAGGGATGAAATGTGTATGCTTCAATACAATTTTCGCCGTGTGTTACCTTTGTGGTATGTAGAACATAGTGGGGCGGGTGCCGCAGCCGCCGCCGGGCGCCGCAGGGCCGTCGTCGGCGCAGTGCGCGCACGTGCACGGCGCCGGCACCGACAGCTCGCCGCCGAACACCGGCCACAGGCCGGAGATGATGCGGAACAGACTACAAAAAATCATTATAAAACTTTGACCAAAAAAACAATATCAAGGTAAGGCAAGAATGACTAAGCGACATGTTGGACGACATTCACTCATTATAAATCATTGAAATCAGTAAAACAAATCGCGTCGATTGGTCTCACTTTCGTCTCACTGGAACGAGTTTTGATAGCGGATTTTTAAGTTTGATGTCTCATTAAATATGTTTTTATTTGGAATTCAAAAAAAAACTATTTATTTTTATTTTTCCCCCCTTATATGGACTCACATACAAAGCCACAATTTTGATGATTAGTTTTCAAAACATCGTAAATTAGCAACATGGCATGCGCGATAAAGGAAATTAACTGGTCACTCGGGTAATACCGTATCAAAATTAACCGCAGGTTGATTCCTTGCCAAACGAAATAACCTTACTCGTTTAACATAACTCGGGTTATGGTTACAATCTTGATGTCTACAAATCGAGAACAAATTATTATTATTTTCTAGTTAAGTGCATTCCATTGCAGACCGCATCGTGTTTAACATCAGGCTAGACGGCGGTCAAGTGTAAACGTATATTAGTTTTAAGATAAAAGAGAACTCACCTGGATTTGCCGCAGCCGTTAGGTCCCACTATCAGCAAGTGCGTGCCGGGCCGGATGTCGAGGTTCACGCCCGTCGCCACCACGTCGCACGAGGGCGTCACTATCGGAACGTCCCGGAGGTGGATGGACTGGTCCGATGTGTACATCACCTTACCTAAATATAAAAACGGGCAATATATAGATACGTTCATAACGATAATATATAAATTTACAAAATGTTACATTAATTGACACATAAATTCGTCTTCTAATTTCACAACTTAATAAGCTTCAACAATGAGTCAACTCATCAGTGTGTTTTTGAAAATATTGTTGAGCTTATAGATTTAATAAATGTTTTTGTTTGGTAGACCATAATTCATTGGTGGTCCCGTATAAATTACATCGAAATGGAAATTATGATTTTTGAAATACGAACAAAAAACTAGCAAATGCTTTAATACATTGTATTTCGACTACCTACATAGTGAATAGTGGTAGATTTTTATGAAATTTAGTAGAGTGTCTGTGTTTAATTTTAAAATTTAAGTCGGATTATGTTTTTTCGGAAAAAAAATAAAAAAATACTAAACAGATTCTTTTTTGTAATGAAATTTATGTTTATAATGTACAGGGCTTAATCATGATTTAATTCATTGTTTAAATACCTCGACGTTTCGGCAGCGTTACAGCCGCCGTGGTCACGAGAAGACCTCTCTTGAGTAATTATAAACATTATGTGTTAAAATTGCGAAAGTATAAAACAAAAAAAATGTTGGCTGACCTTTGGGCACGGGCGTGTTGTCCTCGAAGCTGACCTGGAAGCCGGCGGCGGGCGCGCTGACGTGCACGGCGCGCACGCAGCGCCCGCGGGCCACCTCCTCGAACACCGTGAGCATGTCGGCCACGCGCGTCGCGTACCCCGCCAGCGTCACGATCTCCTGCGCGCGGACACAGAAACAGATATACACACACAGGTACAAACTGAGAGAGGAAAGAAGATAGAAACTAAAATAGAAACGGAAATAGAACCGGAGATAGACACTGAAATAGAAATATAAACGTAAATGGAAACAGATATACCTAGACACGGAAATAGAAACAGATATAGAAACGTAAACAGAAACAGATATATACACGGAAATATAATCTACTCGTAAACTAAAATCATACATAGAAAATCATTTTATTCTTAATTAAATAAGCATTTTTTAAAAACCTCCATTTCGTGCTGGCTTGGATTTGAAATTTATCATTATGTATAGCATTCTACTAGTCATACCTTTTCATTTGTCATCCTTATAGAGAAAATTAGCAGTTATAGTAGGTGTACGGTAACACAACTAAAATCAGGGTGTGTTCAATCTCACCCAACCTCATGTCTCGGGAAAATCATTTCTTTCGCAACAAAATGTGTTAATTTTGTGAGTAAAAATGTGTTTCGAAAGTCGAGGGGAGGGCGGATCGAAAAATCGGCAAAATTACCTCGTACAGTTTATGGATGCCTCTTAAGATGTTTAGCCTAAGCTTCAATGCAAGAAATTATGCTACCATGCAACTAATTTCAAAATCAAAATATTTTATTGCGTAGAACTGTGTACACTAGATGTTAAAATATTAAAAGTTTCAACAGATTACCCGTTGTATCGGGCGTGCCATATTAATTACAAACAAAACAAAATAATCTATAAGTGTTGCTATAAATTTACATAAGCTCAAGAATTATATTTTTAACATACCTCTATATAACACAAATTATCTTAATAGTGTTATGTACTATGAGATCAAAAGAGTTATTTATGCTTAGTTTCTTAGCACTGTTCCAAATACCTTTTCCTTAAATAATTGTTTGAGGATTCATAATATTCCTTAATACTATAGAACGCTTTATTAATTAGCCACGTTTTTAATGTGTTTTTGAAACACATTCCTTCTAAGGATTTAATATCGAATGGTAAACCTGTTAAAAAAAATTGTAGCTGTGTTTAGTGGACTTTTATAATACATAGCATTATTAACTTGCAATACCTGGTTATCAAATTTGTGTTTTTGACGTAAGCTATCTACTCAAAGTGTCGGATAATGTCGTCAACGAAACAAGTACTTATTATTTAGTAATATTTGGGTTTGGATGTGCGGACATCGTATTTCCATTTACGTGTCCAAAAGATTTATAAATTACAAAAAAATCCAGTGTTTTATGTAGAAGTGTACAGTTTGTGGTTTAATTAAGACACTCGGGTCCAGCGGTGGGACGGATATGACGTATTTCTACGGATATGACGTATATCTCACCTTGTAGCTGGACATGAGCCTCTCGATAGCATCGGCCGCCGAATTCAGCAGGTTTCTGGAGGTGGTCATGTACTCCGTCCGCGCTGATACGCTGTCTCCCGCCGTACCTGCAACGGAATAAGGTTCAATTTACACTTCAACAACTGTCGCACCGGTAAAACTTTTAGGAGTATATTATACTACCGTCACAAGGGTAAGGAAAATTGGCGTGTAAATTGTACATTTATGAATAAAGAACTTTGACTTTGGAAATTGTAGCCAAATTAGACTTGTTTGTGCATAATTACATATTCTCCATTCTGTAATACTTTTTTGCATTTTATAATATAAATACGTAATTCAGTCCTACTTGAGAGGTAGGATTTATATTTCGATTAATGCTCTCGACAATTTATAATTAGCAAATACACATTACTAATGTTCATTGTTGTTATTGATCGTAAGTTCGATAAGTCTCAAACAGATGGCGCTTCAATTTGTGAATTGTGAGTGAATTTTCCCCGATGATTACAATCGTTGTGTCTTCAAATCGATAGTGAATCGGTTTTTTCTAGGTGAACACGCTCCATCGTAGACCGCATCGTCGTTTAACATCAGGCGAGATGGCGGTCAAGTGTAAACCTATAAAAGTTAAAAAGTAAAAACTGCTAATATAATACATACATATATAATACAATGTAAAAAGATAGCGTAGTGAGTGCAGCATCGAGCAAGTCGGTCTTCCGCGCAAGCTCGGATGGGAGTAGCCTTAGCTAAAAAATATTGTTCAAATCTTTCTGTCATTTGTTGCGGGAGGGGAAAGTTGCACACTAGCGCAAAGCCGCACTATTACATACAAAACATACCTGTACCGATCCATTGCCGATCATACTCACACAGCCAAATTACTAAAACATAAAAAATAAAGCACCATTCACAAATCTAGCCCCGCCCTCAGCCACAGTATATACTATACTGTGGACATTATCAAAGTCCATGGTCCACGCGGACTTGTAGTTTGACAGGGGAAAACGCTGTGTATGCGTACTCCCATCCGTGTTGGTCGCTGGTGTGCACTGACCTTGGTGCGAGCGCGCCGCGGTGAGGATGGGCAGCGCCAGCATCACCATGCCGGTGCCGGACCACACGTACTTCATGCAGAACTGCTCCACCATCACGTACCACAGCTTCAGCCGGAACACGCCCGTCATCTGCGAGACCAGCTCCCCGTACGCGGCCTGCAGCTGGCCCAGCTCCACCTGGGGGCGCCACATTCACATTACCAACTACATGCACCAACAGACAATTTATCATCATCATCATCATCATCATCATCATCATCAGCCTATCTTAGTCCACTGCTGGACATAGGCCTCTCCCATGGCTCGCCACTCAGCCCTATCCTCAGCAATACGTATCCATCCACTGCCTGCCGTCTTCCGTATATCGTCACTCCATCTAGTCTCAGGGTGTCCTATTATAATTTATCATAATCATATTTATTCATAAAAATATTACACGTCACAAAATTCAATGTAAAAGAATTACACAAAATGTAGTTAAGTAATTAAGAACATAAACCCATGTGGATAGTATCAATTAAAAAATCAATAAATCAAAATGTCAGACAATAATTCAAATCACCATGTCATTAAATACAAAAAAATTAAATAGATGTCAGACACATCAAGAATTAAAATAACAATGTCATAAGTACTGTAAGTACACATAGTATAAACTATTTTCGTACAAAAAATTAAACCGACTTCAAAACCACAAATAGGCACTCTTATAACACAAATAGGCAGACTTCAAATAGATGAGTGAGTAGCGGTTTTAATAATGATTTTAGTTTATTTTTCGCTTTTGAGCGCCTATTTGTGGTTTTGAAGTCGGTTTAATTTTTTGTACGAAAATAGTTTATTTTACCCTTTTTAGTGTACAAGTACAGAATTAAACATTTTGATTAAACCCTGACTACCTCGGATTTGTTATCTGTACATCATTCTACTAGTCAAGCCCTTTCATTTGATACCCATATTAAGGGAGTTGTGAAAACAGAAATGTCTTTCGGCATTTTGTGGTAGCTATGACAAATTTCAAATCAAAGATGGCCATCTTTGATTTGAAATTTGTCATAGTGGAAAGTATTCTACTAGTCAGGCCCTTTCGTTTGATACCCATATTGATGTAGTAATAAAAATTAATAATATAATTCGCTATTTTGTGGTGGCGGCCATTTTGGATTTGAAATTTATTATAGTGTATGGTATTTTACTAATCAAGCCCTTTCATTTGATACCCATATTGAGGTAGGTTGTGAAGAAATATTTTGCCCGCCATTTTGTGGAGGCGGCCATCTTGAATCGACATTAACCAAACATAGCTAAAAACATCTACACGGGTATTAACCTTGAAATAAAAAAAAACCGCATCGAAATCGGCTCATCCGTTTGAGCTCTACGGTGCCACAGACAGACAGACATCGACGTCAAACTTATAACACCCCTTTTTTTGGTCAGTGGTTAACAAAACAAAATAAAAATTTTGATTAACCCCCGACTACCTCGGAATTGCTATCTGTACAACATTCTACTAGTCAAGCCCTTTCGTTTGATACCCATATTAAGGGAGTTTTGAAAAAAGAAATGTATTTCGCCATTTTGTGGGAGCGGCCATCTTGGATTTGAAATTCGTTGTAGTGCAAAGTATTTTACTAGTCAAGTCCTTTCGTTTGACACCCATATCGTGGTAGTAGGGGAAAAACAATATTATTCGCCATTTTGTGGTGGCGGCCATCTTGAATTTGAAATTTGTTATAGTGTATAGTATTCTAATAGTCAAGCCCTTTCATTTGATACCCATATTGAGGTAGGTTGTGAAGAAATATTTTGTCCGCCATTTTGTGGAGGCGGCCATTTTGAATCAATATTAACCAAACATAGCTAAGAACATCCGCACGGATATTAACCTTCAAATAAAAAAAAAAACCGCATCGAAATCGACCCATCCGTTTGAGCTCTACGGTGCCACAGACAGACAGACAGACAGACAGACAGGCATCGACGTCAAACTTATAATACCCCTTTTTTTGGTCGGGGGTTAAAAAACAAGTTTTTATTAATCCGTTTACACAATTTCGTATTGACAGGATCGAGTTTCATAACTTTTGTCGAATCTTCAACTACGTCATCCAGAAAATTGTAAGCAAATTTTAGTTTATGGTTCATATTTCAAAAACCACCCGACCGATTTCGATAAGATTTATATGGGACCATTCGGGAAGCATACTCATCTGAACACAAAAAGAAATTTTAAAATCGGTGCAGAGGTTCTCGAGAAATCAGGTAACATACATAAAAAAACAGGGTCGAATTGATAACCTCCTCCTTGTTTTGGAAGTAGTCGGTTAAAAATTACATTACATTAAAGTTATTTTTATTATCTTGTCTATGCCTGTCACTAGTTGAAGATAAGATGTTATATAGTCTGTAAAAAAGAAGTTCTTTCTTCGCTCTGGTTTTGTGCTACTGAAAGGGTAATAAAGCGTCGTATTAATTAATCACTGTTTTTACTTTATATCTAGTTTCGTGATTGCCAGAACGCGTAACGAGTAACGACACATATCTATAATTTATGGTATAACTAGCAGCCCATGCCGGCTTCGCTCAGATAAAAACCTAGGTACCAACTGCAGCGCCATCATCCGGGATGATTTGTGAATCTAAACCATCCAGGGCCCTACCCAAACGTATACATAAAAAATCATGCAAATCGGTCGAGCCGTTTAGGAGGAGTTTACTTACACCGTACACCGAAAAGTGGCATTGATTTTCATACATAAAATGTAGACTGTTGATAGAATATACCGCAAAATATAAACATTTTGCAGTTTCAAAAACAATTAGATTTTACATTTGATAACATAAGTTTACTTGTCTGACGATACTGTGCGTCAAATCACTTAGGAGTTGAATGTAACACGTTATACCGCGTGTTAAGGTGAATAGAGCGCCATCTATCGATTTTTCGTGAAATTAAAACATCTATAGTATTAATTATCCAATGTCTTTGTAAAGTAATGTTATCAGTAGTATCTTGAATATGCATTATTGAAAGCATAATAGACTTTAAGACATTATTTAAACATATATCAATCTGTTTAAACAATGTCAAGTCTATAGGATACACAGATGTCGTCTCGGTATTATTTTTCTGACCTGACTATACATAAACAGCCCATGTTCCCACTGCTGGGACTCGGGGCCTTCTCTCGCAAGACAGACAGACAGACAGACAGAAACTCTTTATTATGCACACCAGTAAATTACAAACACTTAAACAAAAAAAACAATAACTTAATATCTAGTGCCATAAATGGCGGCCTTATCGCTAAAAGCGATCTCTTCCAAGCAACCATTAACAGCAGGACAACATTAAAAAATAATACAGTGAGGATAGAGTGCAAAAGTAAGAACATGAGGAAAACAAAAACAATGTGACGTCACGTATCTTAGTAGACTACTTAACAATATTTTACACATATAATTTAGATACTGAAATAAAAATACATATAATAATAAAATATAAATAAACATACATAAATGTATGTACATACAATGATAGTGAGAGAGATATGCAAGGAGAGAGTTTAAGGCCATAATCCACCACGCTGGCCCAGTGCGGGTTGGCGGAGGACACATGACTTCGAAAGATTTCATACATGTCGGTTTCCTCACGGTGTTTTCCTTCACAGTTTCAAGTTACGTGACTTAGAAAAGACAGTGGTGCGCGCGGTTTCGAACCCGGGTTCTCCGGATCGGCAGTCGCCTTTATCCGTATACCAGCCGTAGCTTACCTGACCCGGGGGTCTACCGCCTAGCGGAAACTGTCTTAGTTTTAATGTCGCCGTCTTTTCTTTTGAAATGATAGAAATGGCAATAGCAAAGCCAAAGCCGATTTATTTAGGCGGTAGAAGGGCTGGTAACATACCGTGCGAAAAAAAATTGGCAGTATGGCAATCATAGAAACTTGCCGCGGGATCCAAATGAAGGTGAGCTGCTCAAGACAGGAAGCAACAGAAAATACTGGAAGAGGCTTTTGCCAACAGGAAAACTGAGTTGAGAGACATTCTATAGCCAAACAAACCAATCACTGAAGTTATAAAGAACAAACCTCACACCCAGTTTAACGGGCTAAGAATAGAATAGAATATTTTATTAACATATTTAAACAATCTATTAACATTATTCACTCCAATATTGTTAAACAATGAGTAATAGCGCTTAAAATATATTTCGTCATAAAAAATAAACAATTACAATAATATAAATTAATATCTCAAGATTGCTATAGAGGGGCAATACCATTAATGCATTCGAAAATAATAAATGAATGGATAAATGAATGAAGTAAGTAAATAAATAAAATGGCAGTCATAGAAACTAACGATACAGGTACTTAAATGGAAACGTATAACTCAGTATTTGATAGCTTTTATAGTATGGAGTGACGAGACGAGCAGGACATGTGCCTGATGGTATTAGCAGTACCAAAGCTAAAGCCGATTTAGTTAGGCGATAGAAGGGCTGAGCTATAAACTATTTTTTTAAATAAAGAGTGACGAGACGATCACAACATGCGCCTGATGGTAAGCAACATGCCTGCACAGTTACATGCAGCTATTGGAACATGAAGAGTCCAAATCATTACCTAGCACTGCACTGCGCTCGTCACCCAGTGATGTAAAATGTTCTCTAAGCCCTGTAATGTCTCTGGAAACATTGCCTTTCAAATTTGAACACAGTAATGTTTGCACATTACTGCTTGGCGGTAGAATAACTGGCAAAGGTGTGGTACTTCCCCAGGCGGACTTTGCCAAGAGTCCTACCTAAAACTAAAACTATAGAGCTATAGAGGGAGGTTACCTTGTGCCCCCTGTAGAAGTATAGAGCTATATAGGGGAGGTTACCTTGTGCCCCGTAGAAGTATAGAGCTATAGAGGGAGGTTACTTTTGTGCCCCTGTAGAAGTATAGAACTATAGAGGGGAGGTTACTTTGTGCCCCCTGTAGAAGTATAGAGCTATAGAGGGGGAGGTTACCTTGTGCCCCCCGTAGAAGTATAGAGCTATAGAAGGAGGTTACCTTGTGCCCCCCGTAGAAGTATAGAGCTATAGAGGGGGAGGTTACCTTGTGCCCCCCGTAGATTTATAGAGCTATAGAGGGGCAGGTTACCTTGTGCCCCCGTTACCTTGTGCCCCCGTAGAAGTATAGAGCTATAGAGGGCGAGGTTACCTTGTGCCCCCCGTAGAAGTATAGAGGAAGAGGTTACCTTGTGCCCCCCGTAGCAGTATAGAGCTATAGAGGGTAGGTTACCTTGTGCCCCCGTAGCAGTATACAGCTATAGAGGGGTGTTTACCTTGTGCCCCGTAGAAGTATAAAGCTATAGAGGGGTGTTTACCTTGTGCCCCCCGTAGAAGGCCACCTCCTCGGCGTGCGCGATGAGGCGCGAGTGCGCGTGCCGCAGGTTGGCCTTCATCTTGGCCTCCTCGCTGGCCAGCGCGCCGAACCGCGGCGACAGCAGCCGCAGCAGCTGCCCCGTGAGGCAGATCACCACCGTCGCTATCGAAGGACCTGGACACCGCACACGACCAATCACTAAACAATTCTATAGAAGTGACCCAATTTTCTACCTATTTTCTTACTCGCTGTTGCAGGACCAGGCTTTTATAACACTAGTGGGATGATATTTGATTATTTTTATTTGTTCTTCTCACTCAGTAGCTCAGGTAGAAATAATTAAAATAAAATGAATAATAAATAAATATTGGTGGACAATTCACACACAACAACATCTGACCCCAAACTAAGCAATGCTTGTACTATGGCGGCCAGATACTTCAATGATACTTTTATTCGTATGTGGAACTAGGTTTTTACAAAATTGTGTTGTTGTGTCAGAGACCAGAGAAACGTTCGCTAGTTACCACCACAGTTTGATAGCTGATATATGATGATATGACATATATAGTTCTAAATACATACTTATTATACATAGAAACACCCAGACACAGTACGAACATTTGAATTCATCACACAAATATTTGCACTGGCTGGGAATCGAACCCACGACCCTCGGCTTCGCAGGCAGAGTTACTACCCACTAAGCCACGAGGCCAGCCATTAGTAGTAGATGTTGGCACAAGTGTGAAGTGTTTAAATAAATTAAGGATCATTTAGTTCCGAAAACACAACGTACCTATTACATTAGTTACACATAAAGTACATTAATTAAGCAATAGCTACATTAATTCGTTTGTTCTATCAAACACGATCTTTTTTGCATTGAAACTTTTTTAAGAACAAAGCAATTCAACGAATAAAAATACTGTATAACTAAGCACATTTTCGTGCATCTCATTTTAAAGTTTCTAGGTCTATTTTAAATGTGCATGTGGGCCAAACGACTCAAAAGAGTGAGGCCACGCGATGAGGTAGCCAGAGGCCACTGACCGAGGAAGATGTTGCCCTTCATCTTGCTGGAGTAGCTGGCCAGCGTGAGCACGATGAGCAGCAGGTCGAAGCAGGGCTTGGTGAGCGAGCTGTACAGGTGCGCCACCGACTGCGTAAACACTGACACGTCTTCCGTCAACCTGGGGAACCACTTTTAATATTAATCTACAACATATAGAAATGGCATTTTGCCTCGAACATATTCACAGATTTTTTGACGTGACAACGTCTTATAAATTGGTTTGCCGGGTGACACTTCAAGAAACTGCGTTACGCTCCGCTCACGTTATGCGCTCACAACGAGAGCGAGTGAGAGGCACGCGTCCCTTCCACTCGGGCATGGTTAGCCCGCCTAAGAGCGAGAGAGACAGACATAAAAAGTGAAAGGCACGCGTCCCTTCCGTAAAATTATTTTACCACTCAAAGTCGTTGTCACGTAAAACTTTCGCCCGTATACCGACTTTACAGGCAACCAATTTTTTTTTACTTTAATAGGTTTACACTTGACCGCCATCTCGCCTGATGTTAAGCGACGATGCGGTCTACGATAGAGCGTGTTTACCTAGAAGAAACCGATTCACTGACAATAAACAAATAAAATAATCATAAAAATGTATTGATTCAATTTGCCCCGCTACTCACCAGGTCTACACCTCCGTGTCGGGGCAGGAGAGCTATGTGACAAGTTATCGGGTTGCCTCAAACACCTCCCCAAAATTAGCTCCCATCTCTCGGAATATTTATAGAACTACCTTCATTCAGGACATAACACTGTAGGATGATATAGATAAATATTGGTGGACAATTCACACACAACACCATCTGACTCCAAACTAAGCAAAGCTTGTACTAAGGCGGCCAGGTAGCTAGTAAATACATACTTATTATACATTGACACACCCAGACACAGCTACATGTCCGAAATCAGCTACCAGCTATCGGAATATTTATAGAATTACCCTCATTCAGAACATAACACAATGGGATATAAATTACCTAACAATAGTTTGCATAGCTCTATCTCGTTTTGTCCGATCGTTGATGGAAAGTAGTGCCACGTCACACGGATATTCGTCTTATCACAGCGCGGGTTTTTACCTCGTCCTGCGTCCCCGCTGGTGACTTGTGAATTTAAGCAACATTCGTTTCATCGTCGATCAACAGGCTATTTAATCTGTGGTTTCAGGACATAACACTATAGGATAATATAAATTACCTGTGGTCAGCGTTCTCTATTCTCGCGTCGAGGTTCCCGACGCGGTAGTAGGTCTGGTTCTTGAAGTACAGCTCGTAAGCGTGGTTCACCAGCCGCGTTCGGAACGCTAGCGCCAATCGGCCTGTAAACACATTCACAGCACATAAATATACACATTTAGTGACAAATAAATATTGGAGAACTTTTTTTTGTCTGTGCGTATTGTCGCTAAACTAAAACGGTGAAGAAAATCATCGTGCGGAAACAAACATGTTCCTAGAATCTTTCGAGGTATGTCATCCACCAACCCGCAGTGATCGAGCGTGGTGCGTGGTCGACTCTGTCTGTGCGAGAGAAGGCCCCGAGTCCCAGCAGTGCGAACATTTAGTGTGTTGCTGAGGATGAGATGTTCTATTTCACAGTAAAGTAATACTAGGTTTTTATTTTAGGTGTTTTATGCGCTTATGATACAGTAATTTTATAGAGAAATTATAGGTCATTGAGACTATGGGTGATGAGCGCAGTGTAATGCTAGTTAACGATTTGGAGTTTTCAGTGTGCTGTTACAGGCGTGTTTCTTACCATCAGGCAAATGTCCTGCTCGTCCGTTCACTCTAAACTAAAAATAAACTAACAAAACTTGAAGTATATCATAAGTATCGTGTTCTCACCTTCCAGGTACCTGATCATTGAATTGATGAAGGTGGCGGGCACGGCAATGGAGAACCACTGCAGCAGCAACGCTGCGAAGCTCTTCATGTCCTTCTGCACTATGTGCTTCACTGTGGAGGCAGAGACACTTGTTGTTATTACCGCGAACAGTTTTACAAGTGATAACAAATCATTGTATTCAACACATATATATGCTGAGAGATAATCGAACACTAAGCCATATAAGCCAGTCAAAAAAGTAACGTTGGTACAGGCGTTTTGCTTAACGCTATTTCGTTACGGAAGATTTAAAAATGTGTATGTATAATGTATTACCTATTATATGGTATGGAATCATATTTTGGGGAATGGATCTCTTATATTCCAGCAATTACCTATAGATCCCTCTAGAGCAGCGACGTACCTAGAGAGGAAGGTCCGGGAGAAGAGGCAGTCAGTGTGAGCAGCCAGCAGCGCTACCTCGTGGCTGCGAAAGCTAGGCACTATGATGCGCGCCAAGAACACAAGTTGCTGTATGGAACCGTTTTGTGGGAAATTAATTTTTTTCTTGAAGTCTGTTTTACCAGAAATTACCTATAGATCCTTCCAGCGCGGCAACGTATATGGAGAGGAAGGTCCGGGAGAAGAGGCAGCCGGTGTGAACAGCCAGCAGCGCTACCTCGTGGCTGCGGAAGCCGGGCACCATGATCCGCGCCAGCGACACCAGCTGACGGAGGAACTCCAGGTTCAGCCCGGGGATGTGTTCCGGCTCCGAAGCCGTCTCGTCCGCATCTTCCTGTAATTACACAGACATTTCCATTACATATTACTATACCCCGGTATTTCAAAAAGCCACGCACGGCTAGGGCAATGCTAAAAAAAAACATTCCAAGCCAAAAAGCATCCCAAATATCCAATCCTTTACGTTCCAGACTGACGAATGGGCGTCCTAGAACCAAAGGTGGGTCATTCGCTACTCACGTACGACTACTGATCTCGCACCGGGGGCCTGCTGAGAGGGATCCAAGGGTGCACGGATGTGGGGACATCCAAACCCAGACACTGTTAGGTTCTAGAAAAGTGGTCCCTCCGTTTTATTGGTAATCTAGCGCACAGGTGACGCTCGAAATGGGCGTGTAGCCGGACCAGCTACAGTAGACTTCTAGACGATTGCGAAAGCGTTCGTTCCCGTGCTTTTGGCGTAAGCGACCAAGATGGACTCCGTGTAGATTTTAGTTAGTACCACTACTTGTGGAGTCAAGTCCGATACAACCCGTCTACCCAACATATCTGTATCCTATGCAATTCCTCCAAGTAAAAAAAGGATACATCGTCAACACAGCATATAAGAAAAAAAATGGTTGAATAGAGCCACGCAATTCAAAAAAAACATTCCGAGCCAAAAAGCATTCCAAATATCCAATAATTTACGTTCGAGACTGACGAATGGGCGTCCTAGAACCAAAGGTGGGTCATTCGCTGGAGAAGCTCTAGAATCTATCGAGTGACGTGCCAAAGGGCTCAAGTGCGAAAACAACTTCATAGTCTTCAATATTGCCGCTAAATAGCTAGTACTTTTGCTGCTTTTATCAGATATATTTCGGAAAGTGTGCTACTGATCTGCCTGGTTTAGTACCACCTTGCCTCTTTTGACGTGACAACGTCTTATAAATTGGTTTGCCGGGTGACACTTCAAGAAACTGCGTTACGCTCCGCTCACGTTATGCGCTCACAACGAGAGCGAGTGAGAGGCACGCGTCCCTTCCACTCGGGCATGGTTAGCCCGCCTAAGAGCGAGAGAGACAGACATAAAAAGTGAAAGGCACGCGTCCCTTCCGTAAAATTATTTTACCACTCAAAGTCGTTGTCACGTAAAACTTTCGCCCGTATACCGACTTTACAGGCAACCAATTTTTTTATTAATGCTCGTAGCTGGAAAATGCACAACGTTTCAAGCATATGTTCCACAGACACGAACAAAGAGGTTAAACTCTACTTTTGTGACAAGAACGAACTGAATGCATTGTCTAAGTGGGTTTTTCCCGATGGTTACAATACTGTCTCAAACAAATAGATAGTGATCGGTTTCTTCTAGGTAAACGCACTCCATCGTAGACCTCATCATCGCTTAACATCAGACGAGATGGTAGTTAAGTGTTAACTTATGAAAATAAAAAAAATATCGCGGGTACTCACGATGTGCTGCTTGTTGTCCGTGTCGGCCTCCCCGCGGCACAGCGCGCACTGCTCGGCGCCGCACCGCCCCCCGCACGCCGCCTTCCTCTCCCCGTTGCTGACGGCCTCCAAGCCGCCATTCTTTGCTACCTGAAACATTGGGGCAATAAATTAAGATTCATTACGTTTCTACTTCTATTCTAGTTCAATTCTAGTCGTTTCTAGTTAAAATCTAGTAGTTTCTAGTTCAACTCTAGTCGTTTCTAGTTAAACTCTATTCGTTTCTAGTCAACTCTAGTCGTTTCTAGTTCAACTCTACGTTTCTACTTCGATTCTAGTTCAACTCTAGTCGTTTCTAGTTTAACTCTAATCGTTTCTAGTCAACTCTAGTCGTTTCTAGTTCAATTCAAGTCGTTTCTAGTTCAACTCTAGTCGTTTCTAGTTCAACTCTACGTTTCTACTTCGATTCTAGTTCAACTCTAGTCGTTAATAGTTCAACTCTAATCGTTTCTAGTCAACTCTAGTCGTTTCTAGTTCAACTCAAGTCGTTTCTAGTTCAACTCTAGTCGTTTCTAGTTCAACTCTAGTCGTTTCTAGTTCAACTCTAATCGTTTCTAGTCAACTCTAGTCGTTTCTAGTTCAACTCTAGTAGTTTCTAGTTCAACTCTAGTCGTTTCTAGTTCAACTCTAATCGTTTCTAGTCAACTCTAGTCGTTTCTAGTTCAACTCTAATCGTTTCTAGTCAACTCTAGTCGTTTCTAGTTCAACTCTAGTTGTTTCTAGTACAACTCTAATCGTTTATAGTCAAGTCTAGTCGTTTCTAGTTCAACTCTAGTCGTTTCTAGTTCAACTCTAATCGTTTCTAGTTCAACTCTAATCGTTTCTAGTCAACTCTAGTCGTTTCTAGTTCAACTCTAGGCGTTTCTAGTTCAACTCTAATCGTTTCTAGTCAACTCTAGTCGTTTCTAGTTCAACTCTAATCGTTTCTAGTCAACTCTAGTAGTTTCTAGTTCAACTCTAGTCATGTAGGTTTGTAGGTATATAGTTTAGGTGTGCAATAAAGACTTTTGCTTTCTTGTTCGTTCCTCTTTGTTGTCTCACTTTGTAGTTGTTATTGTTGTTGCAGGGCGGCGGCTGCTTCTTCTCGCGGCCGTAGACGGCGCAGGCGGCGAGCGCCACGCCCACGCCCACGCCCAGTGCGAGGGACGCCGACGGCTGCACGCGCGACGCCTGAAACACCCAACACAACTCATTTTACTACCATTCCCAAAGGTTGCCTGGGAGAAATCGCTTTCAGCGATAAGGCCGCTTGTCGTAACACTAGCTTTTGTTGATTTTCTATTAATCTGTTTTTATTTTGGTGTAAACGATAAATAATTTATATCTATCAACATACGTGGCTGAGTTGGTAGTAACTCTGCCAGCGAAGCCGAAGGTCGTGGGTTGATTCCCACCTAGTGCAGTTGTGTGAAGTATACAGTATGTATTTACAACTACAATATAAGTATTATATGAACTATCTGGCGTCCAGTACAAGCTTTGCTTAGTTTAGGGTCAGGTGGTGTTTTGTGTGAAATGTCCACTAATATTTATAAATCTGTTATTTGGCTGAACAATAAATATCTATCTATCTACCGATTTTCATCGGCGTCGCATCGCATGTAAATAGGGCGATGCCACCGATGCCCAAGCACAGGGCGTAGAGAGCGCAAGAATGGCCAGAACAGGCCGGACTACTTTGTCAGTTACCTCCTGATAAGTTTCGGCTACACCCACGAGCCGATATCATCAATCGTGCCAATCTATCCATTCCCAGAGCATCAAATCTTGGTTCTCTGTCAAGCCTTCACCCCCGTGTAGGGGGACTTGGCTGGTGAGCAGCGAGGCAAAATTAATCCCCCAATTAACTGACAGGTAAAAGTCCCACCAAAATGATCTGTTTGCACCTCCGTCGTGGGGCATAATAGGAAAGTTATGTGACATGTTTTCAGCTTGCCTCAAACGCCTACCCAAAATTTGGTGCCTGCTCTCGAATACCAGATTGTATGTGACATCAAAGTATTGTGAAAATAGTATAAATATGTAATATATAAAGTAGTCATTGTGAAACGATTTTTCAAGTTATTTTAACACTTATACTTTTTTTACTTTATTTTATTTACTTTATTTTATTTACTTTATAAACTTCCGGTCCCATGATGTGAGTCAACTTCTGTGACCTCGTGTGAGAGTGTGGTATAACATCCAACTTGTCGACGTTGCGTATATTACGAGAATGTCTCTCTCCTCGCGTGTTGTACGATTCTAGATTATTTCTGACATAGACAGCCACTTGGTATATCAAGATAGCAGGTAACGTAAGTATCCCAAGCTCTTTGAAGTATGGTCTTACGGATGTACATTGCGATTCGCCAATGATGGCACGTACGGCACGTTTTTGGGCGCGGAACGCACGCTCCCCCGCGCGCGCATATAGCTCGGCGCCGTATCTAGTAGATCCCGAAACTTGTGACATGGGCGTAATTTTTATCGCGATAAAATTTTAGAAACGGGATATACGCTGGTAGACCCACGGGACGCAACTAGTATTGATATAATCATCAACACTGGAATTATTGCTCTCACAACTGTCAATTGACGACTGAACCAAAAACCCATCTATACGATCGAATATGATACGTGCAATATTAAATGAATGTTCCGGGCACCAGTGCACAATAACGTTAATAATAATCTAATGATGTTAACCGCTTCACCGCCTACGGGCTCGACTATGGTACGTGGCGAACCATATTCGCCGTGCGGTCGAACCATATTTAAGCATCTTTAATAGCCATTCATTAAGAAACAAAATTTAAAATTCTAAGCTACCAAATTGTTACATGACTCCAATTAGTGACACCAAGATCAGTGACGTCATTGGTCAAGAAAACTCAGCAGTTTACAACAAAAACCCGAACCAGTAGACACAAGAACCGGTTCGGCCACATCGGAAACACACGTAAATATTGTATAACTGGTGGGTTATGTAAATCAGAATCAGGCGTTTGACCACAGTCACGAGACTTCCTGCCTGGCCGACCTCATTATCAACGCACCGTGCGAAAATCGGACAAAAACCGTAAGCGTAGCAGCCCGTTGAATGTTCCCACAGCTGGGACTCGGGCCTTGTCTCAAAAGTAAAGAGTCGAGGCTATAATTAAACACGATGGCGAAGTGCAGGTTGTTGCATGACATATACTTGAAATACAAACTTTTTTTGCCACAAGGCGGTTGTAACCTTCACTGTCAAAGTCAGGGATGATGAGCAACTTTTATAGTACAGTAACAGTAGTGGTACTTGTAAGTAACAAAATTGGACATCAGCACTAGGAAAAATATGAAGGTAGGAAGGTAGAGGCTGGATTTGAGCCTAAGACCGTCTTGGATTTTGCCATTATAATCCGCCAACACGCATATAGCCTTGACCCTATCCTTGAGAGAGAAGACCTTGAGCTCCAGCAACGGGAACATAGAACCGACTACTTACCCAATCTTAATCGATTTTTTCCTAGAGTCTCTATGACTTCTCCCAAACCCAAGAACAATATGATCGTCTATATTAGGTGCATTCGTTATATTCTCACAAGAGACCAGTGTCTGTTTATACTAAAGTGTTCGTCGACAATTTGTAATTATCTCGAAGTGTTCGTAATCACCTGTTCTCGAATCTTCGTCAGTATCGCCGGCATGTTGGTTATATAACCTTACGCTGCGGAGATCGGGCGTCTGATCAGGTTGGAGGCGGGTACATGGCTCGCTGGTCAGTGGGGGTTCTCGTCCATTTTCTGAAACAATAATTAAATATCGTTAACAAAAATATTTTAGTATGATAATAGGTTTGCATTTAATCGTCACTTTGTCTTATGATGCAATAAGGCAGCGTTTCTTGGACCGTGCTTACTTAGAAGAAACATATTTATTCTAGACATGTAGTCACATGTAGACTCAGACTATATGCATCGCTTACCACGTCACTATCATACGAGTATTATAAATAAAATTAATTTATTTTCTTATCGAAATAATAAAAAACAGACTTCAATTAAAATTTAAATTCAAACGAAACCGACTAAATTTCATAAGAAGGTAGGTATGACGAAGTCGTCCATACAAATGTAAGTTGTTTGTTGACATTTTAAAATCCGCCATACAGATTTCGATTAAATTTATATGAGGCCACTTCTAAAGCACTCTTACTTTCTACCAAACAAAGAAGGCAAACAAAACAATTATCAGAGATATCTCGTAGCATACATAAAAAAATATAAAACTGAATTGAGAACCTCCAGTTTTGAAGTCGGTTAAAAACAATAATACACTTTTTTCTAGATAACAAGAGTATTATTTTCTACCATAAACGATATCGCATTTAAATGGCAAATTGCTGCATTATATGATCCTTCACAAACAATTTCATATGATTCGTAATGACAGTTCATATAATGTCAAGTCAACGCTACTCAGTGATTTGAAATAATGATATGGAGCAAATTGCATCATTGGAGATGATAAAATCATTGTTAGTATCACTATCCATGTGACCTTCAAGTCGACTAGTCAAGTAGACACGGGTAGTTGGCATCGTCGGCGGCGCTCCGCTACATGGCAAAGTTCACATCAATTATTCCATTGTCATTAGATGGTAATGAATATTTTTTTATCTTCAAAGCCATCGCGGCCATCCGGCAAAACATAATTACACTCTTTAAATCTTAAAAACTAGTACAATTTGGGTTTTTGAAATCATTGATTGGTTTACGCTCGGCAGCCATCTCCAGCGACGCATTAGTATTCGATTTTTGGGAACGTCAACCATGGCATTGTAATTTAAGGCAGTTCGAGCAGACCAATAAAAAAGGCTAGGTCTAATTAGATCGTGCACATAAGTTGCAAACTCGCTGAAATGTATCCGAAAACTAATTAACTAAAGTATAAAAACTGATTATAGAGCATGTTTACGACGATGTTTAAGATATTGATTTTTTTCTGAGTATAACTTAATGACATCGGGATATCGGGAATGGCCAGTTAACCTGTTTTCTCGACTCTCAATAGAATCCCAGGCTCGCAACTGAATCTTAGCTAATCCGCTCGTTCGCTGTAATATCTTTAAATTTATATTAATAATTTCTACTTTACTTATTACTGCCTTAAACTATTTAATAAGTACACACAAATTAAAATTACAACTATATAACAATAAAATAACTTTATTAATGACATACAATTATATTTTAAGGACCAAGTAAACGTCCCTGAGCGACCCCAGATGCGAGTTTATTGTTTATTCATGTTTACCAAAGAGCCACGACCCTGCGATGCGTCATAATGACGCTACCAAACACTAACCTTTACCATGACTTGGGATTAAAAGGAAAACATAGCTATAAATACGTGACGAACATAGTCTAACTGTCTAATGCTTTACTTAAGTCAGATTTTAAAGCTATTAGATTTTTATCTAACGTGGCTAAGTAGAACAAAATTTATTCACGTTCCTTACATATAATTAAGAGTTGATAGTAATATTTTTAGTTGTAATATTGTTTACTTGTAGCATTGCATTGGTTGATAACCAAAACTTTCCATAAGTAACATTTTATTGACTTCGTCGGAAACCCCCTGTAATGATATTAAAAAAACTTAATCTCAACAGAAACGGAACAAAAACGTATAATAAAATAACGTGTTTAGAACGCATAAGTAAATATGGATGCCCTCGAAATGAGCGAGAAGGAATTTATTACAGAATATAAAACGGAAATCAAAGTCTAGATATTGGAACACACGCAACCCATGTTTAACTAGAGTTAAACATTAAAAAAAACAAGTCATAGAACTTGCAGTGAGGCCATTAATCACATTATAATATAAGATGCTATTGTCATAGAAAAGCGATAAATATATCTTTTTATGATCATGAAAAAAAATAAACAACAGAGATAGTGTTATTTGCAAAATTGCTTTCAAGGAGTTAAAGAAGACCCTGTTCTTCTACTCTCTGGGATTTTGGCACCTTTCTTTTCCCTACCGATACCGGCGACAGCCCAAACGGTAGTCGTACCGTCTGCCGTGTCCTTGCGTTAATCTACCTTGCATTAGTCTATTAAACATACAACGAAGTATTACAAAATACTTTAAAAAACAGTTGAACGAAATCGGTACAGCCATTCTCAAGATAATGAACGACCAGTAAAAAACAGGAGTTCATTTTTAGGTATATGTACATATGTATATAGATAAGTTACCGATTGCGACTTCGTTCCGGTCGAGTAACGTCACGACATTGTATAATTTGCATGAATGCTAATAGAACATAGCCTATGACCAGCTGGAGAAGTGCACCTTTCTAATGGTATAAGATTTATTGACATTGGTGGTGTGGATCCGAGGATTACCTCCTGCGTATAGGTACAACAGCTAAAATCAGCGTTCTCTGTTAAACAGACATCTATTTTTTTTTTGGTTGTATGTTACGCGACAATCGATCTTGATGGTTTTTTTTAGGGTTTCGTAGGCAAATGGCAAAATACGGAACCCTTATAGATTCGTCATGTCTGTCGACAAAAAACAAACAATTTTAGGGGTGTCCCATACTTAGAACTGAAACACAAGAAAAAATCCATCGAAACCATACGTGTATATCGATGGATAGATCTTCAAAAATGATATTGAAGTTTCTACCATACTTTTTGACGTGACAACGTCTTATAAATTGGTTTGCCGGGTGACACTTCAAGAAACTGCGTTACGCTCCGCTCACGTTATGCGCTCACAACGAGAGCGAGTGAGAGGCACGCGTCCCTTCCACTCGGGCATGGTTAGCCCGCCTAAGAGCGAGAGAGACAGACATAAAAAGTGAAAGGCACGCGTCCCTTCCGTAAAATTATTTTACCACTCAAAGTCGTTGTCACGTAAAACTTTCGCCCGTATACCGACTTTACAGGCAACCAATTTTTTTTTTAAATGAATAGTTTGCGCGAGAGACTCTTCCAAAGTGCTAAAATGTGCCCCCCCCCCCTGTGACTTCTAATATAAGAGAATGACAAAACTAAAAAAAAAAAGAAGTGTGGCACTCGGAGACTGCCGCGGTAAAGCTATTGCATGTTGCATGCATTTTTATCAACATAAGCAATAGGGATGTTAACAATTTTTCGGAATTGCTTTTATTTTGAAGAGTGACATAATTTGTTTACCATAAAAAAATTCACGGGAAATCCGTTAAGTTGGCAACACTGCTAAGAGCATTTAGTCTGTAACGCTAATACAAATAAGATTCAAAGTCGAATGACCGAGTAGGGAGGACGGCGTTACGGTCTTCCATCCCTCTTTCTTGTGAACATTAGAAAGTGATGCACGATCACTAAAATTCGGTCCCCAGGCCCGCCATAAAAGCTATGCAATAGCTTAAAATGTGATGTACATTACCATGTAAACTGTCAGCGAAAATTGGTTTGAATGAAATCTAGTAAGTAGTTTTATTTTAATACGTCATAAATTCACTATTGTTAAAACACTGATTAAAGTAACAACGAACTACAAGAATATTTATATTTTGTTACTTGCTGTTACGGAAGCCTTTATGGGTCCGACTCGCACTTGACCACTTTCATTTGTTTAGTAGATAATAGTTGGCATAGGTGGCCCAACAGATATTGTATCGAAATCAGTGTGGCGGTGTTTCTGTGGGTGTGTTTGTAATTAAACTCTACCTAAGCGGCTCGACAGATTTTGATTAAAAAAATTGTGTGTTCAAGTGGATGCGAGAATAGTTTAAATTTACAACTTTTTGTATTTAATACATGTACCTACATAGGACAACGACTGTCTGGTCCACTAGTATTAGTATACTTAAATTCGTAACATGTGACCTAATCTTTGCACCAAATGCACTTATTGTAGGTATTATCTTATTGTTATCTGTTGTGTTTGATCAACATAATTAAGAAATTACTTTATCTGTGACATTTATTAATTGTGTTTTCCTTATGACTAGTAACTTATGGACAAATAAATGATCACATAATAAGCATGAAAATTGCTTGAGGATTTTAGAAAAATCAACGTTTTTATAGAAATTGTTTCCTACAAACGCATAACTTAAAGTCAAAGTCAAAGTTATTTTTTGATAAATATACAACTTACACGTCAATTAATAAAATAATAAAAACAAAAGAATGGGCATACAATTTGTGTACGTTTTCAAAGTTTAAAATAATTACTTCAGCGTATTGTGATAATTATCATACAGAAAATTGTCAAGCATTATGCGAGTAATAATCTTATACCTTTAAACGACCAATTCTTATATATATAGAATCTGAATATCGGAAACGGCTCGAACGATTTTCATGAAATTATGTATACAAGGGGTTTCAGGGACGATAAATCGATCTAGCCAGGTTTTATTTAAAAAAAAAGCCGTTTTATGCGCGTTTTTAGACAACGAAAAACTGTTACATAAAGATTAGAATGCGATGGTAAATTTCGCGACGGCGCGCGGCAGTATATTAGCTCAGTCAGGAAGATAGGGGGTTGAAATATGGTAGGTCCGAGTTCGAATCCAACCAGCCGCATTCTTTTTTCATGTTCATTTTTTTTTAGAAAATCAGTATATATCTAAGTAACCGAGCAAAGGTCACCCAGGTACTTATGTATTAATACAATTATACTGTATTCACGGATGAAAACAAATGAACATGGGATATGAAATAATACCGGAATATCGGGGACGCAATTCATATCTCAGCACTATAAATAGGATATCTGACGAACATGTAAATTCTCCAGAACTCCGAAAAATTGTTGCACTCTCAATGACGAAAACGCAAAAATACCGCAAGAATCAAAAATTATTTCAAGAATTACGATTAAAAGGTTATGTAACGGGCGATGATTCCAAAGAAATTACTGGGCTAAGGAGATAAATCACCGGGTTACGAGCTTAGTGTAGTGATAGGCTTGGACTCTTCATGTTCAATTAGTTGTATAGCGCTTGGCTGCTATGGGCAGGCTTATTGCTTACCACCAGTTGCATGTTTTGCTCGTCTCAAGAAGACTACCAACGTTGCTATGTATGTGTAATTTAGTACAATTTAAGGGATAGAATAGGTTTTATTTCGGTTCACGATATCAATATGTTTTATTGCAAAATACTTAAAATTACAACGCGTTTAGATTCCAGTACAAAACCAGAAGCAGCCCACTTATGTTATCACATCCAGGACTTTGGACCTCTCTCACTGAACAAGTCACGGCCATGACGCACCACGCTGACTAACTACGTGAACAAATAACATAATACTAATGAGTTACAAAACCTTTTTCAACTTCGACGTTACCCCGTACAGTTTCTGCATAACCTGCTATTGCCCAATAGATAAGCAAGTTGGGAAAGGCGAAGTGCAGCATAATGTACAAATATGTGTTTGAATACATCTGTCGTAACCATGATGGCTCGATAGTGCATGGAGCCACTGATATTACATTGTATAGCAAGTCCTTATGTATGAAGGAACAGAAACATTTTAACATATAACTATCGAGTAATAATTCCCATTTCAAAAAATCGGTTCATACGTTTTGGAGCTACGATACCATAGACACACCCTCGCACACACACACAGAGAGAGGTACTTATAACAACGTATCGCTTTTAATCAATGGGAAGAATGGTAAAACTCCTGCAAAACTTTCCAACTTCTTTGTGCAAAACCAATTAAAAATAACACAACGTCACAACTGTGTAACCCAGGGGTCGCCAACGCACGGCCCGCGACCAAGCTTCTTGCGGCCCGTGATTGTTTTAAACAAGAAAACGAAAATAATAGGGCCCGATACTCTTGCGTTCCACAGGTACGTCGCATCACTAATAAAATAATAGTTATTTGTTATACAAGAGTGCAAAGTTGATTTTTAACCGCGTGCGTGAAAACGAAGGATTCTCGCTGCGCTCGTGATTCAATTTTAGAGGGTAAAAACGACTTTTGCGCCCTGATATCGAGGAGCAAAAGTACTCTTTCCGAGCTGGTGGGATGAAAAATATATTAAGAAAGTATTCTACATTCTTGATGGTTTCAATAAGGAACAGACTTCGGGCACTTGAACTAAAATTAAAAAAAAAAACTTCTTCCAAACGATGCACCACGCTATCAAGGACTAGAGATTGCCCTCGATCACAGTGTACTTCTTTGTGAAGAGTATACAGATTGCATGTGATGACTGTCTTGTATCAAAATGATCGGGGGAGGAAGGAGGAGAGGCGCAAAGCACATGAATAAGAAACTTTTAGAAGCCCGCTTTTATTTACTTTTTCACCACGCGGCCCATGGCTCCTAAAAGGTTGGCGACCCCTGGTCTAACCCACTACATAGTGCGCAATGGATTTGGGTTCACAGCCTTAGGTTATTGCGGCGGTAACCTCTATAACCGGGTGCATTAACTGTTGAGGAATTCAATCTTAATTAGTAGAAATACGGTATATTTCTGTTGCGCAGTGAAATGTGGTTGAAGCTATTTTGCAATTTAATGCTATTTATTCTCTTAGCGCGCTATAATGTCTGTCTATATCATTACTTACTTACACATATTATGACTGATTCAACTGTGCCATATTAAATAAACAGTTACCTGTATCACAGGTTACACCTAGCATAGGTAACTGGGTGTCAACTTAAATTATAATACACAGTTCTTACATGCCGATATTGGTGAAACACCTAATTATGTTGAAATGTATCTTGTGTGTGTTTTTTTTTTTGTCAATAAAGATTATATTATTATCATATTTATCTCTAGACCTTCATCGGTTTATGGCTAATTCCCCTGTGCTTATTATTTATTCGCAAAAAAAATATTCCCTATTTATTGCACTTAATTTAATAAAATATATAAAATAAAAATACTTAAAATAAATCCGTTCCGATCCGTTCAGGTGTTCCGACGTGATTGAGCAACAAACATTCAATCATCTATACACCAAATACAAATACAAAAATCTTTATTGCTGTTTGTAGGTTGTCCCATACAAACTTGCCTCTGCGAGAGTCATGCAATATGTCTGGCAAGACAATTTGTTGTAGTCTTAATTTATAAATGAAAAAAATTAAATAATGGTCAGCTGATTTAAGTCTTCTTCTTCCTTCTTCGATTCATTTCTGGCTTCTATTTGGTAGTGATATATATATATATATGTGTGTGTGAGAAATGCTTGGTGAGCACAATTTCGCCAACGTCTTGTGTTTCATCATGATATTGTACTGTGTTTTTGAGTTTGATCAGTATGTCCATCCAGGGTCTAACGTCTTGCAGTAAAGTAGGATAGTATTATAACTTAAATTTAGAAGAACTCTTTCATGGCAATAACTTATAGAACATTGAAAGTATCAATAGGTGACATTCACGTTCACATTAAAAATTAAAAATAATTACTCCATCGAGGTCAAAACATTTTTTATCATTACAATCGACAATTTACAAATTTGTCCTTTAAGGATACAATTACTATTTATTTATAATATGTGTATTTTTTTTTACAAAACGACTGCGGTTTAAATGAAGGTTTTCGTGGTTATCTTTGTATTATTTCCTGCGTGAAAGGTAAAACCCGTACCTACCCGTTTTGAGTTTGAATGTGGTTTTACCTCGGAACCAATAACTATAGAATTTTAATAGCATGTCAGAAATAGAATAAAGTCAGTAAAGAGAATGTCACCGTGACGCACCTGCTGTAAAAGATTTACAAAACGCGTAAAGATAAAATTATAAGTGAATGTAGAGTCTGGCTAATGAAAGTTGATACTGACAAAGCGCGGCAAATTTAAAATATATCAGCATGGCATCCCTAAACTGAAAATCTCGTCAAAAATAAACACATGCCAGGTACTACGAAACCTCAAAAACACGCCATTTTGTTGCGTCAGAGATAGGGGATACACTGATTCTGATTGTACCAAATCTTTCGGATAATAGCCGAAAATTAATTTCTTAAAAATGAAATTGCACAAGCTTTTCTCTATTAAATAGCATAATTAATGAATATATTCATTAGAGCAACTAAAGGCTTAATGTTGCTCTTGAAATAATCGCCAAAACGTACATACGTCGTACTTATTTTTGATGAATACAATTTTAGAACACGTACGAATTGTTACAACTTATTTCTTATAATGTTTAAATCAGTTTGTTTTAAAAATGCATTTTTGGAAAAAAATGTCCCTAAGTATTTTCTGTTTAAAATATCCCAATTCGTAGGGTAAATACCCGTTGGTAGGAACACTTAAGTGTTGTCATGTAAAAAGTTTGCAAAAAAATCCAGTATCTACTTTCGTTGGCCAGACTATGTACTTTAGTCTGTGTACATATTCTAAACTATTTGAAAAATCAGCTCTGCCGACGTACTTATACGGACCATGGATAAATTACAGGCTTTCAGTAAAGTACAATACAATTGACTTTTACGTAGTAAAACACCGTATTGTATGGTAGAAGGACACATTATATTTCAAAAAGTTACGCCACGCAAACAATATACGAGAAATAGCACAAACATTTGCGCAAGCTAAGTTTCAAGTGGCGCCATGAACACCGACTCATACGCATCATCCATTTTCAATGTTTTCAATATAAAGTAATTTAGGTTTAATCGTATCATCCAAAAACTTGGGATTTATTAAGTATGTTCTTAACCTCCTCTACTTTTTGGTAATCGGTGAAGAATCACATTGACTATGTTCCAGTATTATAAGTAGATGAAGTTACGGTTGGTCTAGTCGGGAGAACGGCGACTGCCCATCCGGAGACCCCGGGTTCAAAACCACCACTTCTTTGTCTTTTCGAAGTCATGTGCGTAATGCCGCTACCTTAAAACGGCTAAGGAAAACATCAAGAGGAAACCGACATGTAGCTAGAATCTTTCGAAGTCATGTGTCATCCACCAACCAGCACTGGGCCAGCATGGTGGATTATGGCTTTGACTCTCTCCTTGCGGGAGAAGGCCCCGAGTCCCAGCAGTGGGAACATTTAATGGGCTGTTTATGCTATGTTCCAGTATTAATCGTCAAAGAACTGACGAAAAAGAAAAGAGACAGAGTTGTTTTATGTTCTTATTCCCGGTTTACATTCTTCCAGTCCATCGATCGAATCCAGCGCTGGACTGCTTACTGTACTAAATGTAAACCGTCAGACTAGAATGCCAACTGAATTCAATGGTTTCCAGTCCCGGTTTACATTTTTCCAGTGACAAATCCAGTGCTAGATTCGGTTGCTTACTGTACTAAATGTAAACCAGACTAGAATGCCAACTGAATTCAATGGTTTCCAGTCCCGGTTTACATTTTTCCAGTGACAAATCCAGTGCTAGATTCGGTTGCTTACTGTACTAAATGTAAACCAGACTAGAATGCCAACTGAATTCAATGGTTTCCAATCCCGGTTTACATTTTTCCAGTAACAAATCTAGCGCTAGACTCGATTGCTTACTGTACTAAATGTAAACCAGACTAGAATGCCAACTGAATTCAATGGTTTCCAGTCCCGGTTTACACTTTTCCAGTAACAAATCCAGTGCTAGATTCGGTTGCTTACTGTACTAAATGTAAACCAGACTAGAATGCCAACTGAATCCAATGGTTTCCAGTCCCGGTTTACATTTTTCCAGTAACAAATCTAGTGCTAGATTCGATTGCTTACTGTACTAAATGTAAACCAGACTAGAATGCCAACTGAATTCAATGGTTTCCAGTCCCGGTTTACACTTTTCCAGTAACAAATCCAGTGCTAGATTCGGTTGCTTACTGTACTAAATGTAAACCAGACTAGAATGCCAACTGAAATCAATGGTTTCCAGTCCCGGTTTACATTTTTCTAGTAACAAATCTAGTGCTAGACTCGATTGCTTACTGTACTAAATGTGAACCAGACTAGAATGCCAACTGAATTCAATGGTTTCCAGTCCCGGTTTACACTTTTCCAGTAACAAATCCAGTGCTAGATTCGGTTGCTTACTGTACTAAATGTAAACCAGACTAGAATGCCAACTGAATCCAATGGTTTCCTGTCCCGGTTTACATTTTTCCAGTAACAAATCCAGTGCTAGATTCGATTGCTTACTGTACTAAATGTAAACCAGACTAGAATGCCAACTGAATTCAATGGTTTCCAGTCCCGGTTTACATTTTTCCAGTAACCAATCCAGCGCTAGATTCGATTGCTGGACTGGAGTAATGTAAGCTGGGCATTTTTTTTAAACAATTGGGGCAACTGCTCCAAGCATTGGCAGATTATACGAACGTGAAAATTGTGCATGGTATCAAAATATATGTTTTTCTTAGAACTTGGAACTTTCGGTTTCCAGACCATATTTTTCCTTACCACAGCCAGCGGCGACGACAAACTCCCACATCTGCTCTTATAATAATAAACAGACTACAATTTAAAATTAAACTCAGACACTGCCAAATTACATAAGAAACCATCACTATAATCTAGATGCCTGAAAGTAAATTTTAGTTTTTTGTTCACATTTTAAAAACGCCACACGAATTTACATGGGTCCATCTCTAAACTATTACCTACCAAACAAAAACGAATGCATGTAAGTTGCGCGATTGACGGGTCTGTCGCGGAACTTACGAGTACATACAAAATAATTTTAACAAAAAAGAACCGACTTTCAACGGAAAACTTATAAAGTAAAAAGTTTTCCTCGATTTGTCTAGGATGTCATCATCAGATCCTGGTTTCCTTATCATGGTACCACCCTTGGAATATCTTCTTTACAACAAAAAAAGAATCATCAAAATCGATTCACAAACGACGAAGTTATCCGCGAACACACATAAAATAAAAAAACAAAAAAAAAACATACATACGGTCGAATTGAGAAACCTCCTTTTTTTGAAGTCGGTTAAAAACACATACAGCCGAATTGAGAACCTCCTTCTCTTTTGGAGTCGGTTAAAAAACACACAGACATGCTGGCAGAATTCGAATTCGACTTTATAACTGAGTATCGGACATTTTCGTTCGATTTAGAAAAGTCAACGAGTGCTTTTTTGAGGTGTCATACAGGTGCATATACCTACAGGTACATATCAGTTGCCGTTTTCGTAATGTTAGGAGGATTCGAAAAAAACTCGACCTAAAAAGCACTTGTTGACTAAGCTAAGTATAGGATTAGTAGAATAAATTATACAGTAGGTACATTAACAGTTACAAAACAAAAATTCAAACTAGAATAGGATTGCATAAAATAACACAATGTTATTCAAAGGATATTGCATTTTGATTGCAATAAAACGCGTATAAAAAGAAATCCAAAGCAAACAATAATCAATAAAATGTAATAAAAGAATAACATCCCGGTTTCATCCGGTTTGTGTTTGTTTTTTTTTTAACGGAATTCCGAAATCATTGTAGGTACAAACTAAAATCAATACATAATTAAGTAGTCAACCACCACCACAGATTTGTGGTGGTGGAATAGGGATGTTAACAACTTTTCGGAACTGCTTTTATTTTGAAGATTGACGCATGTTTACCGTAATAATAACATTTTATTTCAAAATATTTGTATTTTCGATGAGTAAATATGCAATATTAGACTAATTTTGAATTTTGTCGCTAAAACACTAAAAACTGACATGACGTCACTAGTCGCATAACGTTGGTTGCGATTCATGACTGTATGTCCAGTTTATGTGTTTTTTTTTATAATTACTTGAATACAAACAATCAAAATCGTCGTCGCTAAGATCGCAAACTATAATAAAAATGCAGAAAAGTAAACAGTTTAGTCAGTTTTCGATAGCTTGTTTTGCGGCAAGTGACGTAATAATTCATATTGGTGTTTCCAGTCACGTGACAACAGATTAAAAATATAGCATTTAAAATCATTTATAACAAATTTATTACGTAATATTAAATTATAAAAATGTATTTTTCGATATTCTATTAATACAAACTATCATAAAATCAACATTAAACATTAATTTGTGATTAGTGTTAACATCCCTATTGGTGGTGGACAATTCACATACAACACCATCTGACCCCAAACTAAGCAAGGCTTGTGTGATGGCAGCCAGATAGCTGATATAACACTTATATAGTTGTAAATACATACTTATCATACATAGAAACACCCAGACACAGTACAAACATTTGAATTCATCACACAAATATTTGTACTGGGTGGGGATCGAACCCACGACTCTCTGCTTCGCAGGCAGAGTTACTACCCACTAAGCCAGTCAGAATAGATAATATCTTCAAAGAAGAACGTTTAACCTGAAGTTAGTTACAATGTTTACTGAAATGTTGACTAGCTGACTTTAGGGTGACGGTGTGCGCGAGCGCATCGTATAAAAATGCTCCCATGTTTTTTCTCTACCTGGCCAAAAGAAGTATTTCCCTTGAAAAATTGTAAAAATTCTTAAAGTACGTATTAATGCAAGTATTACAAACAAAAGGATAATCATAAAATGTAAATAGTTGGGCATTTTTAGTGCGCTCATTAGCGGGTATGCGAGGTCGGGACCTTGGTGAAGGTCCTACGGCTTCGCGAACCGCCGCATCATGGAGCTCATTGTGCGTCACACGCTTGACTGAATTATTCATTCATATACTATTGCACTAGCAGCCCGTCAAAAATCGCCGGTTAACTTGCTCCATCAAATTATAACCAAACTTGTATGTCCAATGATGAGATCCGCCCTCACGACTGCGGCTAGACACAGCCACGGTTCCGCTTTCGTGGCCTCAACGGCCCTTGTCCTTCCACTGAGCAGACTGCTAATTACAGTGCTCGCCGAGGCCCCTCATCTGCAAGACTTAGGAATTTTGCTTGACCAATAAGCCAAGTAACCTTCCCAAACTTATAGACGCGCTGTTCGAAGAGCGAGAACCGCGGATAGAAGTTTCCTCCTCGGTCGGGATTCGTCAAAACAACAAGATGCCGCCAAGGCAAGTTATTTTGTGATGTCCAGGGTGCACCACGGACAAGTTTCCGAGCCTCGTACCAACAGATAATATGGTACATGCGGTAACTCCAACATAGACAGGCGTTCCACGAAAACCTTTACTACAGATCTTAGTCTAAAACTAACGTAGTTTTTACACATTTTAAATAATACACGGGTAACTGAAAACAGTCTTATCCGACTTAAGTTTCGGCCGTGTCTGATAGCCTTTTTCAAGGAGAGTGCACGCGCGAGACCGCTGCTCGTTTGGCACAAACTGAATGAGAGTGTGCTTGTATTACTTTTTGCTTAGCATAGCCCATTAAATATTCCCAATCAGGGTTTTTTTTTTTTTTTTTATTTAAATTAGCCACTCCACAGACTCCGGGGTCCGTGATCTTTGTCATTACAATTATCGTTTTTACACATATCTTGGATAAGGAGAAGAAGAGGAAAATAGGAGGAGTTGGGTACATTTAAAATCTAATTCTAGTGCTCGTCTGTAGAGCCGATCACTACCGGTTGGGATTCCGCTAGTAATCGACTCGACATCGAGTGTTTGCCTTGTCATTTGCCTAAGCTGCCTCCTCCCGCCCAGAGCCTCCACAACGGCCGCATTTCTGTCCCTGATGGCCATCTGTAGGTTAAAATCGCGGATGGTCTTCGGTGATGCAGCCCACGCTCACCGCACGAACCGACCGATGGCGTCGTCGGTGTCGTCAGCGTAATATGTGAAGGTCCCCGTGTGCCGTGAGATTGCCACTACCGCATGGGGCACGCTCTCGCAGCAGCTTCATGTTTGCCTTGGTTTTGATTACGATTACCGACTCGTATGTTAGTCCTTGAGCTTCATGGATAGTAAGGATGCGTGACCCGGTGCCTGATCCATAACCTTGGTTTGTCAGGGTCTCCTTCTCCTCTTGAGTGTGAACTAAGAAGAGGGTATTTGGTAGGGTGTTGGGTATTTGCGCTCCCTTATATCTTCTCTGTTCTAGGGACTTTATACGGGACGCTGAAGAGTACATACCGGAGTATATTTCCCTCAGTGCATATGCGACGTCCATTGGGTTTCGATGTGTGCAGAGCAACTCCTGGCTGATCTTTGTTACCAGGTTCGGGCTATGATACCTCATTTCGAAGAGATTTTCCCTGTCGATATAAGGCAACTGATTGACGTCTCCAATGAGGACAATTTCACCAACACCAGACAGCCTTGAAGCCATCACAATGGCTCCAAAATGGTTCATGAGAGCTTCGTCCACCATGAGGCGACTGAAACTTTCTCTACCGAAACCATTTACCAGAGCAGAAGCCATGGTTCGCACTCTGGTTTTGACCAGGTTTCCGATTCGGTGCGATAGCTTTTCTCTTAGATCTTTTGCTGCCTCAGTAGTTGTAGTGATGATGGCGTCCTTGTCCACGTCGAAGTGTCTAATCACCCATGTTGTTTTTCCACATCCTGGAACTCCGTTGACCCACTGTATTCTCGGTACCTCCCAATTTTCCCAATCTGCTTTGACGTTTCCGTTCCTTCGATGGTCTTGGCCATCTCTAGGATCTTATCGTCCAGCATAATCTTGGTGCATCGGGCAGTAACTACAATTGGGTCGTTTGGTGGTGTCGCATAAACAGGCACTCCGCGCGCTCTGTCTCTCTCTCGTTCAGTGTCACGAAGCCATTTTCTGCACTGTAAGCTGCCATATACTGTCCTGTCATGGTTCCCTTGATGACCCGGGAGTGACATTATTGTAAATGGCTGCTTCGGCCTCCTCGAGTTTCGCCTTTAAAAGGCTTTCACTTCCTAGCCTATAGGACTGCATGATGTTTTCGCAGGTCTTGAGGTTGACTTGTCGTGTCGCGCTCAGTGTGGCTATGAATTCGATGAAGGCGTTGCGTGCATGGCTCCGCGGCTCCGAAGCCGTGACATAGCGGGGCGGTTCAACCTGTCCCATGTCGGCTCTCGTTCGGGCTGGTTGTTGCTGTGAAGCTGCTTTGGGGGTCTTTGACGTCGAGGGGGGCGATGAATGGGATGTGATTCGGAGTACGCTCCTTGCTGCTGCGTTGAAAGCAGTCACGAACGCCGTGTTGGTGCCTCGGCTGCTAGTTAGATTGGCTGAAGCTTTTTCCGCGGCTGCCCTCTGCTGTACTCTTTCGGAGCCGGTTTGGATGGTCGAACTAGGAACAGGATGTCCCCAGCTGTCAGTTGCATTTGTTTGGTCGTGCGAAGGGGCTCTGAGGAAGCTTAGATTTTCTCCCCTGTCTTCGTATACGACAACCTCATGATGTTTAGAGGCCTCAATGCAACCCAGCCGGTCTGCGACTCTCGCTCTTGAATATTCGATTGCCATCGCATCCACGCTTATCACCCGGGTGTTTCACCTGCATTTTGCTCAGATGTGCGAGCAGCGCACTTGCCTGTGTGAAAGGCGTCCGACCTTCCGAGTACTCTATTAGTGCAATCGTTTTGTTTTCGATCGCACCAACCGAAATCGGTGGCCGTCTACCTCGCACACCGGCATGGCGTCGTAGGTTTTCCGCTTCATCGTGACTTTTGCGGTACTCCCATTGAGCAGGCAAGACAATCCAGGCGACAAACGGGCTCGTTTCCGCTCCCAAGCGAAGCAAAAGCTTATTCCGAATCTTTCTTTGTTGCTGTCCATGAAGAGAGCCACTCCGCGGATACGGATCCCTGCTTCTCCTCGGTCTGCGTTCTCCAGTAGTTGTTTGACGGAGATGCTCTTCGAGGAGTTATGTTGGGCGGGAACCGCATGCCGCGCGGCGTCCACAGACAGCGGGGCAGGGTGTGGTGGTGATGGGGGGCGCGTATTTGAATTAGTGGAGTTTCTCATGGCCGCTATGCGGAATGAGCTCTCCATGAAGGACAGGAGCCGTGTTCTGTTATCTGGATCTACTAAGATGTTGTGGAGATCCGAGACAACCAGTCTTCTGTCGATCATAGATTCGAGCTCATGTCTTGCGACCATGAATCGGGGACAATCGACTAGCACATGCCAGACTGTTTCGGGTTGGTTGGGGTCACACTCGCATGCCGGACTGCTCTTGAGCTTAAATCTGTACAGGTAATCTGCTATTCCTCCGTGTCCCGTCAACGCTTGTACCTGGAAGGGAGTCAGTTTCGTGGTTCTCATCACCCGATATGCGTTTGCTATATCGGGGAGGAACGTCTGGGTGACTTTTCCGGTGTCCGAGGTCTCATATCGATCCTGCCATTTCTTGACCGATTCTTCGCGGATTTTCCTTTTGACGTAGGACAAGGGATCCCTCGTAGTCCCTGGGTGACTCCGTGAGTGCCGCCGATTTGGCCAGTTCGTCGGCTCTTTCGTTGCCGACGGTGCCAACATGCGCTCTCACCCAGAAAAGACGAAGAGATCTCCTTCAGCATTTATCTGTCCAATGTTTTCCTTTACGCACTTAACCAAGGGGTGGCTCGTTTTGGGTTACTTAGCAGTTCGAGTGAAGATCGGGAGTCACTCAGGACATTGACTTCTGGGTCCTTGCTCTTTAACGCCATTTGAGTTGCCCGGTACAGAGCATAAAGTTCCGATTGAAAGACTGTGCATTCGGAGTGGAGCTTGAAGGTCGAGTTCTTGACCTCTCTGCCATTCTCCCACCATGTTAGAGCAGCTCCAACTTTACCTTCAATTTTACTGCCATCAGTATAAATTTGAGGTCCTTGTGGAAGATTGAGGTGTCTTCTAGGAGCTCGTACTCTACGGATAACTGCGTGGACGGATGGGGTTGGTCCAGGCAGTTAACATTTCGTTCGAGTTCCACTTCTGGTGGGAGGTAGTCTTGGGAGAGGTGTTTTTTACTCTGTACAAATTTGCCGCTTCCTGTATTCTCAGATCCAAGGGAGCAGACCGGAAAGGGCAAGTGCTGCTTTCAGAGAAACAGTACGGTACGACTTACAGATTTTCTGGGCAAAACCTCTTTGGATAGCGTTCAACTGAGCCTTGTTTTCCTCGAAGTCTGCCGCTTGCGCCCATACACTTGAGGCATACATGATGATAGGTTCCACCACCGCGACGTAGATTGTTCTCGTGATTTCGCCATTTAATCCCCAGGTCACCTTCGCTGCACATGCGAGCTGTCTATAAATGTTCGCCACTTTTTACATTGGGCGGTCACATGTGCTTTAAAGTTGAGCCGGCGGTCGATCAGTAGGCCTAGCAGTTTGACTTCATCGACCAGATCGAGCCGGACGCCGGACATGACTATGTTTGAGTTTTTTGTATTTCAACTTTTTGTGAAAAGCATCGCGTTGGTTTTATGCGCTGCAAAGTTGAGTTTGTTAGTTTTACCCCATTCCACTGTCATGCTCAGCGCCCTGCTCGCCTGCTGTTCGATGATATTCGAGTTGCCTGTAAACACGAGAACGACGTCATCTGCGAACGCTTGACAGTACACTCCCTCTGCTTCTAGCATTCGCAGTAACGAGTCTAGGATCACATTCCAAAAGGTCGGTCCGCAGATGGACCCTTGGACGCATCCTTGGTTGTTTCCTTCTCGTAGACTGCTCTTGCATAGTTGACCTTGATTTTACGGTCGCTGAGGTAAGAGTTTACCATGTCGTAGAGGTTTGTTGGGCACCTCTTCTTCGCTAATTGATTTTTGAGGGTGGGCCACCATGCATTGTCGAAGGCGCCTTCTATATCCAGGGAGATTAAGAGTACGGTGTCTTTACTGTCTACTCCTTTTTGATGTGCTCTACCAGGTCATAGAGGGCGTCTTCAGTGCCTCGCTGGGGCATGAAACCGTACTGTTTCCTACTAATCAATCAGAGTTGTTACGGATGCGAAAATTTAGAGATCCGCGGATGCAGATGCGGATGCGGATTATTAGAAGTTCACATCCGCGGATGCGGATGCGATGCAGATGCGGATTTTGGGATTTTAAAAGGATAATTATTTAAATTTTAAGTGTAAAATAAGTCCAGATATTGCTTTTTATTGGTAGCGACATTTCACCTAATATTTATATCAAAATATTCATTAAACACACAAAAAACTATGAAGTACACAGTAAACACTCACTGTAACTATAATTTATTGACAATGAGAAAAAACACAACAAACAAACCTGTAGGATCTTGTTACCAATGTGCGCCTTTCTATTCGACAGTTACTGAATGAAGTTAGTAATTACCAAAACAAACGCGAAGCACGTGCCACTCTGGCTCCGCCCACTTTCTTTACATGTAGTTACTTGTTGATGTGAATCTGAATTAATGCGAATGTTCCGCATTTGCGGATGCGGATGCGAATATTCGCAACAACCCTGTTCCCAATGCTGGGACTCGGGGCCTACACTCGCAAGGAGAGGTTCAAGTCAATAATCCGTTCCGCTGGCCCAGTTGGGTTGGTAGATGAAGAAAGATTCGAAAGATTCTACGTGTCGGTGTCTTCACGATGTTTTCTTTCACCTTCTTTAAACTAGCGGCGTTACGTTCATGACTTCCAAAAGACAGTGGTGAGCGTGGGGTTTTTTACTTAATTTGTGTATTTTTAGTTTTATATAAGTTACTATGTAATTATCATTTTGCAGCGGTATATAAAAACAAATGAGGAAGATCGTTATCAGCCAGTGTTGGTGATAATTATGTGCTGTGACGTAAGTAATTGACGTGCTCGATTTTATGACTAGCTGACGACGAGGCGAAGAAAAGCCTTAACTAACATAAAACGAAACAAAACACAAACGAACACAAAAAAGTTTGTTTTTAATATTTTCATTTGTTATATGTTTTAATTACTTTATATATCCTTAGATATCTTTCAATTTTAATTACTACGATAAAATTTGCTTTAACATTAACGATTTGCAAAAGCCTGTTTATGCATCGGGAAGAAGGCCCAGTTGAGCAAATTTGGACTCAATCAACAGGAATTTAGATTTAGGGGAACGCGGCGTGCCCGTCGCCGCCGGTGGTAGTTTACAAAAAAAATATTATTAAGTTGTTCGCGTTTTATTAAAATCACTTCGACCACACTGTCCTTTAAATATCAATGTTTTCGGTTATGCAGTCCTATTCAAGTTAACATTTTTTTTTTGTGGCTATGTATGTATGTCCTGTTTATTTTTTTCACGGATTGTTTGGAACACAGATAGATTATAGTCTAGAATACTTTTTCACGCGAGAAAGCGACAGGAATTACGTGGGTGAAAACGCGGGGCGATACACATCTTTATACCTTTAAACGAACAATTCTTGTAGGTATATGGGTATATATATATAGAATCTGAATCTCGGAAACGGCTCGAACGATTTTCATGAAATTATGTATACAGGGGGTTTCGGGGTCGATAAATCGATCTAGCTAGGTTTTATTTTTTTAAAACATCATTTTATGCGCGTTTTTAGACAATGAAAAACTTATTTCGCCACTGTGGCTCAAACGGAATAATCTCGCCCTCGGAGTCAACAGGCCCCGGTTCGAATCCTGATGGTTACACTCGGGTCTTTTCTTTTTGTTCGTTTTTTTTTTTTGAGAAAATCTTTTACTTAGCACCCTTTATGAACGCATTTAAACCGAGCAAAGCTCGGTCAACCAGGTACTTAAATGCAGTAATATATAGAAAATACAGGGCCTAGAAATATAACATCATAGATCTCTGGGTGACGAGCGCTATCCAATTATTAAATAAATTATTCTCATATACGTATCAAGGATGCCGCACCACTGCCCTTATCTGTTAACCTTGTCCTATTTAACAAAAGGTTATCTGGAAGAGATCGCTATTAACGATAAGATCACCTTTTGTGCCCAAAATGTTTTGATGTTAAGTTTAGTCTTTGTTTTGTAATATTTTTGTGGTATGATAAAGTGTATTGTATCCCGTGCTAAGTAATGAGTTGGACTCTTCATGTTCCAGTTGCTGCGTGTCACTGTGCTGTTATATGGCTGGCATGTTGCTCACCATCAGGCACGTGACCTGCTCGTCTGTACAATTTTTATTTATAAAAAAACCTAGGTACAAATTTGTATGTATGGATGATTCTTACTATTGCTACTTGCAAGAGCAAGCAAAACTACAGAAACGGCCTGAATGAAATTTGGTACTTAGCTAGTATGGAACTAAAAGTGAGCTACTTTTAAGGCGGGAAAATAACGGTATCGAAAACTAACTTGTAAGCGACACACACGCCTGCCTATAACAGCACAGAGTCACGCACCTATTGGAATATGAAGAGTATTAAGCATCACCATTGCGTGCGCACGTCACCCAGATATATAAAATGATTTATGTCAATGCCCTGTAATTTATCTGGAAACATTGCCATCAAAGAGTTTACATATACTACAGTATAGAGTTGGCACAAACGCTTTTTTACACCGAAAGCACCGGTAGCATCTTTCTAGCCTTATCGCTCTTGTGGGATTGTCATACTTTTGTCGCGGCACATCACTCTGTTGCCATAGAAACTATCTGCTTACGATTGACACAAACGAACCGTGCGGGAAAACTAACTCTAACTAGATCTATACGTAGTATATGTACACTCTTTGATTGCCATTCAACCCGGAATAAAAGCGATGCACACTTCTGTTTGTCAGTCGAATTACTGACAAATGTACTTCTCCAAGCGAACTCTGTCAATAGTCCTAACACAACTATTGTGCGCCATTCTAGATTCGATGCGGGCAAAGTCGCGTGCTGACTCTAGTATTCAGTAAACTTCTTGTGACATTCTAATTATTACCTACATATTTATATTATTCTTGCTGTTAATGAATAAATTGTGCAAGTCGTTTGGGTAGCCAATAGTAGATATTAAAATATAAGTATTTAAATCAAAATAAATATTATTTATGTTTTAATTATTCAGAAACTTTTGATAACATTATTTTAAAATTGTGTCTCATGCATTCTGTTTGTTTGTAATTTACTTATGTTTTAACAAAACCTATTAATATTGTAAATGTCATGTTTGGATGTTTATAGCTCAATCATGACAATGACAAACTATTTATTGAGACAAAAACTTAACCTAGTATTAAAATGATTGTTGGACCCCACTCTGAAGACACGGTCCAAAACTAAGACCTATGCAGTCGCTGTCTCGTCTGACTACTGATAAAACAGATAATAAATATACCTGCCAGTCTCAATCCCGAACGTTGGCCTCCGAGTTGGGCCATGAACGTCTGAACGGATCTGGCTCAAATTTGAAACATAAATAGATAATAGTCTGAAAGAACACATACACTATTTATCCCGACCAAGGTATTTGTTTGGGATACATTTTGTTCCGCACAAAATTTTGTTCCGTAGTTCCCGTTGTTTCCGCGAGCAACGGGAACTACGCGGGCCGGGGCGGGGCGCCTCTAGTTATATATTTACTAACCCCCGACCAAAAAAGGGGTGTTATAAGTTTGACGTCGATGTCTGTCTGTCTGTCTGTGTGTGTGTGTCTGTCTGTGGCACCGTAGAGCTCAAACGGATGGGCCGATTTCAATGCGGTTTTTTTTATTCGAAGGTTGATATCCGTGCGGATGTTCTTAGCTATGTTTGGTAAATATCGATTCAAGATGGCCGCCTCCACAAAATGGCGGACAAAATATTTCTTCATAACCTACCTCAATATGGGTATCAAATGAAAGGGCTTGACCAGTAGAATACAATACATAATAACAAATATCAAATCCAAGATGGCCGCCACCACAAAATGACGAATTATATTATTTTTTTCACTACTACCTTGTGGTAGTAATATGTAGTATAGTATAGTAATATGGGTATCAAATGAAAGGGCTTGACTAGTAGAATACTTTGCACTATGACAAATTTCAAATCCAAGATGGCGAAATACATTTATTTTTTCACAACTCCCTTAATATGGGTATTAAATGAAAGGGCTTGACTAGTAGAATGTTGTACAGATAACAAATCCGATGTAGTCGGGGGTTAATCAAAATTTTTAATTTTGTTCTTGTCTGTTATTAAGTTCTTACTACTAGCCGTTCGTCCTGACTCCCGACTTCTTTCAGTTTCAATCAATGAATTTGATTGAATGCGATTCAGCAGTTGTTAATAACTTTATCGCTGAAAACTATTTTCTGTCTTTCACAATGAAGCAATATCTAATGTCAACCCAGATAAATATACCTATAATACACTGATAAATTACGGCTGGTCTAGCCGGGGGAACGGCGACTGCCGGTCCGGAGCCTCGAGTTCAAATCCCACGCGCACCACTGTCTTTTCGAAGTCATGTATGTAGGCTTTAGGTAATGCTGCTAATTCAAAAATTGGTTGTCTGTAAAATCTGTTGGTTTACGGACGATAGTTTAACGTGACAACCTCATACCAAAACACTGATAGATGCGGCGCAAGCGTACAATGACCATAACAGGATATAACGGGACAGCTTTTTGTGCATGCAGCCGTCGTTCATCGATTTATTAGACTTCGACACGTCAACAACGGTGAAGGAAAACATTGTGGGGAAAACCGGGATCTTTCAAGAATCTTTCAAGGGTATGCGTCATACATAGTCACACAGATACACACGAACTGCTGGGATGCTGTCAATGATTTCGCCACGAAAGTCCTCCAGGATCTTCGTGCCAAAGAAAGAATGCGAGCAAAAGAAAAAGAAGAGAAGTAATAGTAAATGGCTATAAAGTGAAGGAAGAGCATAGAGCTAGACCCTCCCCCCGCGAAGTAATGCCTAGCGGCGGTTTCCACGGGGGATATAGAGGCAAGTGACAGAGGAGGTTTTTAGTCGGCATTGAACATCTGAGTCCGACATACCGGGGTATGTATGTACCCTGACGATACGTAAATGTATTTTCCAACCTCTGTATAAAAGAAAAAAAAAAATACACACATTCGTAGATAGGTATTATTCAGAATGTTACATTAATTAAAGTAACTTAATCAAGTTAAAACAAATCTGAAATATCACGTCAACCTTTCGGTATGCAAATTTGAGAGCATGTTCGAGAAGCATTCTACACCTAGTAGTCAAGTAATTTATTATCATCCTTATTACGTACAAATAATATACTAACACTAGCAGCTCTCCGCGGTTTTACCTGCGCAGTTTCCGTACCAGTTATTTTCCAGTGATAAAAAGTAGCTTATGTGTTATTTCAAACTGGAATCTAACTATATTACGAGTATAAATTTCAACTCCATCTATTCAGACGTGTCGACGTGATTGAGCAATTGAGTAATTTTTTTTCATTTTTTCATTTCATATTTGAGCAACAAATATCCAAACTTTTGCATTTGTTATATTAGTAGGATATAGCTTTCTCCCTCTTTCTTCTGTTTTTCTTATCTTGTGCCAATGTGGTGTTAAGTCTAATGTATTGCAGCAAAATCTAGAAATGTCGTCGAGTGGGGCTTCCTTGGCTAAGTCTACTTTAACGTGGCCTACATTCTGTCGCAGACTTAGACGATCTTCACACTGCCCCGCACCACGCAGCGCAGCGCGTGAATGTGTGTTCCGTCGTTGTATGTAAGTATCTCCGTTTGTATAGAAAACACGCATAGTACAACACACTGAAAATGCATCCACGCGCGTTTATGCAGAACACTCACCTACAAGCGGAGAAACACGCGCGTAGATGCCTACGGACGGGCGCAAGGCGACACGCAAGGTATGGTGGCAGACCGAGCCACGCATTGCAGTGCGTGGTTTTGGACGGGCTTGACGATTGTTTTTTTTTTTAAATAAGAAGTAACGAGACGAGCACGACATGTACCTGATGGTCAGCAACATGCCTGCCACATAACAGCACAGTAACACGCAGCTATTAGAACATCAAGAGTCCAAATCATTACCTAGCACTGCACTGCGCTCATCACCCAGAGATCTAAGATGTTATATCTTATTACATGCATGTATTGTACATATGACGCAATAAACATTTGAGTATCTCTAAGCCCTGTAATTGCTCTGGAAACATTGCCCTTCAAACCGGAACACAGTAATGTTTTCACATTACTGTTTGGCGGTAGAATAACTGGCAAAGGTTCTTCCCCCAGGCAGACTCGGCTAGGAGTCCTACCACTACAAAATTGGTGACGGCTCTCGGAAACTCGGAATACATCATCACGATTGGTTGATGACATCTCGGATTTTTGTGGAAACACATTAAATCTATCCTAATATTATAAAGCTGAAGAGTTTGTTTGTTTGAACGCTAGGATCTCGGGAAGTGCTGGTCCGAATTGAAAGATTAGTTTTCTATTGGATAGTCCATTTATCGAGGAAGGCTATAGGCTATAGAAAATAACGATCCTATTAACAGAAGCGGAGCATGAATCACGAATGTAACAAAATCGGGAAAAAAATATTCCTTTTTTGAGAGTTTTCGTACGTTTCGTGCTTTGACATGACACATGACAGCATGTGTCTAAGATTGTGTCATTGAATATCACAGATTACATACCTCTTGATATAAAACCTTTGCTAATCTCTGAGTTGGTACGACCAATTTCCGACAGGTGGCGTAGCAGGTAGCTGAAGAGGTGTTTTGTTTGAAAGCGATATTCTCAGGAACTGAACCGATTTCTAAAATTTTTGCACCGTTGGATATGAGCGGGATCTCGATGAGTGCTATATATGTTCCACGGGCGAAGCCGGGGCGGACATCTAGTATATAATAAATCCGTAAAACATTTTACGTCTGCGGTTTTGAGGTGAGCAGATAAGTACAGCTAAATACCTAGAAGAACCCACAGTCACGACGAGCCGCGCCAAAACGCATTAGTACTTTTATTGTGTTCCTTGAATGGTAGACATTTTCTTGCGATAAATCATCGGCAAGGTTACGAGGGGAAGATTCTTTGTGTCGGGTTTGTAAAATAAACTTCTTTATGCATAACGAAGGACGTATAAAAAAGTCGGACGTAGTCTCGCTAAAACAAAAACTGTGTCTATAGAGTCGACCACATTATATGCACGTGTGGGCTGTCACATACAAAGCTGATATGCACATAAGTGGGTCATTACACGCGCACACTTGTGTGTATGACACACAACTCTATAGACAATTTTTGTTCTAGCGAGACTACGTCCGACTTTTTTTATACGTCTATGATGCATAGTTATAAAAATACAGTGATGGGTGAGAGCCTAAACTTGCTATCTTTATTATGTTTATTCAACAACAAAGATCATAATTTATTGTCTTCGATAAAGCCAAAACCCATATTAAACCCAATTTAAAATTAAATTCAGACCCTAGACTGAATTTCACAAGAAGCTCTACATCGTCCACATAAATGAAAGTTAATTTTAGTTTTCTGTTTTTGTTTTCGAAAAACAACCACACCGTCATTTGTTTGTATTTTTAAAACGTTTTTCTTAAATAAGTAATTCCCTTAAAGCAAAATCTCTTTGTTAGAAAAGTAATGAATTTTATGACAATAATGTATTTTAACACTTGCATGCTAAATTATTGGTCGAGATAGAGATCCTGAAGACCAACCTGAAGAACACAATGTAAAATTGTTTTACCTATTCTCGCAAGGATTAAATGAATTGAACCGATTTCAATAAAATTTATACGGGGCTCTCTGAACTATGAATACCAAATGATCTACCAAACATAAAAATAACCACCAAAGTCGATTCACAATGTGTGGCGCTACCGCGTCATATACATACAACAAAACATACAACCAAATAGAGAACCTGCTCCTTTTTTGAGGTCTGTTAAAAAACTGGCAAATGCGGATTGAGCGCTCGACATGAAGCTAAAAACTACAAATAAAAACCATACCGAGAGATGGCACCAAAATTATATTTGAGGCATGCTGAAAACTGGGCACACAACTCTTCTATTTTATCCCAACAGCAACACGGAGGGGCAGACCTGGCTGGTGAGCAGCGGGGCAAAATTAATAAACAAATTAACATACCTGATGTTATAAGACATAATTATGTTACTCCTACTTCAGGACAATATCTAGGGTTTCATGAAACAACAGAAAACCCTTAAAACGTTGCGCGCATGGCTAGTTTTATACAAAAATACTTACACGTAGGTTGAACGAGAAAAACATAATTTCCATGATTTATCGTGTTTGTGTGTGATGCGTGAAATAAATGGCAAAACAAAAAACAACGCTGGCCACACTAAAGAGTAAACGTTTGTTTAGCGGATATATCCCAAATTATACCTTCGTACAATCACCCCGTGACATTGACAGAACCTTAGATTTGAGAAAAATATATTCAAATCAAATAAGATAACGTAAGGTAACTGACCGTGTTATATTATTTTAAAAATTATTTTTTTGTAGTTTCGTTTGAAAAACTCAAACAAATTTTTAGCACTAAAGTTATCTATTCTATGACTAAGGTTCAAATAACTTACTCGTGCCTACCTAATTAGTGTCACGGAAAACCATAATTACAACTAGTAAGTACAAGAACAAAATTAAACATTTTGATTAACCCCCGACTACCTCAGATCGAAGCGGCCATCTTGGATTTGAAATTTGTCATAATGTAATGTATTTTACTAGTAGTGAACAAAATAATATAATTCGCGATTTTGTGCTGGCGGCCATCTTGGATTTGATTTTATGGGGTATATATATATATATATACATATAAATAGGATATATACCCTATAAAAAAAATTCTATAGTATTCTACTAGTCAAGTCCTTTCATTTGATACCCATATTGAGGTAGGTTGTGAAGAAATATATTGTCCGCCATTTTGTGGCGGCGGCCATCTTGAATAGATATTAACCAAACATAGCTAAGAATATCAGCACGGATATTATCTTTCAAATAAAAAACCGCATCGAAATCGGCCCATCCGTTTGAGCTCTACGGTGCCACAGACAGACACACACAGAGACAGACAGACAGACAGACATCGACGTAAAACTTATAACACCCTTTTTTTGGTCGGGGGTTAAAAACATACAATTTGTCGGCAATACTCTAAATATGATCATATCGTAATTTGTAATTTCTCGAATATAAAATCATTTAGTTTGATGTAGGGCTTAGTGGGTAGCAGATCAAAATCTTCTGCTTTGAACACGAATCGAGGGCATCAAAGCTAAGGCAAACGAGAAGCTGCACGAGAGCGCGTGCCCCATGCGATCCTCGTAGTCTCACGGCGCGCAGGGAACTAACTTCACATACTACGCTGACGACACCGACGACGCCATCGGCCGGTTCGTGCGGCGAGCGTTGGCTGCATCACGGAAGACCATCCGAGAGTTCAACTGACATACTGACAGATGGCAATCAGAGACAGAAATGCGGCCTTGGTGGACGCTCTGAGCTGGGAGAAGGTGACTTAGAAAATAACAAAATCAGGTATTGAATAAAGAGCACTAAAATTGATAGAAAATATTTCCTACTCCCCCTATTCCATTTTTTTTCCTCAATAACCCAAGATAGATGTAAAAAAGCTGCCAAATGCGAGTCGGACTCGACCATAAATCCGCAGTCTTGTGACATACAGACAGACAGACATGACGAATCCATAAGGGTTCCGTTTTTACCATTTAGATATGGAACTCTAAAAAGAATACAAACGACAAAGGTCACCGACCCCGGCGTGTGTGGAGTTGCTAAATTAAATAATTAATTTTTAAATTCATTTAATAAAATAATAACAACAATCCTCCTTGGTATTGTAGCGAGGAATTGCAACCACAAAAAGTATTGTAATATTTGTTGATTTGCATAAAAATACTCTATTTTTATGGAAAATTTCAAACTGTATTTGAACATTTTACATTCTTTCACGGATAAGAGTGTGATGTGTATGTCAGTGTAGTTCTATGTGTGTGTGAGTGTAGTGTAGTCCCATTATTGTGTATCGTACTACATTTGAACAAACATAACTATTATGTGTAAGTTTCACAGGGACATTGCGTTAAATAACCTTCCTTCCACTCGACACCACCAAAACGACACCATCTGTGGTGTCGTACTAATAGTGAGGTTACCTACATACAAAGTTGTTGATATGAAAACTCCAATTAAGTTCAAGCAGTTTCATTAATGAGGTATGTCATTTGATAAAGTTTATATTTATCTGTCACTCAAATGGTCATCTTGACATTGTTAATTGCAATTTGCATAATATTGTCTTTCCGTCCGAATATTTTAATTTTTCACAATGGACATGGATACTAATACTGACGACAAAAAAACCAAAAAAACTAATGGCGGAACAGCACATCACTAGGGTGGTGTCGTATGGACTAGTGATTCCATACGATACCACCGATGGTGTCGTTTTGGTGGTGTCGAGTGGAAGGAAGGTTAAATAATACATTTCAACCGCCGTTTGTTATTTTCCGAATCAACTAACGATTTTTGTTATTTTCCGGTGATATATACATAAAAATGAATGTTTGTCTGTATGTCCTTTATAGACTCGTAAACTATCCATTTGATCATGTGATGATTAGCAAAGTTGTTGTGCATGAGCCAAAGAAGGTTTCATAGTTGGTACGGCCAATTTTCGACAGGTGGCGTAGCAACGCGTGAAAGGTAAGTACAGCTAGTTCACAGTAGCAGCTATATATAAAAAAAACTTTGTCACGTTGTTTGTCCGTGATGAATTCCTAAACCGACTTTAAACAAATTTTGCACAATGCATGTAGTTTGATCCAACTTGAGAGATGGGATAGTTTATAGTTCGATTTATAAACGTAATATTATTTTGTTGCAAATTATTTGTCTATTACATGACATAAACCGAGCAAAGCCGGAACAGGCAGCAAGTAACATAATATAAAACTGTCGCAAAATTAATATCCACGCAAGGTTAGGGCCGAGATGCCGCTAGCCTGCGGCTGATGGCCACATCCATGGCAGGTTGACCCTGGCCTTGAAAGGATTTTATTTACAATTGCCAATTACGTCATGTATGATATGCGTGATTCGGCCGAGTGTTTGCGAGTCTAACTACCCTCACTACTAACTAAGATTAAAATGAATCCGAAAACAAGTATTTTTAATAATATATAATATAATAGTTTTCTTTTTTTGAATAAATTTACGTATTGGTAAATATGTATAAACGTATAATATATTATAAATGGCAGTTTTAAGTGTAACGCCGCGCCGCTTCGATGCCTTACATGTTGTAATTTATTTATGATTCTGAATATTTTGTTATGATTTCTGTTATGCCAAAAACAATGCAATGTACAATAATTAAGTTTTAATAAGTGCATGTAATTAATCTAATCTAATTAAGCTTGTAGAACGTATATATTCATTTATGTCACTTCTAGGATAATAATTCACACTAGAAATGTTCAACTTATAATAATTATGATTAATAAAGGTATTTTCAAATTGAAATTGAATAATGATATAAAAACTTATTTACCCTTGCTTTGTTGGACAGTTTTGTCACTTTTTTGGAGGGGTTGCATATGCTACTACAACATACTGATTTATTAACATACTAAATGTTGGGCGGCAGCGGCGGTGTAACGCCGAATTGAGCTTATGGGATGATTGGCGCCTTTTATCGGTCTGTATTTTTGGAAAAGGCTTTGAAATAGTTGTCTAATTCACATATATACAAATGAAGTATGAGAATTTAAGTGAATATTAGAAATTATTTTGGAAGTTTTGAAGCGTGTGTTAAGCAAAACGGCCGACGGAAAGTGTCTGGGAGTATTGGGGCCTTATTTTTAAGGATATTGTCTACAACACACGTGAAAATCATTTATTAGAAAATACGTAAAGTTATGTTCATTACCCCGTATCTCAAAATTGGCCGTCTAAGCAAGTTAGCGGTCAAGAATGTGTTCTTAGTACGTACTAACTCTACTCAATCGTCCACATTTCATCCATCAGAAAATACGTGACGTCTGGCGGCTCTAGGATCTTGGTCTATATAGGTGTACAAGTGGCGTTAGTGCAACTGGGGATCTGGGTGAAATTCGGTACATTTGTAGATAAATAATAATACTCGGTATGATGTTCAGCTAGTACCTAAGTTATAAAAATCTTGACGCACGCACTAAATGATTCCTACGTCATTGACACGTTATACAATACTATGCATTTATATTATGGTTGTAGAATTTTTTTAATATAAACATATACAAAGGTCATGGTCCTCGAATTTATAGGCCTCCTTGACGTAATAGAAACGAATTAAAAGTCTAGTTATTTTTTGCTATATGACTACACTAGCCAACGGTGGTTTTATGATCCTTCATATAAGATTTATCACGGATGTATTTATGACCGAAACATACGCATACCTACATAAGCAGACCACTACACGTTTCATACTGCTGGGACTTGGGTCCTTCTTTTCTAAAAGAAAGATTGAAGGCCATAATCTACCACGCTGGTCATGTGCGGGTTGGAGGCCTTGAAAGATTCCAGGAACATGTCGGTTTCCTCACGATGTGTTCCCGTCGTCACCATTTTTAAATTAGCGGCATTACGAACATAGCTTCTAATGCCCGAGCTACACGAGGCTAGTTTTTCAAGCTAGGTATTACTGTGACTAACCTAGTGCCTAACATCAGCGAACGGCGGTCAAGCGCATACCTATTAAGGTAAAAATCTTGATGTCAGAAATTAGCCGAGATACCACGGACAATAAAAAAAACTGTAATGCCCAGTTATCGCATGATGTTATCCAATAAAATTTAAAAACATTTCAAAAATATGGTATTTTATATCTAAAAGTGTTGAATCCAATTAATAAACACATTAAAAATATACATTTTTACACAGCAAACAATATTTTAGCTGTTTCTCCGACATTGTAAGATTTAAATATGTTTACATAAATACATACAGCAAAAAGGTTTTTATGTAAGATTTGTCATAGCAGATTTATTTATGAATTATAAGTATGCATATCATTATAAATATACTCGTATTATAAGATAACCTCGGGCAAATTGAGCGCAAAAACTTTTAGTTGTAAATCATTCGAAATATAATAAATTAATAGTTTGACCCAAAGACTGACCTCAGCCAAGGTATGTAACAAGGATTTCATTAAATACCAGCTTCATCATCATCGTCAACATTCATCGGCCTGTATGAACTCGCTGCTGAGTATAACTCTGCTCTTTTTAGAAAATACAGACAGACTGACAGAAACACTATATTATGTACATGAGAAAAGTTAAACCAGTAACAAAAGACAACATATTACTTGTACCATAAGTAGCGGCCTTATCGCTAATACAGATTTCTTCCAGGCAACCATTAGTGCCAAGAAACACACAAAGAACAAATAGTGTGATAGTGTGAAGAAATAACAAGATTACAAAAGTTAAAATGTCATCACTACTTAAAAATATACTAATATTATTAGTAATGTTACGCATTTGTATAAAAATTTGTACAAAACTTTGAACAAGTGATCATTCAGAGCGCGTACACAAAAGAATTGTCCACCAATATTTATACTGATTTTATATTTATTTAAAATAAATGCGAAAATTTCGATGTTTGGATGTGTGTTGCTCAATCACGTTGAAACATCTGAACAATAGCATAGAATAGATAATATACAATAGTTAAATTTTGTGACGGTAGTATGTAAAGCCATTACATTTAAAAAATGTTACTTCCCCTGGCAACAGGGCTAGCAACTGCAGTCTACACTGTAGATATGGTTCTGGTTGTTTAAAATTAATATATATCTTTTTTGATTTATAAACATAGGTACTCCTTTAATGCTCTCAGGCGTGCTCTACACATATTTTCAATTATAGGTAATAGCTTGTATGTTAGTAGGGCCTTGTGTCTTCTGCTTCTGCTTCGATAGCTTTAAGTTCGATAGAATAGAAAGAATATAATATTATTTATTGTTATGAAAGTAACATTCACATATATAATTACAAAAATTAAGTACATAGTATGAAAGCCACTACACGGACTCGTTACATTACAATTTGATATTAAATTTTATTTGATGTACTTACAAAATAAACTGTTTATATTTCCTTAATAAAAAAAATATGGAAGGTAGATAGCAAACCAACATAACCATAGCAGTACCCACCTTCCACCTCCTACTACTCTACATAGGTACATGTTTATGTGAAAAATAATTTTATTTCACAAACAGTAATTAATACACAATATGTGCTATATCTCAATATCTCCTTCACTTTGGGCCTCATAACGAAGCTCAAAGTCACACAGCGAGCTATGGAGAGAGAGCTATGCTCGGAGTCTCTTAGCGCGACAGAATCTGTAATGAGGATATTCGCAAAAGAACGAAAGTGGCCGACATAGCTCAAAGAGTAAGCAAGCTGAAGTGGCAATGGGCAGGCCACATCGCTCGCAGAACTGACAACCGATGAGGAAGAAAGGTTCTCGAGTGGCGACCACGAACCGGAAGACGCAGTGTTGGACGGCCTCCCACTAGATGGACAGATGACCTCACAAAGGTCGCTGGAAACCGCTGGTTGCAGGATGCGCAGGTCCGTTCGTTGTGCAAATCTAGGGGGGAGGCCTATGTTCAGCAGTGGGCGTCTTGCGGCTGATGATGATGTGCTATATAGCTTCTTTGTCTATTTTATAAGCAGTAGGCCACATCTAAAATCAACTGCCATAAATCCGTTCTTTAAAAAAGCTGTAATTTTCCTCCAAAACCAGTGCTTAGAACAAACAACTACATAAAATCCTTTGTTAGTTATTTCACGGGAAAGCAGTAATGTGCAAACATCACTGCTCAGGTTTTTTATGACAATGTTCACAGAAAAAGTACGGGACGTGGAGATTAATCATCTTATATCACCGGGTGACGAGCGCAGTGCAGCGCTAGATAATTTAGACTCTTCATGTTCCCATATCTGTGCGAGACTGTTGTTATGAGCAGGCATGTCGATTACCATCAGGCACATGTCCTACTCGTTCCTTCACTCTATCACTACATAGTATAAAACAAACTAGCTTTCTCTGTCCCTATATCCCTCTGTACGCTTAGATCTTCAAAACTATCAAACAGATGTTGATGCGCGTTTGAAGGTTTATATGTATAACTAGCTGTGCTCTGCCACGCTTCGCTGTGGCACATTGTGATGCAAAAATTAGATAAAAAACAATCCTTGATGCGGATTATATATCATTGAAAAATTTCAGCTCGATTGGTGCAGAACTTTTTGAGTTTTTGACGCGTACACAAACCAACATAACGTTTTTACATATAGAGATATGTGCATACAACAGGCGAGAAACACTAATAATTTTAAAGGTTTCTAATGTGATGTCACAAATAAACACATTTTTGCGCTTATTTTGCTAACGCTGGCTGGATCCTACGAGATGGATCAAAATAATATACTGCAGTATTATACCCCTTAAAAAGGTCTACAATAAAGTCAACAATGGTATATGTCTATCTGTTAGGGATAACCCACAATAACCATTTTTATTCGTATTTTTAGTATCAGCATTGCACCCGTGCGAAGCCGGGGCGGGCCGCTAGTTACTATATAACAAGAACAAAATTAAAAATGTTGATTAACCCCCCGACTACCTCAGATTTATTATCTGTACAACATTCTACTAGTCAAGCCCTTTCGTTTGATACCCATATTAAGCGAGTTGTGAAAAAAGACATGTATTTCGCCATTTTGTGGAAGCGGCCATCTTGGATTTGAAATTTGTCATAGTGCAATGTATTTTACTATTCAAGCCCTTTCGTTTGATACCCATCTTGAGGTAGTAGTGAAAAAAATAATATAATTCGCCATTTTGTGGTGGCGGCCAACTTGGATTTGAATTATTTTATAGTATATAGTATTCTACTAGTCAAGCCCTTTCATTTGATACCCATATTGAGGTAGGTTGTGAAGAAATATTTTGTCCGCCATTTTGTGGAGGAGGCCATCTTGAATCGATATTAACCAAACATAGCTAAGAACATCCGCACGGATATTAACTTTTAAATAAAAAAAACCGCATCGAAATCGGCTCACCCGTTTGAGCTCTACGGTGCCACAGACAGACAGACAGACAGACATCGACGTCAAACTTATAACACCCCTTTTTTTGGTCGGGGGTTAAAAAAGATAATAACTATGAGGTATGATTAGTCAAGGCTGTCATAATCAGCAGCGCGCAATTAATCTCAAGAAAATCAGAGGTATTGAGGGCAAATAAAAGTACTACAACGTCAAAGCTTATTAAAATTCATGAAATAAAATTAACAATTAAGAGGTAATTATAACAATAACGATCTTAATGCGTTCATTAAAAATACAACTAAATTGCATATCACGCGGTCTGCGACTATGCCATATTAAGAAATATTTTTTTTCACAAGGTCACTATCAAAATTTAATATATAATAAATTAAAATTAATTAAAATAATCCTATAATATATAATAAATAATATGAATAGTCCCACAAATTGTAGTTAAGAATAATCTATCAGGATATACGTGCAACCGACATCGTTATTTATATCGGATACATTTCACTGAGTGTGCTTCTGATCTACAACATCTAAATCGACATAACCTTTTTGTTCTATCCGACTGCTCAGAGCTCGAAAAGGTGACACCGTTTCTCGATCGACGTTCCTAAAATCAGACTGAACAAGATTGGTGCCACTTTTGTTTTGTATGTAAAATATATAGTAGACTAGCGGCCCGCCCCGGTTTCGCCCGTGGTACATATATATAACCTACAGCATTCAAGGATTACGTACATATGAAAGAACGGTCAACGATTTTTTTAAATCGGTCCAGTAGTTCCCGAGATTAGCGTGTTCAAACTATATATATATGCTATAGGCCACTTTTGATCCCTAAATTATTGTGCTGTTTACTGGGTCAGAAGTGACACCTGTAGTAGACAACTGGCGGGGATAACTAATTAAATGACGATTGATCAGTTATCGACCGGGGATGAAAAATGATTAAATTACTAAAATGGCTATTAAAAAATAGGGGTTGATCGTAGAATGGTGAAAATTGAGGATTGTATGTTTTTTGTATGTTGTATCATAAAAAAATTTAAAATATTTTTTTTTGTCTAAAAAATAAAAATAAAAATTTAGGGGTGGACTACCCCTAACATTTAGTGGGATGAAAAACTTCAACATCTATGTATGTGATGACTGTAACAAATAGAATTCTTTGACTTGGTTCTTAAAAACAGCAAGAGAAGGAGCTTGCCTAATGGTGACGGGCAAGGCGTTCCACAACTGGACAGCTTGGAAAGCAAATGATTTGCCATAAAAAGTTTCGCTGCGGGCCGGCGGTGTTTGAAGGAACAAGTTATATTTTGACCTGAGAGGTAGACCATGTGCATTGCTCCAATAAGTAAAAAGTTTTTTCAAATACCGCGGAAAAGAGGGATTAAATAATACGCTATAGAGAAGGGATAAAATATGAGCATTCCGACGAAAGCGAATGGGGAGCCACTTGAGCTGTATACGAAATTGAGACACATGATCATACTTGCGTAAACCAAATATGAATCTTATACAATAATTTTGGAGACGCTCAAGTTTATCTAGCTGATCTTCTTTGAGGTCAAGAAAGCAGACAAGAGAGCAAGATAGTACCTGGTTGACCGAGCTTTGCTCGGTTTTTTTAATGATATTTAGGCAGGTACGAATTACGAAGTGATGACATACTTAAACCTACTAAAAAGGCGCTAAGTATAAGATTGTCTCAGAAAAAAAAAGAAAAGGTCCACCAGGACTCGAACCGGGGCCTGTTGTCTCCGAGGGCGAGCATATTCCGTCTGAACCATTTAGACTTCAAGAACAGTGGCGAAATAAGTTATCGTATTCTAATGACATAGTAGGAGTTTTTCATTGTCTAAAAACACGCATGAAATGATGTTTTTAAAAAATTAAACCTAGCTAGATCGATTTATCGTCCCCAAAACCCCCTGTATACATAATTTCATGAAAATCGTTCGAGCCGTTTCCGAGATTCAGATTCTATATATATATATATACATATATATATACAAGAATTGCTCGTTTAAAGGTATAAGATTAAGATATCCGAGCGAAGCCGGAACGGGGCGCTAGTTTATAAATATGCACTTTGGACTCGACAGAAAAAACCCCAAATGAACGATTTCAATTTAAACACAAAACACTCACCCAACTAAATCAAAAAATATTTTTGAAACAAAATAATATGGGTCCTCAGATCAACTATAAAATCCTCAAAGTATGGGTAGGTCAACGCCCTGCTCTTTTTATTTTGGTTTTTATATGGACAGAACCTTTTTTCAACAAAACAAAATTAAAATACGATTTATAACCCGCTCCAATGAGACGAGGTTCCAAGGCAGATGAAAACATTAACACATTAACAGTATAAAAGAAACGTCAATGTTTTAAACCCCGTTTTCGATAAAACCACCAAAAAAACACCATAAATAAGTCTAATAAAATATCTTTTGTAATGTGGATAAAAACATTTTCGAAATCTGTTCAAGCGTCTTAGATTAGTCGATGGGTATAAGTACATAAAAAAGATTCCTCCTATCGAAAGTCAGTTTTTTTTAATCAGGTTAGTTCCACCGAGTAGCACTGAGCCGGGTGGTATCGAAGCGATTATGACAAACAAGCTTCTTATAGTGGTCACACCGGTCTGTTACGAAACGGTACGTCTCTGTACATTTAACCTATATTACGAGCACTAGCCCGCGGTTATATTCACTACATGGCATAAGTATCCCACTAAATGTTCCACGGGTCTCTGTCTAGTAGGGAGGTTCATGTCGTAGTCCACTACGCCGGCCAATTTGCAGGTTGACATGTTTCACTATTTTTTACGGTAAAGAGTGACTGCACGAGCAGGGCATGTGCCCGATGGTAAGCAACACGCCTGCCCATAACAGCACAGTGACACGCAGCTATTGGAACATGAAGCCAAATCATTACCTAGAACGCACTACGCTCGTCAGCCGAAATAAAAGATGTTTTATCGCTATACCCTGTGCACTGGAAACATTCCCTATCATACCGGCACACAGTAATGTTTTCACATCAGTGCTTGGTAGTAACTAGCAAAGGTGTGGTATTCCCCAGGCGGACTTTGCAAAGAGCCGTACCATTACCAATAAGAGTACTTCACATTTCTTTGAAGAGTTATAACTTGTCTGAAAAATAGGTTTTCTAACCGTTTTTAAGTTAGCGGCATTACACACAAGACTTCAAAAAAGACAGTTGTGCGCGTGGCTTTCGAACCAGGATTCGGCAATAAGTCCAGTGGATAAAAGGTACATAGAATAATAACGTCTAAAAACCGCCGCGCAAGAAAAGTGAGGCAAATCGCAGTGACCCATATTGGCTTAGTCCGTTCGAAACTACCATCATTAGTCAAGTTTCAGCGCTAGTTCTTGCGTCTCCGAAAAATAAAAACAGTACGATGGTTTTTGTGGTCTTTCACTGTACATACTTACTTCACAACATTAAAGTTTTGTCTGGCGAACTTAAGGCCGTACCCCGAGCAAATGACCTCGAGTATTTCTTACCTCATCACACACCGCAAGAAAGAACAAGAGAGAAACAGTAGGATTTGCCGTTTTACGCTCAATTTTTTAGAATAAACGCTTTATAAAATCAGATTATTTCTTTTTCCACCCTAAGGTTGCCTGGAAGAGATCGCTGTTAGCGATAAGACCGCCAATTGTCGCACTAGCTTTAAGTTTGTAAATTGTTTCTAGTTATAAATTATTATTTTTGGTGTGTTCAATAAAGTGTATCTATCTATCTATCTATCTATTTTGGTCTTTTGAAAAAATATTCCTACCAAAATGTTCGTAATGGAATTGCCTATCCGTTGGTGTCAGTACAAAATCCAAATAATGACGGTTTTTCGAGTAGATGCATGATAATTATAATAAATTATTTATATTTTTTATGGTTTCGTTGTAGATTATTAAAACAATAAATTCATTAACAAAAAATAAACCACCATTTTGAGGCCAAGTAATTGTAGAAGTTGTATGTATTTTTTACCAGATGACATTTGTTTTGGCTAATGAGCTCTGAAAACTGGACAAAAATCTCTTTTTGCTGGGGGGACGCACCTTAAGTTCATACTGCTTACGCCGACGTCAATCTGAGCTTTGTGAATGATTGTTTCATTATCGATCTAGGCGATATTAATCTATGGGTAGGTAGTAGAAATTTTAATATTTGGGGAAGGTTTGAAGCACCCCACCGCTACGTATACGCTCGCGTGTCCGTTGTGAATCATCTTCACAACGGTAATACTGTCAGTACCGTTGCTCTTTTGGGATTCGTCAAAATGATTTATACGTTTATGATTACGATCCATCGCGTAGATTTAGAACGCATAAGAATAAATAAACAAAAAAAGCAGTTGGCTTATCGGTGAATTTTTTTTTTACTATTTTAAGAGTACACTTGACCGCAATTTCGCCTGATGTTAAGCGACGATCGAGTCTACGATGGAATGTGCTTAACCTAGACGGAAGAAACCGATTCACTCTCGATTTGAAATAAATTAAAACATTGTTCCATTGAGGCAGCTTGATTTCGGAGTAAATGAAGATATTATTGGGTTGTTTTAGAGTTTTGTCGATATTTCAAAAATCTACTCACAGTTGGAAAAGCTATCACGTAACAAACAAAAACATTTTTGAAAACCTCTTCCTTTAATAAGGTTTGATTTTATTTTGTTTGGTTTGGTATCTACATAATAATGTTTGTTACATAGACTGCAGGCCAGTGAACAAAAATGTATGGGTCAAATGAACCAGCAGGAGACCTATGTAGGATGCTAGAAGGGTATAAAGTAACAAGATTCAGCACTATGCCGTCACTTGAAAGCTGTCCAACTGAGTGCAATTGACGTGGGGGGGTTGCAATCCTCGATAATTTCTCCTCGTCGCAAGATTTTTGAACGGCGCCGGCGTTGCGGAATATTAACAATAATTCGCAATCCCGTACAAAAATCATGCGACAAAGAGAAATGACCGAGAGTTGCAACCCCCATTTTCACCTGGACTCGGTTGAATAGTTCATAAATTTTGTTCACGGGCCTGTAGTCTAACACGATTGCTCTGAGCTGCGCCAAATGAGAACGCTATCGAAATCGGTTTAGCAGTTTTTGAAAAATCGAAAATTTGGCATACAGCAATGATATATATATCCGTTTACTGCAAATTCAATCTTATCTCTTTGGAACAGTGCGTTTAGTTATTTCACAAAAAAACACGCTGATTTAATTTTAAATTTGAGTAGGTTTTTGTTTTCTTATTCGGAGAAAAAATTAAATCATTGTAAATAATTCAAAGTCCGGTGATTAATATGTAAAAATTCTGATTAACGCATACCATATCCATGAGGAATTTTATTTCAACAGGTGTCAAAATAGCATGGCATTTCTCAACTCTAGGCCTTGGAATAGGACCATGGCTAAAAGGGCGTAGGTACTTAGGTTTCGTCACACTTGCATATTTAGATTCTGTTATCTACTAAACGAGTACCTACCGGTTAGTCTTGGTCTAATTCTGTGACATTGATATAAAAAAAAATTTAGAGACTTTCAAAAAAACCGGCTAAATGCGAGTCGAATTCGCTATCATACCACCAGTAGCCCAGTAATTTCTGCGGAAAATTTACATAGCTTTATAGAAATCCTCCTAATTATTATTAATGTCATTGTTTGGATATTTGGATGTTTGTTGCTCAATCACGTCGTAACGTTTGAACGGATCGGACTGAAATTAGAAACACAGACAGTATAATCTGTCAATATTTCAAAGGAAACATAGGCCTGGAAGAAAACATATGCTACTTTTAATCCACGGAAAATCTGGCTGTACCCGCGATTTCCCCCGCGTTTTAAGGGTTTTCTTTTGTTTTTCTCGGAACTATATTTAATAAAAATATTTTCCTCAAGTAAGAGCACCCTATGTTATGCGATAGAAGAAGTATGCCTGATAGTGAAAGTCTCATCATTATCGGTCCAGCCGTTTCGGTAATTAGCCGGAACAAACAGACAACATTTTTTTTTAAATATATGTATACCGTATACATACGAAAATACTTTCGTTTGAACTTAGTAAAAAGCTGTTAATTTGATACTAAATACATACACACACTCCAATTTTATTCATTCGTATAGAGTAGGTATAGACAGGTAATATCTGTAGAAAAAATATTGAAAGCCAATCTACTCCACTCAAAGTAACTGGTTTCAGACTTCATACAAACAGAATTCATAAAAAATTGTAAACCTAAAAATCCTTGTTTTTGTGAGATTGCCATTAGCAATTTAATCTGCTGAAAAGCTGTTTTTATATTATTTTTTTCCGTAATGCAGCCTTCCTCGCCAGCCTTTCCCAACACTAATGGAATGCTAAATCTCGTATTATTATTTTATGAAACTTATGTATGTTTTATTATAATCTACAATAGTGTTAGTTAACTGTGTAAAAACTGTTTTATAATCCAATCATAGAATTCCACTAGAATGCCTTTGATAGGAAGTTCTGTACAAAGACGAAACCTCACAAAATTTACAATTTTAGGAATAAAATTTAGCATAAGTAGCTTATTTTTTTTTGTTCCAATAGATGGCAATCAGGATCTTTTTTTTTAAGATTTTAATACAATAATTCGCCACGCTGCCCATTAACATGTACGGGTTGGTAGTTGATCTGCACGTCCTCGAAAAATGTATTTGTTGAGACCGTCGGTTTCTTCACGATTTTTTACTTCACCATTATTAGTGACGATATTGATATAGTTACATCTGGTACAATGCTCAAAGGTACAAACGGGATTCAAACCTACGACCTCAAAATTTTGAATCATCAGATGAGCGAAGCTCAAGTGCTTGTCTATGGTCGATATAAAAAACAGGCTACGAAAAAACCGGGAACTATGCGGGTAAAACCATGGGGCCCTGCTAGTTAAATAATAATTGAGACCGCGATTAATCCGTAGTCTAAAGACCATCTAACAGAGACTCAGCGGTAACATAAAAATTGGTAATATAAAAGGACAGTACCTGGGTGACCGAGCTTTGCTCGTTTACTTTCCGGATTCGAACCCAGACCTACCATATTATGACCGCCCATCTTCCCGACTGAGCTAATATACTGTCGCGCGACGTCGCGAAATTTATCGTCGCATAAAACGGTGCTCTTTTTTAAATAAAACCTGGTTAGATCGATTTATCGTCCCCGAAACCCTCTGTATACATAATTTCATGAAAATCGTTCGAACCGAAATTTTTTGAGATTCAGATTCTATAATATGTATGTACATATCTATATATATATACCTACAAGAATTGCTCGTTTATAAGGTATAAGATGGTATATCATAGGTACATAAAATGTACGTGAATGCTAAGAATGTATAAACTTTATCAGCTAACTATTATTATCATTGTATAAATTCAGACCAATAGAAACTGTGTTGCCAGATATATTGCTTCCCTCTAGAAGAAGAGGCCAGTTTGTAAGGGTCAACTTTTAAAATGTTTTGTATCACCTTATCTCACCTGCAAACAGCAATAAAGATTTTTGTATTTGTATAAAGAATCTTCTGATTTTTGTCCACAAAACTCGATTAGAGATTTCTGAGCGTACTTCTGTGTTTGATCTCGTTGACCTGAAACGTTCTAGTTTGTTCTACTCATTAGAGTGCCAAAACCGCACGTTCCTTTCACTTTACGAGGGTATCATCTCACATACATCTAAGATGGAGAAAGTTTAATTATGACTGAAGCTATGTGGCTTTTTATTCACAACTCCATTATGCTAATATGTTGGTGTTTGATGACGCATGGCTGTTATTTTTGGTTGATTTTTGCAATAGCGAAGGTAAGGCCTGAGAGAAAGATATTCAAGCTTAATATTTAACTATTAATAATTCTACACTTGCCTTCAATCTCCTCTGATGTTGAGCAACGATATGATCTATGATGGAGCGTACTTACTTACCCAGAAGAAGGCGATCCACAGTAAAATTTTGCACACTGTAATTTTTATGAGATATGAGGACAATAAGTTTATTATAGTTAATAAAACTATTTTGCATCGTCTTGTCCTCACTGTTCCATTTTTAATTGCGATATTCAAATAATTTAACCGTCGCGTCGTTCATTGACATGAAGTCATTTATTATATTAAAACATTACACAGGAATTAATCGTGGCCCAAATTACTATTTGATTACCTCATTGGACTTGATCGCGATGAAAATTATTATTTAATTACCTCACTATTGAATATATAATATAATAAATTACAATTACAGCAGGTAATTAATTAACAGTTTAGACGGCGATTAAATAGTGTGCAGGTAATTTTTTATTATTTTTACAATACGAGTGTAAATCGACAAACTCCATTTATTTTCTCCGAAAAAACAAACACCAACTTCAATCTTATTATATATATACCTTTAAACGAGCAATTCTTGTAGGTATATATATATATATATAGAATCTGAATCTCGGAAACGGCTCGAACGATTTTCATGAAATTATGTATACAAGGGGTTTCGGGGACGATAAATCGATCTAGCCAGGTTTTATTTTTTTTTAAAACGCCGTTTTATGCGCGTTTTTAGACAACGAAAAACTGTTACATAAAGATTAGCATGTGATGGTAACGGCGCGCGACAGTATATTAGCTCAGTCGTGAAGATGGGTGGTTGAAATATGGTAGGTCCGGGTTCGAATCCAACCAGCCGCGTTCTTTTTTCATGTTCATATTTTTTTTTAGAAAATCAGTATGTATCTAAGTAACCGAGCAAAGCTCGGTCACCCAGGTACTTTAAAATTAAACTGAGACATCACTCTGAAATCATCTAGATATTTGAAAGTAAATTATAGTTTTTTGCTCATGTTTCAAAAACTACTACACCGATTTCGATAAAATTTATATGGGACCATCTGTGAACTATGATCTATCAAACAAAACAAGAACCATCAAAATCGATTCACAATAGGCGGAGCCATCGCGTAACATACATACAAAAAAAACCAATCGGTTATAATAACTATATTAAAATGTTACTTATCTTAAGAGATTTAATTTGATTGAAACTTTAAGTGGCAGAACGTTTGCGAAGTCACCTTGTATTATGCATTAGTAAGTGTCGAACTAAGTAGACCAGTCTTGGGGTTCGATTCGGGGTTTCATTTTTCAATACGAAAAAATATTAATTTTAAGTACGTATGCTTTTGTTAAATTATCGTAGCACCGGTATCGATGGTTTCTGATTGGTTTTCGCATAAATTATTATCGGATTTGTTGCTACACGAAGATTAATTGATAAATGTTTCTTTTTCCTACTGATTTCATCATAAATTACCAACAATTGTTGTTGTGTCTGTGTAAGTATTTTATGTAATGGTGGAACTCTTTGCCTTCTTTTCCAGTTATTCTACCACCATGCAGTACATACAAACATTACTGCGTTCCGGTTTAAATATAGTTTATACAATGTACAGTTTCTAAAAAAAATACCATGAGAGTTATCTTGCTCACCCTGTCACTTTACATAACACAAACATGTCATAAAAACGCAAGAGCGGCGATATCTATAAATATTGGTATGCAAGTCTTACACAACACTATCTAGCCTCCAACGAAGTAAAGATAGTATTTCAAAAACCAGATAGCTGATATAATACTTATAAGAATATAATGATACATATACATACATATACACTGATGATACTGATGGACCTAAACACAGGTCATTCGTATTTACGTCTTGGGTGGAAATCGAAACAGCGACCTAGTAATCTATGGCTAGGCTTGCCACAAACTGCGCAAAAAATAAATAAAATCATCATACCTAGGTAATTAGTCCCGTGTCTACGTAAATTGCTTTTGCTCTAGTACCGTTATCTCCCTAATCTCGCTAGAAATTACATAGAATTAAGATAAACAACCCACTAAACTGTTGTTCCCACTGGTCCAATGTCCTGATCGTATCGTCACTCTTTATTTAAAAAAAAAATGGTACAATGACCTTGAAAGATTATTGGAACGTTTCGTTCCTCTTTCTTCGACGATGACTTTTCTTCGCCGGTTTTAAGTTAGCGAGATTACGCACATAACATCGAAAATGCATAGTAGGTACGCTTGGAATTCGAACAAGAGGCTCCGAATCGGCAGTCATCGTTCTCCCGACTAGACCAGCCGTAACTTTAGCAATAGCTTAAATTTAGAATGGCTATAGACCCCCAGGCTAAGAGGTCTCTTAAGACCCCCAAACCGCCATGGCCGCCGGCGATGGCGTCGACAGCACCGTCTAGTAGACTGCAATTATAGAAGATCAACCGGCGCGTGGAGAAAGCGGCTGGCGTGGGAAATTAGTTATTAGCCAAGACCTACATTTCTCCATGGAAATCAGGCCAAGGTAAGTGATATGTAGGCTCTTGGAAATTACAAAAGCTGGGGTGGACTAGTGTAATGACTTCAGCGTGCGATTCACAAGGTAGGTTCCTACGACAGGTTCAAAGACAGCCTGCACTACCGAGTTCAGTATTCACTTAATGTGGCCTTTCAACTGAATTACTGTGCTTTTTTTTCAAACATACTAGTGTTCAGTATTTAAGAGTATTGTCTCCAGAGAAATTACAAGACAAAGAGATAAATTATCTTATACTATTTTGATTTAAACTAACAAGAAAGAAATATGTAAATAGTACGGAGATTATCAAGTCCACAGACAGCCAGTAATAACTAAAAACCTAAACAAATACAGGAGTTCAAAGAGAGCATTTAAGGATCTAAGCCTTTATAAAACATGGATACAAAAACTTCAACAACAATCAAAAGAAACAAATCAAGGCAAGATATAATCGAACATGCGACAGACTTCTACAAAGAATTATGTGACAGAGAAGTCGAGATAAGGCAGGCTAAAGAGAGAAAGGCATGGAAAAAGTTGGAGGAGGCCTTTACCCAAATTGGGGTCCATATCCAAAACCCAACTGCAAGCTAACACAATCACTAACAACTAAGATTAAGATAAATACTAACAACAGTTAACAACATTGTAAATGAAATATGATTAAGGTTATGGAATAAATGGCTTAATAAATAAATAATACCATTTTAATGACGAGCGCAGTGCAGTGATTCAGACTCTTCATATTCATAGTTACATAGCACTGTGTTGTAATGGGCAAACGTACCTATTGCTTACCAAAAATCAATGCAGCATTAATAATCAAAAACATTCAAGAACCTAAGGTTGCCTACGTATAAATTAGGTACATTAGGTACTATGAATGGTAATTAATATGTACCTAGACATTGTAAAGATTACACAGAAAAGTAATTATCATAATTACTTTTTACTTTTTTAGTAATGGTCATAAAGATAATCAGAAAATTAATAAGGACTAGGTATACGAATTATTTCTTTAGTACCTATGTACTTATTACACTATGAAAAACTCAATAACACACTAACATCTAAAATTAAACTGACACTGATTTTAATAAAATTAATAATAAACTAATACATATATCATTGCCATAGGTTTTTTTTTATTTGTATTGGTATTACAAAAACCTGTTCACTGATTTGGATAAAATGTATTTATTTATATGAATTAAATCATAATAAATCATTCGGGAAGTCTACCCTATCGACCAAAAATTATTAAAATCGATTCACCCAGTCGAATGATCTGAGGTACAAACATTAAAAAATATAATCGAATAGATGACCTCCTCCTTTTTGATGCCGGTTGAAAACGATTTAACTTATCTCGATGTAACAATTATTATTTAAAATGTTTTGTTGCCATCCGGTAAATTTAATCACTCAAACAACGCAATCAGATTACATATTTCGACTATAATATTGCGTGGTGAATTCGTTACGAAACGATGGAAACCACACAAATAATTATGAGAGTCGGGAGAAAGGCAGTTGCCAAATAGCACTCAAAACTTTTACTATCAAAACACAAAGACAGCCAAGGCCTTCGAGCACCATTTCTGAACTAAGCACAATCGTAGATTTTAAACACTTACCGGATTAAAAGCAGATAATTCCTTTTTTCAAGAATGAGCGTTGAGGACACACACAATGGCACAGGTAATTATCACTTCACAAAGATTAATTTATATCGAGATTAATCGCGTATAATCGATTGTGAGGGTGGGTTCGGACGTGCGTATGCCCCGGCGGCCGCGGTAGTACTGCCGATGTGCCGATTGCCGATGCGGACAGCTGGTTGCTGGTTGCGACGGTACACTGGCTCGTGAATACAGCCTTTGGGAGCGACACAGTGAAACGTAAGCAGTGAGACATCTAACAAACTTGTCTTTCGGTTACGGTCAGAACCTTTCTTAACACAAGTATGCATCAATTTAAAATTTCACGCTCATCGTAGACCGCAGCGTCGCTTAACATCAGGCGAGACGGCGCGGCGTGGCGGTCAAGTGTAAACTTACAAAAATTAAATTAAAAAATAACTTCCTCTATTTTGAATCGAATGTTTGCAAGTAAAGAAAATATTATCTATTATGTGTCTAAGATTTCTACCGCAACGTAATATCGACATTTTCAGGGGGGGTAGACATCGACACCCTATCAAGGAATGACCTGGCATCCCAGAAGGGGAGGTAGGTCCCTTATCGCGGCTCTTCCGATTTTAGTTTTGAGTCAAACCTTTATTTTATACCAGTCCCGAGGTTTTACTCGCGTCGTTGCTATTTGTAATTTTCTTCAATAAAACTTAGCCCATATGCTATTTACTTTGAGGTTATAAACAAACTTTAAATTTGAGTACTTACCAAATTTCCAACTGCTCCGTTCAATTTCTGCATCGTGAACGAACAACAAACATCCATATATCCAATATTTTAACATTAATAATATAAGAAAAGTTATTTTAGACACACCATTACATCCTCATAAATTATGTAGGCCATGAAAGCATTATAATATTTATGATAAATCGATCGAAATTATTTTTATATAAAATATTTTATTTGTTTAACGCACTATTCCCAGTAACTGCGATAAAAAGATATTTCACCGTTGGATATATCTATCTATACGTCATCACTGAGCTTATAAAGGCTTATAGGTCTCTTTATACCAGGGGTTCCCAAACTTACTTTGTCTACAGCCCCCTTTGAGAATAAGTAATTTTTAGCGCCCCCTCTTTTTCACATACTTAAAAACTACTACAACTTCAAATTTAAGTAATTAATTATTGTGAGCTATTTTGGTCGGGGGTTAAAAACAATCGTGAACAAAGATGTCTTACCGCACAACGTTAGCTATGAGGGAAACACGCAGTAGAGTAAGGTTACCCGCTACAATGGTGAATGATGAATCATTCTCCATAACATCTCATGTTTTAGATTTGGGCTGTTGACTGTATTCTCTCAATTTCGCTGAACATTGTTATGTAAATGACTCGTTCAATTTCAAACATAGGTTTTCCCACCTACCTTATACTGGGATTTGCAAATCTATATATACATCTCTATATATATAAAAACGTTATGTTGGTTTGTGTACGCTTCAAAAACTCAAAAAGTTCTGCACCGATCAAGCTGAAATTTTAGAATGTTATATAATCCGCATCAAGGATTGTTTTTATTTAATTTTTGCATCACAATGTACCACAGCGAAGCGTGGCAGTGTACAGCTAGTATTTTATAAAATCCTACCATGAATGCCAAAGTTTGGACTTTTGGATCTTCATTGCTCTATCACGTTGTAACGTAAGAACAGTTCGAGTTGGAACGGAAATTAGGATTACAATGAGATCATAGTCTGGAAGAACACATAAATATGCTCTTTTATCCCAGGAAAATAGTGGGAACGGGAACAACGTGGGTAAAATGGCGGGACGGTGCAAGTTTTTTTTAAATTACTCGTATAAATAAATAAATATTGATAGACACTTCACACACAACACCATCTGACCCCAAACCAAGCAAACCTTGTACTGTGGAAGCCAGATAGCTGATATATATATATAGTTGACTGTCCTAGTGGCTTAGTTGGTAGTAGCTCTGCCTGCGAAGCCGAGGGTCGTGGGTTCGATCCCCCACCCAGTGCAAATATTTGTGTGATGAATTCAAATGTTTACACTGTGTCTGGGTGTTTCTATGTATAATAAGTATGTATTTAAAAAACTATATAAGTATTATATCAGCTATCTGGCTGCCATCACACAAGCTTTGCTTAGTTTAGGGTCAGATGGTGTTGTGTGTGAATTGTCCACCAATATTTATTTATTTATTTATTTATAATACTTATATATTTTTTAAATACATAATTATTATAGAAAACACCCAGGCACGGTACAAATATTTGAATTCATCACACAAACATTAAGTCAGGCCACTTATGGAGTTCTTTTAATCCTACTTTATATTATATGCAACTTCCTTCTAATATTAGGTATAAATGTGAAAAATTGTGTATCTGCGTATAAATTTATGTACTCGTATATACGAGCTCGGAGCGTTTAAACATGATTGGACGATGGTAGCTCAGGACCGGATAAAGTGAAGGGAATTGGGGGAGACCTTTGCCTAGCAGTGGGACAGTTGAGGTTAAATAAAAAAAAAAAAGTAAGGATTCCTAATTTTTTTTAAAATATAATATAGCATATGTTACTCGGGGATAATGTAGCTTTCCAAAGGTGAAAGAATTTTTTAAATCGGTCCAGTAGTTTCGGAGCCTATTCATTACAAACAAACAAATCTTTCCTCTTTATAATATTAGTATAGACATATAGATGTTTGTTATTTTTTCAAGCAAAAACTACACAACGGATCTGCATGAAACTAGTATACAGATAGACAATAGTCGGGAATAATTTATTTTATGCTATTTTTAACGAGACCGGGAACTACGCGAGTGAAACCGCGCGGCGCTGCTACCAATATTACATATTATAAATGTAAAGTTTGAACGTCTGTTGCTAAATCACGTCGGAACGGCTGAACAACAGGTCTACTACGGAGTCCGATAAACGATATATCGGCCGAAGTTATGGACGTTATCCCACGAAACACAATCGGTCGGTTGATGACAAAAAAACTGTCAAATCAGCGTCGGTAGACTTGCAGATCAGGTTGGTTATGGGAACACAGATAATATGTACCTACTAGCCTCGAATAGCGCATAGGCTACTTTTTATCACGATAAAAACAGGGAAATCGCAGGCAAACACCCAGGGTGCTGCTAGTATAAACTAAGCATCAAAATTGTTATGCTAATAAACACTGCAAAATATGCAGTAATGTTCTCGAATCTTCGATAATTCGTTTGCGTTTCAACGGTTTCAATTATCATAAAATTAACAATGTTTGAAGTTTAACTATTCAAACAGCAGTAATTAATTTAATCTCTTTAATTTAAAAACTAATCTATGCATAAATACATCAGCAGAATAATAATGGTAATACAAATCACAGGTTTATTTCTGTTTGTACTTCTCGTAGATAGAAAAGAAAAAACGAAAAGGATAAATAAATTGCAGTCATAGGAACTGCTGATAGAAGTGAAAACTTGTAACTCAGAATTTGATAGCTTACTTTGGAAACTACGCGGGTGAATCCGGAGGGCGTGGCCATGAGCATGGCCATCTATAAATGCCGACGCATTTATAGATGGCCAATGCGAAATGCCGTCGCATTTCTGGATGGCCAATTGCCATGGTTCCGTGTTTACCCGAAGATTTCTTAACATTCCCGAGCGTGACGCTAGAATTCAATTCATAGCCCACGAAAAATCTGCCTGAGGCGCGCCAAAAGAAGTTTTCACTTCAAAAATACTATAGTAACGTACCGATCTTCCTGGAGCAAAGGTTGGCCATTGCCCTTCAACGTGGGAACACAGCGAGCGTCACGGGTACCTTTCCGCCGGGAACGGTTCGGGGTGGGTTATTTGGGGAGTAGTTTTAGGTAAAAATTGACATGCTTTATACGTTGACATTTTGGTATTAACAAAATAAGATAACAGTGACGTAAATAATAACATAATTTATTGTAGCTTCAGCTTAGGAACATCAACTATGTAACAATGTCGCTTTTTTGAGATACGAGAAGTCCAATAGAAGAAATGGCAAGGTGGTCTTAGATCAAGCAGATCTAGTGCGCCATCTCCGAAATGTATCCGATCTGTGAGTGATCAAGACTTTGAAGTCTTTTACGCACACGAGTGTCATTGACTATGAGACTTTTGGCACTTCTCCATCAATCCAATCGATTACATAGCCTCCAGCTGATACTTAGCCGATCCATCCCAAAGGTGCGAGCAGTACTCCATACAGGAGCGAATCTGTGCTTGGTATAACGTGAGCAACTGTTCAGAGTAACTGTTCAGAATTGAAGTATCTTCGCACCTTTGACAAACAAAATAAGTAAAATCTTGTAAAACATATCTAATAAAAGTTTAGTCCTATAATAAAAAAAACTACAGATATTAGAGTGAGATTATAATCTCCCAGTATTAGTTTGTAATCTTACGCCGTTGGATTATAATCTAACCATTTTTAACCCCCGACCAAAAAAAGGTGTGTTATAAGTTTGACGTCGATGTCTGTCTGTCTGTCTGTCTGTGTGTGTGTGTGTCTGTGGCACCGTAGAGCTCAAACGGATGAGCCGATTTCGATGCAGTTTTTTTTATTTGAAGGTTAATATCCGTGCGGATGTTCTTAGCTATGTTTGGTTAATATCGATTCAAGATGGCCTTCTCCACAAAATGGCGGACAAAATATTTCTTCACAACCTACCTCAATATGGGTATCAAATGAAAGGGCTTGACTAGTAGAATACTATATATTATAACAAATTTCAAATCTAAGATGGCCGCCACCACAAAATGGCGGTTTACATTATTTTTTCACTACTACCTCAATATGGGTATCAAACGAAAGGTATTAACTAGTAGAATACTTTGCATTATGACAAATTTCAAATCCAAGATGGCCGCTACTACAAATTGGCGAAATTTATTTCTTTTTTCACAACTACCTCGATATGGGTATCAAATGAAAGGGCTTGACTATTGATATAGTAAAATGTTGTAAAGATAACAAATCTGAGGTAGTCGGGGGTTAGTCAAAATTTTTAATTTTGTTTTTGTTACCATATTACGGTGATTCCCGTGTTCGTAGTTGTGTGCTGTAACGCGCTGCTGTCGGTATCGCATACGTTTTCTGTTTACCCTTGTATTGAAGAACGCAAAACACGCATTGAGATTTGTGTAGGAACGAGAGTTTAACCTCAGGGCCACGTTTTACAGCGGGCACGTGTATAAACACGGCGCTGATTTTTATACAATTTACAGAAAACTCCGGCTGACGAGGTAAGCGGATTAAACGATTAAGATTATTTGTGGACGCGATATAGACGAATATTATTAATGCTATAGTTTATCAGAGCTCTTCGTTGGGTGCTCGCGTTTGTAGATAATACCAGTTTTTTTATGACAGTGAAATGAGACGAGAAAGACGAATGCGTGATTGTAAGCAACGCAAATGCAGCCCACTAAATGTTCACACTGTTGGGATTCGAAGCCTTCTGGCGCAAGGAGAGAGTCGAAGCCATAATCTGCCTTACAGTGGATGAGCGAGATATTTTCTGCTTTCGCTCCTACACCTCACACGATCGCTGGCTGTCGAGTATCTTGATTAAGATGCAGCGAGAGATCCGTCCTCACCACCGCGGTTAGTGATAGCCTGTGATAGCCACGGCTCCGCTTGCGCGGAGATAGCAGCCCTTAGCCCACTGACCATTCTGATAATTGCTCGTAGATGACCCTCATTTGGAAGGCTTAGAAATTTTATCCTTCTACTGAGCCTGCTAATCAGAGTGCTCGTAAGAGTACCCTTGAAATCTGGGTGACGAGCGCAGTGCAGTGCTACTCGTAGGTAATGATTTGGACTCTTCATGTTCCAATGGCTGCGTGTCATTGTACTGTTATGTGGCAGGCATGTTCTTTACCATCAGGCGCATGTCCTGCTCGTCTAGTCATTCTTTATTTAAATATATATGTATTCACAAAATTAAAATTATTTAAATATTTTTTTCTAAGTATTATCTCTCCATCGATTAGAAGGTTGTCCGTCAGTCATTCGCTTATAACAAGGCCTTTTACGTATTTAGTTAGAGCGAATTCTGTTAAGAACATGTTTTTTGGCTGATGACGTCATTACAAAACAAATTGTTACCATGACGAATGAAAATATGTCACGTACTACGCTGAAGTGGGGGGTTCTCTTTTAAAGACAATTCCAAATTCACAAAGGCCTATATTGGTTGTTAGGCTGTATTTATTAGCTTCGCCTATTAAGGATATTATTAAGTTATCTCTAGTTTAAAAAAAAAAATACTTACGTAAAATTGATCCCAACTATGAAACGTAGCTGAAACACATTATATAAATCTATTTATTATAAATTATAACTAACAGCGCTTCTCGGTTTTACCCGCATATTCCTCGTTCCCGTTGATTTCTCGCGAGAAAAAGTAGCTTATGTGTTTTCAAGATTTTAGTTTAACTGTGTCTCAATTCAACTTGCAGATGTCTATCAAGGACAGAAATGCGGCCGTGGTGGAGGCTCTGGGCAGCTTAGGCAAAAGACGATGTCGAGTCGATTACTATCGGAATCCCAACCGGTACTGATCGGCTCAACAGACGAAATCCGACTAAAATGTTCACAACATCCCCCTGTTTTCCCCGTCTTCTCCTAATCCAAGAAATATGTAAAATAAATGTAATTGTAATGACAAAGGTCACGGACCCCGGAGTCTGTGGAGTGGCTAAAATTAATTTAAAAAAAACTGTATCTCAAATTCCAACTCAATTCGTTTCATTCCAGATTTAGATGTCACATTTATAGAACGGTAGCGGGAACTACGAAGGCTGTATTTTACGTCTGTAATTTCGCCTAATCCTACGACGTACAGAGACCGCGGAGTAGTCATTATTAGGAGTACATCAGTGATCTGATAAATTCGAAGCGCGTCTCCGAATCATTCGCCGCATGACGTCAATGCCATCTATCTATCGGCGGCTGTATTCACGGCGACCATAACGATACACCGAGACAGGAGCCGAGCGTCTACCGTCCGACTAAAACTGTCTTAGCTATGACGTAGCTCTCTCTTTTCTTCTCGCTTGAAATGACAGAGACATCAATTGCAAAGTTATTTAGTTAGGGGCCGGTGTCAGCCGGCTTGCGATTACGAAGCATGTTCCTTCTAGATTTCAATTCATTGATTACTTTCAAACAAAACCTGAAACAACTGCAGAGAAACGCTGCAAAATGGCCAGCTATCAATTTTTGTCGGATACATTCCAGAACATTTATTGACGTGACAACGTCTTATAAATTGGTTTGCCGGGTGACACTTCAAGAAACTGCGTTACGCTCCGCTCACGTTATGAGAGGCACGCGTCCCTTCCACTCGGGCATGGTTAGCCCGCCTAAGAGCGAGAGAGACAGACATAAAAAGTGGAAGGCACGCGTCCCTTCCGTAAAATTATTTTACCACTCAAAGTCGTTGTCACGTAAAACTTTCGCCCGTATACCGACTTTACAGGCAACCAATTTTTTTTATTATTATTTTTATAATTTGCTTGTTTCTAAGTATCTATATTTTCCTTTTTAATCAACCCTTTTTTATTGTTAAACTCGTAACAAATACTAGCACATATAATCATGCTGTATACGTATCCATTAGGAATACTGTCTAGATCTAAACTTAAGTTCTAATCTAACTATACACTGTATCGGCTGTATTGTGTTGTACGTATTAAAAAAATATATAGAACAACTTAGCTGCGTGATCTACATTATCCATTTTTCTATCGGACTATTGTTGGCTCGAAAAAGCGACATTATTTCATGGTTGATGTTCCCAAGAAGGTTTGAGCCTACTTTTGTGATAAGAACGTCTAGGCTGTGGGATGGTTTAACTTAGTGGGGGGTTTGATGGTTCCAATCTTGGTGTCTTCTAACGGGAAAGGGAACTACTCAGGTAAAACCGCGAGCCCTGCTAGTACTAAAAACCTTTTAAACCTTTTTGTTACGGTGATTAGGTAATTAAACTCTTTGGTGATTAGGGTCAAGTAATACTGGTCACTATTCACTACACGAGTTTAGCGCACTGGTACCAGTGAATAGCTGCCGCTAAACCCAACGATAACATTTCAACCAGCAGCTGCCACATCCCGCATACAAATGTACACATGATAAGGAGCATATTAGTAACACTATTTATGACCCACGGTGTAAACCCATTGAAACGGTGTGATTTATCGAGACAAAAAAAATGCTAGTCATATGGACTGTCGATAGAAGTTAAAACTTATAACTTACAAGCAGGGCGTCCCGGCTTCGCCCGTGTGCATAATATATGTATAGCCTATACGCCTATAGCATTCAGGGATCACATCACCTACTCATCTAACGGTGATAGATTTTTTGAAGTCGCTAGCTTGAAGTGGAAATGGGCTGGACACATCTGCTGCATGTCAAATGATCATTGGGCCAAGATCACTACACAGTGGAAGCCAGACCGCAATAGACGTTGTGGTAGACCATCTAAGCGATGGCGGGATGAACTCTACAAACATCTCAATGATTGGGATATACTGGCTCAGGATAGAGACATGGGGAAAGAGGGAGGCCTTTGCCCAGCATTGGGACATTTCAGACTCTTAATAATAATAAAAAGATATACGAGTCATCACCACTAGCTGTAACGGTGATAAATCTTAACGAAACCGGCATTTTCCAAAAGAGCAATTGTCTTCGTAACACAATAGGTACCTAGTGAGTCTGTGCACTGAGCTGTATAGGTTTTGATTGTGTTTCCCACGCGTATGCAGGGATTTCAAACAGGGCGTTTTCAAGATGCAAAAAGACCTGTCAAAGACAGTTCCGCATTTCACCATAGGTGGCGCCAATGTTTTATTTTGTTAGAGAAATTTCAAAAAAACAAACAAAAATCCGCAAAATTTACAACTATCTTTGACAAGTCAATTTGCATCTGGAAAACGCCTTATTGACTACACCCTGAAACTTGTGAAATGAAAAGTTCTCACTACGTCTTGTGAACCGTGTACAAATACAAATACAACAATCTTTATTGCTGTTTACAGATAAGATAAGGTGATACATTAAGGTGAACAATTTAAAGTTGACCCATACAAACTGGCCTCTTCTTCTAGAGGCATGCAATATGTCTGTGTGTTGGTACCAAACTATTAAACCGAGAATATTCCTCGCCGCTATGGTTCTCCTTGAGGCGGCAGTTTTGGCAACGGCTTCATCTCGAGCGCGGGACTGATTGATATAATGTTGTTTACATTCCTAATTAGTTAAGGACGGACCATTTTATACTGACGCTTCAAAACGAAATTAAACCTTTTAAATTGTAATGGTAGGACCAAAGGATTTTACTACGTATAGAGTTAGATTTTCCGCACGGTTATTTTGTGTCAATCGTAAGCAGACGACGTGCATCACAGATTATAAACCTCAGATGTTACAGTTGCCGTGCATACTTTCAATGGCAACAGAGTGATGTCCCGCGGCAAAAGTATGACAATTCCACAAGAGCGACAAGGTAAGAAAGATGCTACCCGTGCTTTCGGTGTAAAGCGTTTGTTCCAACCACAGACTAAGTAGAGATACACTCCAACTCTATACGTCATCATCATCATCATCAACCGCAAGACATCCACTGCTGAATATAGGCCTCCCCCCTAGATTTCCACAACGAACGGTCCTGCGCAACCTGCAACCAGCGGTTTCCAGCGACCTTTGTGAGGTCATCTGTCCATCTAGTGGGAGGCCGTCCAACACTGCGTCCAACTCTATACGTAGTATATGCAAACTTTTTGGGTAGGACTCTTTGCAAAGTCCGCCTGGGGACTACTGAGTAATGTACAAACATCACTGAGTTTAACTCTGAAAGACAATGTCTCCAAAGAAATTTCAGAGCACAGAGATAAATCATCTAATATCTCTGGGCGATAAGTAATGGGGATCTTCATGTTCTAATAGCTGCGTGAGTCTGCTGTTGTGCACAGACGTGTTGCTAACGATCAGGCATATGCCCTGCTAGTCCTGTCACTCTATATTGGTGTCACGGTTGCCCGGAAGATATTGCACTAAGCGTAATAATGTTCTTAAGTTTCTCTTCCATATTATTCTCTCCTTCTCAATGGCTTCTAGTAAAGAGTTTTCATATATCATTGAAATATATTAAGGGCAACAAAGCCAAAGCAATGGTGGCATACGTACATCGAATTGCAACCTTCTTATCCTAGATCTAAGTACAGGAGCTGTGGGGTACGCATGCGCTCTCCCCAAACCGCAGCACCAGCTAATCGCCTGATATCTCAGTTAAATACTCAAATTGTGTACATACAGTTATTTTCCGCGTTCGATCTGCGCACTTATCAGCCGTCCTAGATAATGTCAGCACAGAGGTTACTCGGCGACCGGCCACTATAGTACCGCCCGGCCTATAGTATCACAAAGTTCATATACCTATTAACTACATAATTAAATTAATAAATAGTTCCAAACTGAACTAGAAATAAATAGGGCAGTGTCTTGCTACGATTATTTTAAATGTGTGAAAATAATAAGACATTTTTTAACAATAATAATTTGAAAAATAAATTAATAATGGTGACTAAATCACACACACCATCTGGCGCCCTACAACTAAACAAAGCTTGTTGTACTATGACGGCCAGATAGCAGATATAATACTTACATTGTTGTAAATACATACTTATTATACAAACACCCAGACACAGTACGAATATTTGAATTCATCACACAAATATTTGCACTGGGTGGGAAACGAATCCACGACCCTCGGCCTCGCAGGCAGAGTTACTACATACTAAGCCACGAGGGCAGTCAGCATTAACATTTTCTTACATACATTTCCGCATATCCACCATGCAAGGACGTGGTGGCGTATGTCGGGCTCGACACCACGGAAGGACATGGTACCGACTGAAACCCTCACAGATTTCTCCAGCCGCGAGTTGGCGGCCGAGTCGCGGGACCGCCCTTGCTGTCGACCACCTTCTTTCTTCCTTTCTTCTTTCCTCCTTTTGCTACCGAGTACTTTGCTAATCAGTGTGCTAACAGAGGACCCTCATCAGGAAGACTTAGGACTTTAAGAGTACATTCCGAGTAACCTTCCCCCCGAACTTCTAGACGCGCTACTCGAATAGCGGGGAGCGTGAGTAGAAATACCCTGCCGGCCGGGATTAGCCATAACATGCTTCCACCGAAGCAAGCTGTTATGTGTTTGTTGTGTGACGCCCAGGGTACACTCCGCGAGGTATAAACTGAGCTTTGCATTAGTGTGAGTGATCACCAATCAGGCAGGAGCTTGAAATTTTGTCCGCGAGGTATAGGCGGAGCTTTGCATTAGTGTGAGTGATCACCAATCAGGCAGGAGCGCGGCGAGACAGAATGGCGCCGCGCCTAAGGCCGGTTGTCACACCTACACTATCCATGTACACTCAAACAAATGCAAAGCTCAGCTTATGCCTCGCGCAGTGTACACCACGTGAATATAATTTAAATGGAAACATTCCTTTAAAACCGGAACGCAGTGATGCTTGCATACTTGGCGGTAGCATAACTGGCAATGGTTGTGGTACTTCCCCAGACAGACTCAGTAGAGTCGTCACAGCGTATTCCCGAGAACGAGCAGAAATATCTTACAAAAATCCAGTTATACTGTTACTTAACATACCGCTAATTAAAATAAAAACCGGAAACAGGAAACTTGATTATGTGTGTCGATAATGTTATTACGATCGCAGGTGGGGTGATTTCAGTTCAAGTTACGCATTCACTTTCAATTCAGACGCATGTTGGGAGCTCAAACGTGTGTTTGCACTTTGCTAGTCGACGTTTTTAGGGTTCCGTAGCCACGGTAGCCAAATGGCAAAATACGGGACCCTTATAGATTCGTCATGTCTGTCTGTCCGTCCGTATGTCACAGCCACTTTTCTCCGAAACTATAAGAGCTATACTATTGAAACTAGGTAAGTAGATGTATTTTGTGAACCGCATTAAGATTTTCGTACAAAAAATAGAAAAAACAATTAAATTTGGAAGTGCCCCACTCCCAAGTGTGGAGTGTGGAGTACTTAGAACTGAAACTCACAATATTTTTTTCCATCAAAACCATACGTGTGTGTTATCTATGGATAGGTCTTTAAAAATTATATTGAGGTTTCTAACAATTTTTTTTTCTAAACTGTTTAGTTTGCGCGATAGACTCTTCCAAAGTGGTATAATGCACGGGGTTGATGTGTCCCCCCTCCGCCCTGTAACTTCTAAAATAAGAAAATGACAAAAATATATGATGTACATTACCATGTAAACTATCAACGAAAATTGGTTTGAATGAGATCTAGTAAGTAGGTTTTATTTTGATACGTCATAAATTGACTATTGTTAAAACACTGATTAGAGTAACATAACACAAACGAACTACAAGAACTTTTATACTATGTTACTTGCTACTACGGAAGCCTTCATGGGCGAGTCCGCCTCGCACTTGACCACTTTTATTTTTTGTTTTATTTTTTTGAAGTGAAAACTTCTTTTGGCGCGCCATAAATTTTTCGTGGGCTGTAAATTGAATTCTAGTGTCACGCTCGGGAATGATAAGAAATCTTCGGGTAAACTTGGGAACATGGCCATTGGCCATCTAGAAATGCGAGCATTTCCCGTTGGCTGCTAGACATGCTGACGCATTTATAGATGGCCATGCTCATGGCCACGCCCTCCGGTTCCCCCGTGTAGTTTCCAAAGTTAATAATAACTTGTAAATAAAATTCTGAGTTATAAGTTATGATTCGCATTTATAATATGCCTAACGTGCGATTAACCAAAGTGAGAAAACAGGGAATCTTTAATAAGATATTAATGTTTAACAAGCTTCCTCGTAGCTTAACTAAACTGCATCAAAATGATTTTAAGCGAAAACTTAAAGACTTTTTTGAATACAATCCATTTTATTCGATAAATGAATTTATGGAAATGCCTTTGACAGAATCTTCATTCTTGCTTGAACCCAATGGTACAGGGTAGGAATGCAAATATATATTTATTTAAATTACATCAATTTTATAATTATTTTAAATATTTGTTTCGCATGAAAATGACATTTATGTAAATTTGACATATTTTGCTTATGCAAAAAAAAAAAAAAATGTTTTTCTCAAATTTTTGACCTCATGAATTTATTATAATTGTGAAAATGTATCTGATTTATATATTTGTCTTCTACATTTATTTTATTCACGTGACATTCTATATCTCTTAATGAAATATTTAGTTTTATTTTATTTTTATATTTAAATTCAGTATTTTTTTTTTTTTTTTGTAATTGTAATAGCTTGCTTTTTAGATTGATTTGTTTCTTATAAACTTGTATGATTGACGTGCCCAGTGTAACATAAGTGGTTATAAGGTGAATAAATATATTATTATTCACGTATATCTATATTTCCTTAAGTCTAAGTTTTTACAATATTTATATAAAATAACATAAAAACATTATAAAAACCTAAACCTAGTTTGCCGCCAGCAGCGGGGCAGGGCCCAAGCTACCGGTGGTTAGGGCTGCAGACTGAGGAACCTCCTGACGATGCGCGCCGTGTCGAGGATGACCGCCTTCTGCATCTGACCTTTAATCCAACCGTCTAGCGAAAGTCTCTTGAGATGTTGGTCGAGACTTTTCGCTACAAGGCCGTTTGCCGACACAACTATTGGGACTATGATCGTCGAATCAACATCCCACATGGCGGTAACCTCATGAGCCAAGTCAAGGTACTTGCTAAGCTTGTCCTTCTCAGCTTTCACGAGGTTCTCGTCATGTGGTATGGTGATACCGACGATCACAGCCGACGCTGAGACCGGTCTACCAGCACGATATCAGGCTTATTGGCAACAATAGTCCTGTCCGTGATGATAGAGCGGTCCCAGTAGAGCAACGCACGACCATTCTCGAGAACTGGCAGAGGTGCGTACTTATAGTACGGCACCTCGGACTCGACAAGGCCGTGTCGAAGAGCAAGTTGCTGATGGATGATCCTGGCTACTAGGTTATGTCTGTGCAAGTACTCGCCGTTAGCAAGATGCGAACAACCGGAAATAACATGACGAAGAGATTCGCCTGGACGGCGGCATGCCCGACAAATGTCGACCGTACCGTCCTTCATTATGTATTTCCGGTAATTGTTCGTCTTGATAACTTCGTCAGCAATTGCACAGGCAAAACCCTCGGTTTCTCAAAGAGGTCCCCGAAGCGTAGCCAGTTCACCGACGCGAGCAAATTCACATCGGGGCCCGTCAGGGCCGATAGAACCGCCCGTGCAGCTCCTTGCTCTTCCATACTTCCTTGCGATCATCAGTGCTGAGCACCGATGGTTTGCGCCAGTTCTCGTTTGCCATTGAAAGAGGCGTGAAGCTTCTGTCAACTGCCACAACATCACGATGCATCCCGGACTCACTGTTGCGGAAATAATCCCTAAGACTGCATACCTCGCGGTTGTGAAGGTTCTTGGCATTTAAAAAGCCTCGACCTCCACACTTCCGCGGGATATACAGCCTCATAACAGATGAGCGCGGGTGTAGCATTCGGTGTGTTGTGAGCAGTTGACGGACCTTTCTGTCCAGGGCGTCGAGTTCAGTCTGAGTCCATCTCAGTATGCCAAAGGAGTATATCAGCAGAGGCATTACCCAACCGTTGAAGGCTCGCACCTTGTTACCGCCTGACAGAAGACTTTTGAGTACTTTTGTCAGCCGGCACAAGAAGCGCTCCTTCACCGATTTCTTAATGTCATCTGCTGATATACCCAAAGACTGTGACATACCGAGATATTTAGGTCTCGTCTTCGGAGAGAGATCTGAGAGTTATAGTCTCGGAAAGTTGTAAATTCTCTGAATTTACTACTTTCCCTCGCTGTACATGCATGACCGCACACTTGTCTACACCGAACTCCATCTTGATGGCGTTACTAAAAACCTCCGTGGTTTTTAATAGCTCCAACAAGTCTTCGTTTGCGTTTCGGTGCAAAAAGTTTGAGGTCGTCCATGTACAACAAATGAGATATAACCTCACCTCCTCTACGAAGACGATAATCTAACTCTGAATCCTTCAGCAGAGTGCTGAGAGGATTCAGACTTAGGCAGAACCATAGGGACTTAGACTGTCACCCTGAAAATGCCTCTTTCAATCCTAATCAAGTCCTCCGAAACAAAAGAGCTGTCTACGCTACCTGGTTGACGAAGGACTGTGACCCACTGTCCCATGCATTTGCTTAGAAAAGATTTTAGAGTTGGATTTATTTTGTACAACTCTAAAACCCTTTCTAGCCATGAATGGGGCACCGCATCATAGGCCTTCTTATAGTCAATCCAAGCAGCAGAGAGGGCTCCTTTGTTTCGTTTGACTTGTTGGCAAATGGTCGTGTCAATGAGGAGCAGCTCCTTAGTACCACGGGACCCAATCTTACATCCATTCTGAGAGGAGGCCAAAACGTTATTCGCTACAATATGCGCATTTATTTTTGCTCTCAGAATGGATGTAAGCAGCTTGTAGATGGTAGGTAAGCACGTAATGGGTCTGTAGTTCTTCGGTTCCGTGGTACTACCAGACTTATGGAGCAGGAAGGTGACTCCGGTGGTCAAGAAACTGGGAAGAGAACCCGTCTCCAGGGCTTCTTGGAATTGTGTTGCCAAACGTTCATGTGAGCACCGAAACCATTTTATCCAGAAGTTGTGCAATCCGTCCGGTCCAGGACTTTTCCAGTTCTGAGCCGTCCGGATAGCACAACTAACGTCTATGGAGTCGATTGTAATAGACTCCATGGGTTCGATAACCTCACATGCACGTTCGATAACACGCATCCAGCTCCCTCCGTGTGCTCGACAGGCACCGACCAGATGCTGCGCCAGAAACTTTTCATAGCGCTGACATCCGGTAGCTGCATGTCGTTCACACGTGGACTCGTAGTTCCCTCCCAGCTTCGGTACACCTTCCTTTGATCGCTCTGGAAGTCGCGATTTTGCCGATATCGATTCACACGCTCTCTGTAGCGGCGAATACGGTTTGCCCACGCATAAACTTTCTGCTTCAGATAGTCAATACGTTCCGTAACATTGGCAAGATAGTGCTGAGGACTGATACCAGTCCCAGCGAATGCCTGTGTTACGAAACGCATGACTCGGGGACGACTGTTCCCTGTCTGAAGCAGATTAGCTTTTGCAATAAGAACCCTGAATTTGCTGATACGCCGTTCTATTCGCACTTGCCATGCGGGTGCATCTCCGGCGGTTCGCGTTGTACGGTCAGTGTCTGGGAACTTGACACGTGCAACGCGACACACCGCGATAGCACCACAGTACACAGAATAGAATGGGTATCAGTCAAATCCTTGCTAGTTCCCAGGTAGGGCACTAGCAAAGTATTCAGGGCTCCCATCAAAGCCAAATTACGTCTATGTGTGGGCAAACGCGGTAAGCGCGGCCTAGAGTTGGGTGTGGATCTATACCGCAAGATTGCGTCTTCCAGAGTACTCCTCAGTTGCCCTCTTACCTGATCAGATACTTAACTACTCGCCGAGTCTTCCTCCTCGATGTCGGAGTCGACCTGGGCCGCAAGTGTCGCCACTGACGTCGGCACTGAGGCCAGTGTCAGGGTCGACGACGCGGCGGGCGGATCCCGAGTCGAGGCAGAAACTGGGCGAGTACGTTGTTCCTCCAGGCGTAGCCGATCAAGTACCGAGCCATCCAGCAGATTGCAGCGCCAGATGGCTCTTACTTGATCAGAGAGTCGTTGAGCGGACACGGCGACGGTCGGTTCGAGGGCCTGAAACAGAAGCAGCATCCTGGCACAGTACGCGGTCAGGTTGGTTCCTCCCTCTGTAGCCCTGTAATAGGCGCGCATGCAGTTCTCATTCATTTGTTGAGTCCATCGCATGCGACGCACTACACCACCGGTAGCGAGGGCCGGGCGCGAGGCAGATTGCCTCACAGGCCCCAAGCGTGCCGGCAGCGGCGGATGGCCACGACGTCCTGATCTTGTGGGCGGTGGAATCCGCGTCGTGTCCTCGTCGCTCGTCGAGGCGCTCGTGTCGGGGGGAGTCACAAACACTTCATCCTCCGACGATGAACTCGACGGCGACGGGACACGAACTGGTGACAAACGTGCGTTTGGTGGGTCCGCTCCATGTCTTCCTCTCGACCGTGTTATCATTATTGAGCTATATATCCATTTCTTGAGTTGTTTGACGATTATGTAAATGTTTTTGTGAATTTTTGGTTGACAGCCTGTTGTCAAAATGCATGTTGGTTATTTTATGGAAAATTAGGTTTTATACGGTTACTTTTTAATGATTTCTGTATTGCTTCAGGTTTTTCTTGTGAGTTCTTTGTAAATACTGGGTAAAACAACAAAAATAAAGGAAAAAACTCAATAAAATTCAACTTGGTACAAAAGGAACGACATATTGAGACAGCGGTTTTTTTTTTTTTTTTTTTTTTTTTTATTATTATTATTAATATTGGTAAGATTAGCGACTCACAAGCTTCGGGGTCCGTAACTTTTGTCATTTGGGTACTATTTTTTAATAAAGCTTTGATTAGGAGAGTTGTGTAGTGGTAGGACTCTTGGCAGAGTCTGCCTGGGGAAGTACCACACCTTTGCCAGTTATTCTACCGCCAAGCAGTAATATGCAAACATCACTGTGTTCCGGTTTGAAGGGCAATGTTTCCAGAGAAATTACAGGGCTTAGAGATATAACATCTTAGATCTCCGGGTGACGAACGCAGTGCAGTACTAGGTAATGATATGGACTCCCCATGTTCCAATAGCTGCGTGTCACTGTGCTGTTATGTGGCAGGCATGTTGCTTACCATCAGGCACATGTCCTGCTCGTCTTACTTTGTTTAAAAAAAATTGAATATAAGGGGGAGGTAGAGAACATTTTAAACCTAATTCTAGTATTCTTTAGTCCAATTTCGAGCTGTGCAAATTACGTATTAACGAAAGAATACCTAGCTGTGTAATTTCCCATCCAGAGATGATAGTTATTCACAATGCATTATACACAAACCCTTTAGAATAAGCATACTGTGCAACCTTCTCTCCATTGTAATATGTATGGTACTTGTACTACAGCGCAGAAAGCAAGAGTGGAACGAACGTGTTTCATAATTCAAGAGATGTGGCGGATATGGTCTGATGTCGATAAATCTATTATTATCTTGTGTAAACAAGATTAACAGAACTTTTAAATATACTCGTATGTGTAATCAGATCTCTTAGGACAAAACTGTGTAGTTGCCTTATTTTTAACCGACATCAAAAAAGGAGGAGGTTCTATGACAGAGTGTTATCGACTAAACCTCCTAGATCGTGGTATTAGTAGTATTCTACCACGTTCCCACATTTAACGCTTACTGTGGGAACGCGGTATCGCCTTCGCATTATCACACAATTTATACATTCATTTATTATATTCGAATGCTTGTATTGCCCCTTTACAGCAATCTTGAGATATTAATTTAAATTACTTTAATTGTTTTTTTTTCTGACGAAACATATTTTAAGCGCTATTACTCATTGTTTAACAATGTTTTGGAGTGAATAATGTTAATGGATGGTTTAAATCTTTATATCTCTTTGTATAAAAATGTTATGTTGGTTTGTGTACGCTTCAAAAACTCAAAAAGTTCTGCACCGATCGAGCTGAAATTTTAGAATGATATAAAATCCGCATCAAGGATTGTTTTATCTAATTTTTGCATCACAATGTGCCACAGCAAAGCGTGATAGGGTACAGCTAGTATGTTCATAAAAATATTATATCCTATTCATTCTTCCGCGAACCCGCTGATGCTTGCCCGTCTCCAGGCCTTCCTATGGAGACACCCTGTTACCAACGCCCCTGAACCCAAGATACGCCATAAATATCTTAAATAATAATAATTCCGATCCTTATTAAGCCCTATGTACCCACTGTTTTCAATATAATTTTGTGTATGGCGCTTGTATCAACCGTTTAGCGAAAATCTCTGAAGATGCGGAAGAAGGCGGAGGCTTTCACAATACCATATTATTAAGAAACATTTTTTCTATCGGAATGCTCGTAGCTCGAAAAAGCGACATCGTTTCATGGTCGATGTTCCAAAGACACGAACGAAGAGATTTGACTCTACTTTTGTGATAAGAACGTCTAGGCTGTGGAATACGTTGCCTGAGTGGGTTTTCCCCGATGGTTACAATCTTTGTGTCTTCAAATCGAGAGTGAATCGGTTTCTTCTAGTTAAACACGCTCCATCGTAGACCGCATCGTCGCTTAACATCAGGCGAGATGGCGGTCAAGTGTAAAACTATATAAGTTAAAAAAAATTGGTTGTCTTTAAAGTCGGTTGGTTTACAGACGATAGTTTGACATGACAACGTCATAACAATACAATGAGCGTAACGGGACATAACGGGATACTTTTTCGTGCATGCAGCCGGCGTTCATCGATTTATTAGACGTTGTCACGTCAAAAACGTTTAGGCTGAAGCCTCTCCACATTCTTTCCAATAGTAGTTTTTTCCAATTCTATCTGAAATATTACCACATTCTTTGACGTATTAAATTACAAAGATAAAGTTAAAATTGGAACAAGGTAATTAGAAAAAAACCAAGATAATGTAATTCGCACTAACGTTGTAGTTTTAAATAATCATGAGTGAATGTAATAATGATATTTTATAATATGTAATTGCTTAAACAATTTTTTTTTAAATTGTACCCTACGCTGCTTTTGTGAAGACATTTATTTGACTTTGATATTTATTATATCGATCAGACATTACAAGTCTAGTGATTAGTAATTCTGTAAACATATTTATTATACGTATTCTACATTTTTTCTTATTTCAAAGCATAGCTCGATATAAACAACATCGTTGATTAATTAACACATTGTTATCCTCGTCAAAGACTGTCACAAAAAAGACGAGACGGCGGCCGTACGGAAATACATTATTGAAATAAAAATTGCTTCAAGTTCCTTATAAACTTATTATAAACCTATTGTATTTTATTATAGTTATAATTTATTTACATTCTATGAAGTTATATTTTTACCCCCATAGCAAAATCAGTCGTGTCGTGTCTGTGGTGTCGTATCTTCCGAACATCGTTCATCATCGGACGTCATAATCAGCCATTTCAATATAATCACTTCTTTTGATAAATACGCTAGGAATCTTAGATGCATAATTGATATTATTTCAGCCACCAGCCGACTTGGTGGATTATGGTTTTGACATCGATATAAACCAATGGATGTGCCCTCCCAAACTTCAGGCGTACGGAATTATGCCATCGTTGGGAAGAGTGAGCTCACTTTTTCCGTTCTAGTCGGTTACAGTAAGCAGTGAACGCCGGACGTTTTTACCTATCACTATTCGTTGTCAACAGCCAAAACAAGTAGAACAACAGCATACCTCGCCACTAGCGATTCTTAGGGGTCAAGTAGATTGATTGTGTAAACCACTTACGATACTCCCAGAGACGCAGTTTACTACCAATTTGAAGGTGCTCAGAGCACATCTATTAGTTTATATCGATGGGTGATGATGGGAACACAAACTGGACTGCCAATTCCAAGCCGAAATAACATTTTGGAAACCGTGTAAAAATCAATAAATATTGAAAATACATAACTGGGTAAACTATTTGTAAACTACCCCTTATCTTCGACAGGTTCACGATTAGAAAGATTAAACGTAATTAAACATCTATCAAACAAATTCTTTACATTTTATCACGTGCCAATGCAAGGTAATCTCTTTTACTGCGTAATTATGACAGCAAATCTAATCATAATCAAATTATTGTGTATGACTTTGGAAATCACGCCGTATCACGTAGAGCCTTTATTAACAAAACTAAAATACAATGAGAACTACATACACTACACTACCTAACTAACTACTTACATTAAGCACACCTGAATTATCTATAGACCACTGTAGGTATATAGATAATCAAGATGTTCAAGCCCACTACCAATCGGAGTTAGTGGAGAAACTCCTCCGCAACGGATCGACCTATTCATATGAAATTTTATACCTACTTATTAATCAGACTTCAAAAACGGAGGTCTTCTTTCAAATTTGTGTTTTTAGGGTTCCGTAGCCATACTGCCATATAGCCATAATGGCAAAATACGGAACCCTTATACATTCGTCATGTCTGTCTGTCCGTCCGTATGTCACAGCCACTTTTCTCCGAAACCATAAGAGCTATACTATTGAAACTTGGTAAGTAGTTGTATTCTGTGAACCGCATTAAGATTTTCATACAAAAAAAATAGAAAAAAAAAACAATACATTTTGGGGGTGTCCCATACTTAGAATTGAAACTCAAAAAAAAAATATCCTTAAAAACCATACGTGTGTGTTATCTATAGATAGGTCTTCAAAAATGATATTGAGGTTTTTAACATTTTTTTTTTCTAAACTGAAGAGTTTGCGCGAGGGACTCTTCCAAAGTAATAAAATGTGCCCCTGTAACTTCTAAAAAGTGTAAGAATGTATGATGTACATTACACATTACCATGTAAACTATCAACGAAAATTGGTTTAAATGAGATCTAGTAAATAGTTTTATTTTAATACGTCATAAATTCACTATTGTTAAAACACTGATTAAAGTAACAACGAACTACAAGAACTTTTATATTATGTTGCTGCTACGGAAGCCTTCATGGGCGAGTCCGACTCGTACTTGACCACATTTTTTTGTATGTATGTTACGCGATAGCTCGGCCAATTATGAATCAATGTTGATGGTTCTTTATTTTGTAGATTATAGTTAGTGGTCTCATGTAGATTTTATCGAAATCGGTGTGGTATGTATGAACTAAAAACTAATGTTTACTTTCATGTACCTGGCTTAGTGATGGCTTCTTTTGAAATTTTATCAGGTTTCTGAATTTAATTTTAAATTGAAATCGGGGGTTTTTTTTGAAAATAAATTATTATACCTATAAATTGATAAAGGTTGGCCCCAAAAATGTTTATTTATTTTTTGGGACAAAAAGAGTTTTTTTAATGATTTGGCGTAAAACATTACATACTTACTTTACTTACTACTCGTACATCCCTAAATTTGAATTCTATGAAATATCACTAACCCGCACTTATTAATAGTTTCAATCACTCTCGATTTGAAGACATCAAGATTGTACCCAAAATCCAATCAGGCAACGCATTCCACAACCTAGAAGTACTTATCACAACTATCGACAGGTTCAGTTCAATATCCCATCCCTTATGAGGTCAGCGCGGAACGAAAGCGGCCACTGATCGTGCGCGCACGCATGCTCCATAGACCCACTTCACAGTACACTCTAGTGACATGAATGGGTGTTGCATCACCGATGCGATGCCGTCAGATTATTCTTCAAAGATGACATGTAATGCACAAACTTTACTGTGTTCCGGTTTGAAGGGATATGTTTTTAGGTAAGCTACAGTGCAAGGAGATAAACGATGTCACACGGGCAATGTTTACACAGAAATTACAGGATTTCGAGATATATGTAAAAACTATAAATAAATGTACTCAAGTACATACAATCAATTTTGCTAAAACAGGTATTTTCTGTTTCTGTACTTATATTAATTTTTATTTGTAACCTGACATTATTATAATATTTTAATTTGACATGTAGATAACATTTCCGCAATAAAGATTATGATTATTGTGATTATAACATCTTAGATCTCTTGGTGACGAGCGCAGTGCAGTGCTAGGTAATGATTTGGACTCTTCATGTTCCAATAACTGCGTGTCACTGTGCTGTTATGTGGCAAGCATGTTGCTTACCATCAGGCACATGTCCTGCTCGTCTCGTCAATCTTTATTTTTAAAAAGGTAGAGGATTCGATCCCGGTCTTCAATCTAATCCCGAGATTTCGGGATTTTCTGCTCTTAATCCCGGGATCTCGGGATAGTCCCGGGATTGTACTTGTAATGGAAAGTGGTAACAAAAAGACAGTAAAACATAACAATTACTTTTGTGAGGGCATAGAATATTTAAGTTTTAAATCTTCAGAACGGCAGTTTAACAATATTATTTATCATTCATATTATAAAATAAACTAGACACTACTGCAAATAATTTATGAAACTAATAATAAACAACAACATAACCTACTTTTTTAGGCTTATTTTAACAAAATCCTATAATTATACTAAAGAGATCAATGTTTATAGTAAATTAAATTGACCAGCACTGCCAGCAAATTGATTTTTACAAAATTCCTGTTTTTTTTTCAGTAACATTGACAAATGTTACTCGTCAAGTCATTGTCTAAATATCGGTGTTTTAGCGAAATTCCTAGGATTTTTACAAAAATGAAGTCAGTTTATAAAATTTTCCTACATAATACAGGAGCTAAAGAACGGAGTACATCTTATAGTTCAAGGCTGTCGGGACGGGATGTGAATGTCCAGGTTTCTTTGTTCACTGCGAGGCTTATCCTCAACAAATAATACAAATATAATGGAAATACGGTAAATAAAAGTATTTAGTGCCCAGTTCTGCCTTAAACCGCAGGCGATATTTTAAGACAGAACAAAGAATTTTCGTACAGGCTACTTTAAAAGTTACCTTTCGCATTACAAAGCCACGGCGAATTCGAAGAACCTACCTAAACAACTTAAATGTGTGTTTAAAACATTAATTTAAATTAAATCTGATGAAGAGTTTTAACCGCCTCCTATAACATCGAAACACAATAAAAAAACATTTTCAGGTAGGTAGTAGGTATACAAAAACGTAGGTACAGGAATGAAGTCACTGCTAGTCTAGTGGGCTGAACGACAACTATCTTTTCCAAGTCATGTGTCAATGGCGTTAACTTAAAAACGTTGAAGGACAACATAGTGAGGAAACCGGCATGTTTTAAGAATCTTTCGAGGTCATGCGTCATCCACCAACAGACCAACACGCACTGGGCCAGCGTGGTGGATTCTCGGACGGACCTTTTCTCTCAAAAAGAAGAAAACAATAACAAAATTAAAATTGATTAACCCCCGACTTCCTTGGATTTGTTATTTGTACAACATTCTACTAGCCAAGCCTTTGATACCCATATTAAGGAATTTTTTATAGCTAAGCGCACGGACATTAACCTTCAAATAAAAAAAAACGCATTGAAATCGGCTAATCCGTTTGAGCTCTACGGTGCCGTAGACAGACAGACACACAGACAGACATCGACGTCAAACTTATAACACCCCTTTTTTGGTCGGCGGTTAAAAAGTGGCATAATGACCTGAACCGATAACAAAATAGTCTTTGCTTTATTGTTTCTCATTAATCCGAAATTTCGATTAAAACTTTGAACACGTCTAAGAGTGGAGAATATAAGACATATCCGTTGACATAACCCATGCATTCGGACTCAGGGCCTGGATGGCGGTTGGTTATATTTTTTAACGAGATTTCTTGAGACATATTTACTCTAGATATCAGGCTATTTAGATATTCTTTAATTCTATTGTAATTTTATCTGTACCTTCCTCAAAGTTACTCTGTTTAGAGGAGATTCTGAAACCCACGACACAGGATAACCTAGTGTGGGTTTCAGTGAAGACCTTGAAGCTGAAATTGTATTTTGCTTTTGTTTTTAGTTATGACGTCCTGGTGTAATTAGATAGGAAGTACCTAGTTCACCGAGCTTTGCTCGCTTAAATGCGTTTATAAAGGGCTCTAAGTAAAAGATTTTCTCAGAATAAAAAGAACAAAAAGAGAAGACCCGAGTGTAACCATCAGGATTCGAACCGGGGCCTGTTGCCGTCTGAGCCAATTTAGACTTAAAGAACAGTGGCAAAATAAGTTATCGTATGCTAATGACATTGTAGGAGTTTTTCATTGTTGATGTTTAAAAAAAAATAAAACCTAGCTAGATCGATTTATCGTCCCCGTAACCCCCGTATACATAATTTCGTGAAAATCGTTCGAGCCGTTTCCGAGATTCAGATTCTATATATATATACCTACAAGAATTGCTCGTTTAAAGGTATAACATGTAAGTTTACGATTAATAAACTATTAACCCAGCTCCCAAGTCCCACCCTCAATACCAACTTTAACCCAAATTGCAAAATTTATTAGAACCCACCAGGTTTACTAAGCCAAGCCAAAACAAATGAGTTTTGGGGCAATTGGCAATTTAATACACGAAAATTACTAACATCAATATACAAAGCCTTTTCACAGCTGCATCTTATTGGCAAGGCCCCTTTCTTTCCATCTGATTTAGTTCTTATTAACATTATTGTTTTTTATTTTATTAAGTACACAGATTCTTAGTATCTACGAGAATTGTAAAGGACGTTCTTCTGAATAAATGGTTCGAACAAATGAATTGAATTGAAAACATCATTGACCCTCAAAACCGGTCGAATCGCATGCGCCTACTGCAAAGCATCTCCATTCGAATGTCTGTTACGCAACCGAATCTGGGCCACCAGATCTGGTGTTCGGTTTTGCGAGCTTTTACATAATTAGGGTTATTTCATTTAGCGTTTTGACCCCGTTCAATGTTTCGGGACTGTCAAACTGTTGAATAATAACTTTGGAAGCTATTAATAGTAGAGGCAACCTTAACAATTGAGGGCAATCCAAAAGCTCAGGTCAGGTTTTTTTTATTTGAATTTAGCAACTCCACAGACTCCGGGGTCCGTGACATTTGTCATTTGTTTTCTTTTTTACATGAATCTTGGATTAGGAGAAAAAAGGATATAGGGGGAGTAGGGAACATTTTCATTCTAATTCTAGGCCTATTTTATATTCTAAATCGCCTCCTCCCGGCTCAGTGCCTCCACTACGACTGTATTTCTGTCTTTAATGGCCATCTGCAAATTGAACTCTCGGATGGTCTTCGGTGTTGCAGCCAACGCTCGCCGTACGAACCGACCGATGGCTCAGGTCAGGTTTAGTCAGTGCCCTTGATATGTTTATTTCGACTTCCAAACTTTCATTTTGGAAACCTTGCGGAATCTGAAAACTGAAAACTCGGAACTAATTTTGGAACTCATGAATGGTGATTGATTGAAATTTGATGGCAATATCATCCTCAGCGTTGATATAAACCAAATCAAGTGCCCTGAGCTCCTTGGAATTGCTAATAAACTGCGTCTATGTGGGTAGCGTAAGTGGTTTGCACACAACCAATCTTACTTGACCCCTAGAATCGCTAGCGGCGAGATATGCCTTGATTCTACTTATTTTGGTTGTTGACAACATGACAAAGAATAGTAATAAAAACGACCGGCGTCGACCACTTCCTGCAACACATTAGAACGGAAACGATGATATAATTCCATGCGCCTGAAGTTTGGGAGGGCACATCTAGTGGTTTATATCGATGATCCTCAGCATTAGGAGACCACTAAATGCTCCCACTGCTAACATTCGGGCCATTCTTTCACAAGCGGAATGTCAGGCCATAATTCAAAATAATCCACCTTGGTAGATTATGGCTTTGACTCTCTCCTTGCGAGAGAAGGCCCCGAGTCCCAACAGTGCGAACATTTAGTGAGATGCTTGTTAAGTATGCTTATACCTCTGCATAAGCATACGTAACAGTATACGTAAGCAGAGATTCATTCCGAAAACTCAGTAAGAACCAACATTAGCATACAATATTAACTTAAACCAAATTGCAAGTAATCATACAATTCCGCTAATTGAAATAATTACCTCGGCTTAAGCGCTATCTCGCAGGCTGATCTGAGTCATGACGGCTGAAAATGTCTCAACTCTATCTAGACGAGGTTTGTGTAACGCGTGATATTTCAGTAGGTGCTTGTAGCCTTGGAGAAGGCATTTGAAGCTGTGATTCAAATCTACATATTTTTATTTTTGTAATTTACACTTGACCGCCATTTCGCCTGCTGTTAAGCGACAATGCGGTCTTCGATGGAGCGTGTTTTTAACCCCCGACCAAAAAAAGGGGTGTTATAAGTTTGACGACGATGTCTGTCTGTCTGTCTGTGTGTGTGTGTCTGTCTGTGGCACCGTAGAGGTCAAACGGATGGACCGATTTCGATGCGGTTTTTTTTATTTGAGGGTTAATATCCGTGCGGATGTTCTTAGCTATGTTTGGTTAATATCGATTTAAAATGGCCGCCTCCACAAAATGGCGGACAAAATATTTCTTCACAGCCTACCTCAATATGGGTATCAAATTAAAGGGATTGACTAGTAGAATACTATACATTTTAACAAATTTCAAATCCAAGATGGCCGCCACCACAAAATGCCGAATTGTAGTATTTTTTTCACTACTACCTCAATATGGGTATCAAATGAAAGGGCTTGACTAGTAGAGCACTTTGCACTATGACAAATTTAAATCCAAGATGGCCGCTACCACAAAATGGCGAAATACATTTCTTTTTTCACAACTCCCTTAATATGGGTATCAAATGGAAGGGCTTGACTAGTAGAACGTTATACAGATGATGCGAGATCCGAGGTAGTCGGGGGTTAATCAAAATTTTTAATTTTGTTCTTGTTTGAAGTGAATCTGTCACTGTCGTGTCTCTGTGTTTGCTACATTCAAAATATATGCAATAGTTGATATTTACAAAATTACCTAACATTACCTACTGTAGTATAGTATTGTGCTACAGTACCTTGTTTCTCTGCGTAACGAACGCAGTGCCGTGCTGTGTTTCGGACTCTTTATGTTCAAATAGCTGCGTGAGACTGTGTTGTAATGGGCAGGCATGTCGCTTACCATCAGGCATTAGTCCCGGTCGTCTCGTCACTCTATAATGCTAAAAAAATTTGTTAGATAACACAGGCGCGGTCCCAGGCTCGAATTTTGGAGGGGATCACCAGTACAAAGCCTCAGATTTTGGGCGGGGGTCACCAGTAGAAATACAATAAATCTAGTAAAAAATACTTTACTAGTAGCACCCCACGGTTTGACCTGCGTAGTTCTCGTTCCAGTTGTTTTCCCGCGTAAAAAAATAGTCTATATATTTATAGATATTTTTATTTTTTTTAGATTTTTAATGTAACTCAAACGATTTTGGGGGGGTCATGTCCCCTGTAACCTTCCCCTTCGGACTGCGCATGAGATAACACTGAGCCAAATATTCGTAGAGTGAGGTGACAATTAAATACAATAATAAACTAATAATATGTAAAATATACTTACTCACAGCACAAAATCGCAAGTTCCCAAGCCTGTAACAAAATACACTGATGTTAAAATTTAATTTATTAATTTGATTAAAATTAATGTTAGTCTTATATAAATACAATGGTGTTTAATTTTGTGTATAATAATTTAGTAATTTAAATGTATAATGGTTCGTTTCAGAAAAAAACAAGATGGAGTTAGTACAGGCGCGGATCCTGGTCATGTGGGTCTTGACCCATGGGTATGATCCAGTGTACTTATAAAACAGTTTTGTGGCTGAACCACGACTATGTGACCCAATGGCGCCATGTGCCAAAGCTTTTATTTAGATTTTGAAACCTTTTTATCTTTTGGCCAAATATTAGAAACAATAAAAAAATACTATGTAAGTATGTAGTTTGGTTCACTTTTTATGCTGTCGGGTTTTTTGAGTTTGTAAATTATTTTTTATTTTATTTTATACCATTTAGTAATGAACAGTCAATGTTATGAATGTTATTTTGCTCAACATAATACGCATCTTTTGGTTTTTGACCAAATGTCTTTGTTTCTACTGATATGATATGTAGGTTTTTCTACTGCATGTAATTTTGTGTAAGTACCTATATAATCATAGATTTTCGACTGAAATTGAGTACTAAATCGTTTGAAATTGGAGATGGGCGACCGAGAAGGAGTAATCCGAGAGCGGTTCCGTGTTCCCACCATCAGCGGCAAAGTAAAACCCCATAGAGTTTTTAGTAGATAGGGGCACCATATTCATACGTCCTCGGGCGGTAGGGTATGCGCAAGTAAAATTAGTCCAATATTCCTACTAGATACTTTAGTATACATGATTCCACATCACCCACATCCACGTTCACACGTACAGTTATACGAAGTTTTCTGCTACCTTAAAATTTATAAAAATGTGAGAATAGTTGTTACGCAGCTTTAAATTGATCATCCTAAAAGGCCAAATCGAAAAACGTTGAGAGAAAGCTAAAAATTTGACAATATGGCTTAACCTTTTTAACCCCCGACCAAAAAAGGGGTGTTATAAGTTTGACGTCGATGTCTGTCTGTCTCTGTGTGTGTCTGTCTGTGGCACCGTAGAGCTCTAACGGATGGGCCGATTTCGATGCGGTTTTTTATTTGAAAGTTAATATCCGTGCGGATGTTCTTAGCTATATTTGATTATTATCGATTCAAGATGGCCGCCGCCACAAAATGGCTTTTTTCTTCTCTCTTTTTTCACAACTCCCTTAATATGGGTATCAAATGGCTTGACTGGTAGAATGTAGTCGGGGGTTAATCCAAATTTTTAATTTTGTTCTTGTTTTAATTTGGACAATATGGCGTCCAGTAGCCACCATATTGAATTTACACTAATGTCATGTCGTTAATGTCACTCGCCAGACTAAGAGGAATCGATTGACGTGAATCATAAAAATCGGCGCAGGCGTTTACACAGACACAGACTGATAAACACATTACCACTCCTTTGCATCGCGCAGTCGGGTAAAAAAAAGAAATACAAAGTTAAATTTATAACACTACTAAAAATAAAAATATTATGTTGTATTAAGACTTGTTTGCAGAGTTCGTCAGGGGAAGTACCTACCACACCTTTACAAGCTATAACTGCCAAGCATTGACGTGCAAACATTACTGTTGTATTGAAAGGCTACGACATGGGCTTGGCTTTCAATTCGCTTGATAGGTATCGAAAAAAATCCTAAGTCTATGGAATACATACCCTCTAATAAACTAAGTATCTTTTGTAGCGGTAGGTATATTTGCTGAGTGCGCCTGGGGAGTTACGGTTACCACACCTTCGCCAGTTCCTCTACCACTAAGAAGTAATCTAAAACATCGCTGTGTTCCGGTTTGAAGGTCAATGTTTCCAGACAAATTACATAATATTTAATAGTGATATTTTTTTTTATATCTTTGGGGACTAGCTCAGTGCAGTGCTAGGTAATGTTTTTACTCTTCATGTTTAAAAAGTTGTGTGTCACTATGCTGTTATGGCTTTATATACGAGTAGTAATAGGCATGTTGCTTGCCTTCAGGTACCTACATGACCTGTTCGTCTCTTCACTTTATACCATTAAAAAAGTTTGTTTTATCATTGACTGGCCTTGTGGCTTAGTGAGTAGTAACTCTGCTTGCGACGCCGAGGGTCGTGGGTTCGATCCCCACCCAGTACAAATGTTTGTGTAATGAATTCAAATGTTTGTACTGTGTCTGGGTGTTTCTATGTATGATAAGTATGTATTTACAATTATATAAGTATCAGCTATCTGGCCGCCATATTACAAGCTTTGTTTAGTTTGGGCTCAGATCGTGTTGTGTACGAATTGTCCACCAATATTTATTTATTTATCGTTATCAGTAAAAACTGTTTTTAACTTTTGTACTTCTTCTCATTTCGATTTTTTTATTGTGCAATGCTGTTTCTTTTCCATTTTGAATAAAATAAATAAATTAATTAAAAATATATATACAAATTAACGTGTGCCTGTATGTCCTTTATATAATCGTAAACTTTCGCATTACATTGTATAACATTTGATCATGTGATGATTAGCAAAGTTATTGTGGCATGAGCAAAAGAAGGTTTCAGAGTTGGTACGGCCAATTTTCGACAGGTGGCGTAGCAACGCACCCAAGTTACAGCTAGTTTTGAATAAACAACTAATTATTTTAAAATAAAGAAACAAACGTACGTCGAATAGTACATTAAATTGCACAAAAATAATATCAAAGTCAACTGCAATCGAAGGTTACGAACACGGAGTAACTGCAACTGTTGCCACAGAATTGTACCGTGTCACCAGCCGTTGACACATCCCACAGTCAAATTGCATTCAGTGAAGCAATTTAAACTAACAAAATAACATCGATATAAACCATCGGATGTGCCCTCGCAAACTTCAAGCGCACGAAACTATGTCATCTTTGGGAAAAGTGGCTCACTTTTTCCGTTCTAGTCGAAACGCCGAACGTTTTTACCTATCACTATTCGTTTTCAACAGCCAAAATATGTAAAACCACAGCATACCTCGCCGCTAGCGATTCTAGGGGTCTAGTAGATTGGTAGTGTGCAAACCACTTACTCTAAACAAACAGGCGCAGTTTATTACCAATTCCAAGGTGGCCAGGGCATATCTAATGGTTTATATCGATGCGAAATAACAAGTTTCGTTATTTATTTGATCAATTGCGTACGTTGTAATAAATCGACATTTAAAATTTACTTCCTTACGTTGACAAATCTTAATGTATAAAAATCCCGTGTCATGTTTGTTCGCAATGAACTCTTCACCAAGTCAAACTGATTTTCACGAAGGTTGGCCTAATTATATGAAATTAGGCTAACTTGATAGATAAAAGATAGTTAATAGGTAATTCATTATTGCAGATTTTTTGTAATATTATATTACCCGAGCAAAGCCGGAACAGATCACTAGTTTAGTTTTTATTGAATTTTATTGTATAGTAACACTTGTTATATAATATCTGGTATTTTGTAGTGGTAGGACTCTCTGCAGTCTGTCTGGGTTAGTACCACATTTTTGCCAGTTCTACCACTACCCACACACGCTCTACTGTCAAGCAGTAATGTGTTAACATCACCGTGTTCCGGTTTTAAGAGCATCGTTTCCAGAGAAATCTCAGGGCATAGATATAAATCATCTTATATGCTTGAGTGATGAGCGCAGTGCACTGGTAGGTAACGATTTGGACTCTTAATGCTCCAATAGCTACGTGACACTGTGTTGTAAGGACAGGTATTTAAATATATATATAAATCTTTACACTAATACATGTCATAGTCAGCCAGATCCGCTCTTGACTAGAAATGCTCTTATACTCGTATTGATGAGTTTTCAGAATTACAGACCGAATGTAAACCTTGTCTATTTGCGTCACAGGGGGGCATTAATGACTAATGTTCCATTTTGTTCGAGAAATTCATAAGAATTCGTCAATGTTAATAATACTACTAAAATTATTGGGTTTAACGTTTTGGCGATTAGATACCTTACCTGAATGGATGAACTGCAAGATCTACCTACTACTGCAAGACCTTAGACCCTGGATGGACACACTGATCAAACTCAAAAACACAAGACAATATCATGATGAAACACAACACGCTGGCGAAATTGTGCTCACCATGCATTTATCTCACACATATACATATCACAACCAAATAGAAGCCAGAAATGAATCGAAGATGAAGAATCAGATGACATAAATAAAAACAAGAAATTAGTAGAAGATGAGGAAGAAGAAGACTTTAATCAGCTGACTATTATTTTAATTTTTTTCATTTATTAATTAAGACTACAACAAATTGTCTAGCCAGACATATTGCATGCCTCTAGCAGAGGCCAGTTTGTATGGGGCAACTTTTGAAATATTTTGTATCATCTTCGCTTACCTACAAACAGCAATAAAGATGTTTGTATTTGTTACCTATAAGATATTGAATGTCTTTAAGGGATGTGAAATTTGTATCAATAAATAAATAACGATCGGGAGCGACGCGAGCGGAACCGTGGAATGCAACGAGTTTAACATATTTTTTCATCCATTTGTCACTCATATGTCTCATTTGAAAACGCCCGATTCGAGCGAAATTCTACATTACTCTAGGTAAGTTTGGGCACTGTTTTTCTGTATCATTGTGTGATAAAGTGTTTTCTATTGTATTGTACGCAATGCCGGCAAGATAACGGAAATTGCAAGTTTGAAGTAGACATGTGTAGCTCTTTACTGAACCGACTCAGTGATCAGTGATCTAAAGGATTCAGAACAGTTGGCCGGTAACGGTGATTAATTTGGAATTTGAACTGAATCTTTACGAGTCAGACCTCCCTGCATTGAACGAATCGAAAGCTGACGATGACGCATTGCCTAATAGTAAGAGTGAGATGCAAAACTGAATGTACTTTTAATGTGTCACGTGGGTTGCAACTTGCAAACCACAACAAACAATAGTTTGTTCGTTGTTCTGGACATTCTTCATTTATAAGAGACTTTAGGCTAAACGTGGACATTGATTTTTTGTGATATTATAAATTAAACTTCATAGCTTTTAGCAGTAGATATCAGAAATATCATCATTTGGTAGTAGCAAAAATATTTTCCATATATAAAGCGTATATTGTCGAGATTTTTTTGAACACAATTACAACATTTTGTACCTTCGGAGTGCCAGAGTTGTTATAGGAGGAAGCCATCGATGTCCAAAGGCAAACTAGGGTCCTAAGACTCTATTTTTACCAACCGAATACAAAAATCATGAACAGAATCTTCAAATATAAAACACACAAACAGTAGGGATGTTAAAAAATAATCGATTTTTATTTGATAATAATCGATTTTTTTGTGTCGATTTTAAAGTAACAAAAATCGATTTTTTTAAAATCGATTATAAAAATTACGTATTTAAATCGATTATCGAAAATAATGAAAAAGTTGTTTAAAATATTAGTTTTTGGGACAACGTAGTCGTTTAGTTATTTAATTTTCGTTTAAGTATTTTATTTTAATACGAGTCAACTGTAATATAAGACATTTTTGGTTTTGTGGCATTAATTATTTGTAATTTTACAGTTGTCTAAACTTGAAGATTAACGAAATATTGTTTTATATTATACTTTTTGGGACCATACTACTTATATAGTTGTTCAGGATTTTTAAAGATCATTTTGAGTAGGAATTTTACTTAATACTAACTACTAATGTAATGTCAGTGGCTTAGTGGGTGGTAACTCTGACTGCGAAGCCGAGGGTCGTGGGTTCGATTCCCACCTAGAGCAAATATTTGTATGTTGAATTCAAATATGTGTAATGTGTATGGGTGTTTCTATGTATAATAAGTATGTTTTTACAACTACGAGCACATAAATATTATAAATTACTGCCATAGTTGCTAAGTTACGGCTGGTCTAGTCAGGAGAACGGTGCTTGCCGATCCGGAGACCCCGGGTTCAAAACCACGCACACCACTGTCTTTTCGAAGTCGTGTGTGAAGTGTGCGTAATGCTGCTGACTTAAAACGGTGAAGGAAAACATCGTGAAGAAACCGACATGTACCTATAACCTTTCGAAGTCATATGTCATCCACCAACCCACACTGGGCCAGCGTGGTGGATTATTGCCTTTACTCTTAAGGTCCGAGTCCCAGCAGTGGGAACATTTAGTGGGCCGTTGATGATGGTAATAATGTTTGCCATAGTACAAGCTTTGCCTGGTTTGGGGTCAGATGGTGCTGTGTGTGAATTGTTCACCAGTATTTATCTATTTATATGCAATTTTAATATGAAAAGCAGTTACTTGTAACTAATACAAAAAAATCGATTTTTTTTCGCAAAAATCGATTATTTTTTAAAATTAAATCGATTTTTATAAATCGATTAATTTTGAAATAAGAAAAATCGATTTTTATTTAATCGATTCTTTTACATCAATCTAACATCCCTAACAAACAGATGACGCAACAATACATTCTTTGCTTTGTTTACTGACAGCTTCGGATTTTTTCGGATTCTGTCGACGTAAGCAGAGCTGCCATTGTAAAAATATTTTAATATCGATTGGAAAAATCAATAATGACCGTGTTCACCGTGTGGATAAAATCGATACTTTTCTATTATGATGGTTGTTATTTAAAATAATAACTAAAATATTTTCAAGTTGGTAGTTAAATTGAGTAGACGATTATTTGTACTACTCTACGGAATTATTGTATTTTTTTTGATGATTATTGACTTTTTTCGATCGGTTTAAAAATGAAATTGGCATATATCGATATTATTCAAAGCTTATAGACTGGCAATGTAATTGGTTCAGATGTCAGATATAGGGATGAAAATAGTTTTACATTGAACTTTTAGTTTATTAATCTGGGTACCTACTTAAAATAATGCCTGATAATTTTTTTACAATAATAAATAGATGTTTTGACTGAATCAAATTATCAAGAACATGTTGCCACGGATAGCCGAATTAGAACAATGTCCTATTTGAAATTACATAACGTAAATCATTTACGTAATTAATGTAATATATAATACATTTCTATGAATATGATGACGTAGGTACCGAATGTGAAAATTATACAAAACTGAAAAGAAACAATGCGATGCTTTCTGAAACTGACTCATTAAATTTAAATCATCGTTCCGGAACATAGAACAATCCCAGAAGCAATTGTTCCAATATCGGCAAAGATACATTTTTCACACGTCTAGTTTGAAGGCAGTGGATCGTGACAGCGCTAACGCAAGCACTGAGGCCGGAAGGGCGAATATCCGGAGCGCATCGCATTGCAAAATAAACGCAATAGTGTAGACGATATGGACAATTATACCTTCACTAGATGCCCGCCCCGGCTTCGCCCGTAGTATATTATATAGCACTCATCGGGATCCCGTACAAATCCAACGGTGAAAGAATGACTGAAATCGGTTCACTTATTCCTGAGAAAATCGATTTCAAACAAAAAACCTCTTCAGCTACCTGCTACGCCACCTGTCGGAAATTGGTCGTACCAACTCAGATTTGGAAAAAAAAATAGCAAAGGTTTATATTCAATGCACAGATTACTGAAATTCAATGACGCAATCTTTGACACATGCTGTCATGTGTCATGTCAAAGCACGAAACGTACGAAAACTCTCAAAAGGGGAATATTTTTTCCCGATTTTGTTACATTCTTGTTTCATGCTCCGCTTCAATTAATAGTAGAGTTATTTTCTATATCCTAAAGCCTTCCTCAATAAATGGACTATCCAATAGAAAAATAATCTTTCAATTCGGACCAGTACTTCCCGAGATCCTAGCGTTCAAACAAACAAACAAACAAACTCTTCAGCTTTATAATATTAGTATAGATTTTAAATTGTAAATTTAGCTACGGTCGATCAAAAATCCGGTAATCATCGGTAAACCATTTTACAAGTGAACATCAAACACGAAACTGCAATTCGACAGCATTCGCTCCACCGATAAACCACGGTAATATGTAACATGGGCGAAGCCGGACCGGATCGCTAGTCTATAGTCATATTATAAAGAAAAAGTGTCTATCTGTGTGAACGCGCTAATTTATGGATCATTGATTTCCGGGGTGGCGGTTGTGACGTCACGTCTTCATAAAAAACCGTATATTCTAGATTACTCAAAACTTTTAAGCAATCTATCTTCGCCATTTTTTGTTTGTGAATTATAGAAACAAGAACAAAATCAAAAATTTTGATTAACCCCCGACTACCTTAGATTTTTTTTCTGTACAACATTCTACTAGTCAAGCCCTTTCATTTGATACCCATTTTAAGGAAGTTGTGAAAAAAGAAATGTAATTCGCCATTTTGTGGTAGCGGCCATCTTGGATTTGAAATTTGTCATAAGTAGTGCAAAGTATTTTACTAGTCAAGCCCTTTCGTTTGATACCCATATTGCGGTAGTAGTGAAAAAAAAAATTATTCGCCATTTTGTGGTGGCAGCCATCTTGGATTTGAAATTTGTTATAGCGTATAGTACTCTGCTAGTCAAGCCCTTTCATTTGATACCCATATTGAGGTAGGTTGTGAAAAAAATATTTTGTCCGCCATTTTGTGGAGGCGGCCATTTTGAATCGATATTAACCAAACATAGCTAAGAATACCCGCACGGATATTAACTTTCAAATAAAAAAAACCGCATCGAAATCGGCCCATCCGTTTGAGCTCTACGGTGCCACAGACAGACACACACACAGACAGACAGACAGACAGACAGACAGACAGACAGACAGACAGATAGATAGACAGACAGACAGACAGACATCGACGTCAAACTTTTAACACCCCTTTTTTTGGTGGGGGGTTAAAAATACTTCTACAATTATTTTTTTTTATCTAAAAGATGGACAATTTTTTTTCTTAGTCACCGCACCTATTAGTTCCTTAGCTTGTTTAATTACCTAATAGCTTAACTTAATTAGCTCACTAAAAATATATATAATTAATTATAATTTTGAGTGAGCTCGATAAAGACGAACCTGACAAACAAATCCGAGACGACGGCATTGTTGGAGCCGTCATGATTCGTAGTCGTGAACTCCTGACATTACCAAAATCAATATGCGAGAGCCGTGAGGATTTAACGAGACAGACAGGCAGGTAACACATGTGTATTGTCTGAGTTAAATTACCTGCTTGTAAATCGACTGTCGCCACTAAATATTTTCTAACGGCTGGCCTTTACACGGAGAGGTGTCAATCAGTAAGCTAGACGCTTTTGTATGCGACTTTGATTCGTAAAATTAAGGGTTTTACCGATTGGAACGGGAGTGAAGAACGGTAATTGATATGTGATTGAATTGTGTGAATTTGTGTGTGCCGAATGTTTCTAAAATTTAATTTAATTTTTGTTAAAGTTATAATAGTTATTTAATTCATAAAAAACTACAACTTACATGTCAATTAAAAAAAATGTCAAAAACCACTACAAACGCAAGTTTGGAGTCATCACCGATCAAATCGCCGACCAAAAGTGCCCATCAGACTAATTTAATTTGTATTTATTCTTTTTAATTTTGACATGTCTTTAGGTGTGTGTAATTTTAATTGGATTTAATATAATCGCAAATTTTGAGATAAAACTAATATAAAGTAAATTATATTGTTGCACTATTAAATATAGCTTTATTACAAAATTTTGCCGCCACAATGACGAAAGTTAGTGCACTGTATAAGCATCTAGCTTAGCGAAGGTGTGTCAATCACTATGCTAGATACTTTTGTATGCGACTTTGCTTCGTAAAAGTGGAGGATTTACTGATTTGGACGGGTATTAACAGTAGAGTGGCAATTAATCAGTTAAGTAACTTTAATATTAACTTTTACCCCCATAACCACGAAGTTTCGTGTTCTGTAATTTCTTACGTTCATGCACATAATACCAATCAAACCGAAATACAGTAAAGTTTGTACGTAGAATAACTAGCGGATGTGATACTTTTAGTACTGATAAATGATCCTACTTCCCAGTTCCTACAAATATATAAAATGTGTTGTTGGTTTGTGTACGCTTCAAAAACTCAAAAAGTTCTGCACCGATCGAGCTAAAATTTTACAATGATATAAAAGGATCAAGGATTGTTTTTATCTAATTTTTGCATCACAATGTGCCACAGCGAAGCGTGGCAGGGTACAGCTAGTAATACATATAACTTCTAAAGTTGGCTAATTGTATGTTTAGATGTTTGTTGCTCCATCACGTCGAAACCTTTGAACGGATCAAGTTGAAATTTGGAACACAGTTAGATTATAGTCTGGAATAATACATTCTTTTTATCTCGGTAAAATAACGAGAACGGGAACTGTGCGGGTAAAACCACAGGGCCCTACTAGTATTTTTACAAAGATTAGTTCTCGGGAATATTTAAAAGTTATCATATCTGATCGCCGAAACATAAGTAATTAATAACGAACACTCATTGAGCCACAAACATCCATCACGCATACTTTTGCATTTATAATATTAGTAGTGTTTACTTCAAGCCATGTAGACATTAACACAAATGTTGTATTTGATGAAGTAGTCTAGACAATGTCATTAAAAGTTAGCTGTCTAGACAGGTACTACAGGTCTAGCGTTTCTTGTTTTTTATCAGATTTTAATTGGGGACTTTGATTAAACCCTCTTCACACAAGCCCTAAAATCAGAGGAAATGACGTAAAAGTTGTGCGGCCGAACCTACATGGCACCATAAATCACCAATCATATAGTGCGATGTTGGATATGATTGGTGATTTATGGTGCGATGTAGGCTCCGCCCCACTACCTTTACGTCATTTCCTCTGATTTTAGGACTCGTGCGTGGAGCGTTTTAGTCCCTTATTTAACGTAAAAATTACTTAACAGCAACGAGTAATTAAATACTAGTAATTCCATCTTTAAACAGCTTTTGGCCGACCTATAAAGCATACTAGCAACATGCGACATAGGCACGGCTAAGATGCTTTGGATCGTTCCTACATCTCATTCATAATTTAAGAGCGACGCTCTCGTCGGTGGAGTTCTTTCCATGTTCTTCTACACTCCGCCTTCTCCTTGACTTCCTGATACGACACTACATTTATCTTCTCCTTCACTTGGTTCATGTAACTTCTCCTAGGTCTACCGCTCTTTCTCCTCCCTTCTAATTTACCTTCCATTATTGTTCTAATGATGTTGTCATGTCGTATCAGATGTCCCAACATCTTCCCTCTTCTGTTTTCTATTGTTTCCATTAATGTTCTTTTCTCCTCTACCATCTTCAAAACTTCTTCATTGCTCTTCAGTTCCTTCCAGCTGATTCTCTCCATTCTCCTCCAACACCACATTTCGAATGCCTCTAATCTTTCCCTATCCCTTTGAGTCATGGTCCACGTTTCGCTGCCACCAATATTCATTACTTTATATAATTCATTCAAATTCAACTGTTAAACCCGAGCGATACGGGATAGTTTTTCAAGCTAGGATAGCAAGTTAGTACTTCTAGATTCGTGTAGACAAAACTAGCGTTGCGAAGCGTTGTCTACACAAAGCTAGGAGTAACTAGTTTGTTAGAATTCAAAAACTACCCTCGTATCGCTCGGGCATCACAGAGATACGCAAGAAGAAACAAAATTAACATTGCATAGCTCGGGTCCAAGCTCAATGTCAGTTAAAATATAATAACAAATTGCCCAATAAAATGAAAGAAATTAATTCTGATGAAAAGTTTATCAAAACGTTACAAAATATACTACTTGTAAAAGCTTACTACACAATAGAAGTATATCTTCCTGACAAATCAATTATTGAAGAAGTCGATCTGCTCCGCATAACATTAATTATAAGACTTATTGCCACACCCGATCAGGGTCATTATGGAAAACTATTGCATACTGTATGTTTAAAAAAGACCAACAAATGTACCATCATGTTACCAACAAAATGATTGAGTATTGAAACATTTATCACATAGAAACACACACATCTTCGCCTTTATGATATTAAGTAATGTGATAAAATAATCTGTTTTAAAAGAGTAATGACCCTCAGTTCACTACGTTACTGTTAAGCGTTCAATGAACCTCGTATCTATTGTAATCCTGAAACAGCTATTTTTTAATAACTGTACAATTTTGTTCAAATTAGGATTTGTTTCGTTGTGTTGAAAATGCGTTAGCATTTCTAGATGGGCATGCTCATGACGACGCCCGCCGGTTTCACCCGCGTAGTTTCCAAAGTAAGCAATCAAATTCTGAGTTATAGGTTTTCATTTCTATCGGCAGTTCCTAACTGCATTTTTTTTTTATTGGATACATTTCGCAGAGTATGCATCGGATCTGTAAGATCAAATATCAATTTAACCCTTTTGCTATCTCGCTTTTCGTAGCTCGCATATGCAACATCGTCTCAAAGTTGACGTTTCAAAAACTTTTCGTAATAAGAACATCTAGACTGTGGAATACGTTGCCTGAGTGGGTAATCTCTGGTGGTTTAGTAAGCTTACTCTATCGTATAGCACATCGTCCTATGGCAAGATAGCGGTCAAATGCAAGTCAGTAGGCCTACTGTATAAACTTCTTGAATATATTGTGCAGTTTTGAATTATTCAAATTGTTTTTGTAGTCTAGAAGAATAAAAATAGGTAATAGACCGCAGGCCCGTGAACAAAATGTATGGGTCAAATGAACCACCAGGAGACTTATGTAGGATGATAGAAGGGTATAAAGTAATAAGATTCAGCACTATGCCGTCACTTGTAAGCTGTCCAACTGAGTGCAATTGAAGAGGGGGGGTTCTAAGCCTGGATCATTTCTCCTTGTCGCATGGTTTTTGGACGGCGTTGCAGAATAATAGATTAGAAGAGGTATTTGTTTCTTCGGAGAAAATAAATGATCTCTGAACTATGATCTACCCAACAAACAATTTTACATCAAAAACGATTCACAATAGGCGGCGTAATAACTTACAAAAAAACATAGAACCGAATTGTGAAAATTCTCCATTTTTGAAGCCTGTTAAAAAAATACACTTACCTATGTTATCTTTTGTTTCAAAAACAAATAATTACCAAGACATAGTGTTTAGAAATTTCGAGTGACGTCATGTCTATATACGATTTTTATGTCGATGTCACGTCTCAATCCCTTTATTATTATTTATTTATTTAACTTATCTAAATTAAAGGGCTTAGAGATATAACATCTTAGATCTCTGGGTGACGAGCGCAGGTAGCGAGGTAACGTTTTGGACTCTTCATGTTCCAATAGCTGCGTGTAACTGTACTGTTATGTGGCAGGCATATTGCTTACCATTAGGCACACGTCCTGTTCGTCTCGTAAGTTTTTATTAAAAAAAAAACTTAAAATGACATTTAGTCATAAGAATTTAGTGAGTCGGTTCGTCGGTTGATGTCGTGTGGGCACGGTGAGTGATTTTTTTTTATATAAATAAATAAATAAATCCCTTAGCGGACGTTCTCTAAACTAGGACAAATCCGGGGAAAACCACGACGGATGGCAACCCTATGTGCAAGCAGCAGGCAATTTGCGTACCATCTGACACATGTCCGGCTCATCTCCTGATAATTATAAAAACTTAAAAATTTATTTTTAGAAATTTTAAATAGTAGCTATAACTACGTCTTCAATGCCAGGTAACCGGATTGCATCTCATACTTTCTACTCTAAACACAGCTACGAGTAAACAGATTAGTAAGCGGTTTCACTTTCATAGTTTTCTCAGCAAACATAAACAGTGAAGGTATTTGCCCCCTGTTTTTTAGCCGACATCAAAAAATGATGAGGTTCTCAATTCGGTGTATGTGTTTTTTGTATGTACGAGTATGTTAGGCGATAACGCCACTAATTGTGATTCTGTCTGTGTGTGTGTCTGTCTGTGGCACCGTAGAGCTCAAACAGATGGGCCGAATTCTATACGGTTATTTTATTTGAAGGTTAATTTCCGTGCGGATGTTCTTAGCTTGCTTGTTGGTAAACATCGATTCAAGATGGCCGCCTCCACAAAATGGCGGACAAAATATTTCTTCACAACTAGCAGTAGAATACTAAGTACAGGGCATAGAGATAAAACATCTTACATCTCTGGGTGACGAGTGCAGTGCTAGGTAATGATTTGGACTTTTCATGTTCCAATAGCTGCGTGTTACGGTGTCACTGTTTTGTTATGTGGCAGGCATGTTGCTTACCATCAGGCGCATGTCCTGCTCGTCTCGTCACTCTATACTAGAGGTTCCCAAACTTTTTTCTTGGACCACTTTCAACATTTAACTATTTTCGGTGGACCCCCTCTGCTGCTACATTTCTACTGTACCTATTCACAAAACTTCTAAAACATATAATCATAAATTAAGGGGGTTTTGTAGAAAAAAAGTAGGACATTTTCTTATGTCCTATTTTAAAAATTATTGTTGTGGTTATACAAAATTATAAACATTTATTATTACAAACAATTGACTCTGTAATGTAAATCAACACTAACTAAAAACTAGTCATAATTTAATGACATGGATGTACTTGATGAATTTTCTTTCACTGACTGACAGAAAATTTTTCGTGGACTCACAACTTGTGTACCCCTGTTTTTTACAAGTCTTCGTAGACCCCTATGTGGTATCCTTTGGACCCTTGGGGGTCCACCTGGACCACTTTGGGAACCTATGCTCTATACTATAATATATATAAATGCGAAAGTTTTGTTGTCTGTTGCTCAATCAACGAAAACTCTGGACAGATCGAGCTGAAATTTGGAGCACAGTTGGATTGTATAGTCTGGAATAACACATGGACTACTTTTTATCACGAGTAAATAACGGTAACGGAAACTGCGCGAGTAAAGCCACGACGTGCAACTAATTTTCAAATACATGTACAAAAATCTTTATTGCTATTTGCAGGTAAGATAAGGTGATACAAAACATTTTAAAAGTTGACCATACAAACTGACCTCTTCTTCTAGAGGCATGCAATATGTCTGGCAACACAGTTGCTATTGGTCTGAATTTATACAATGACAAGATTTTTATACATTTAAGGATAATAATAGTCAGCTGATAAAGTCTTCTTCTTTTCATTTTTAGCTTTTAATTGGTTGTATCATATTATAATTATGTCATCTGATTCATATTCTATTAATATCTGGCTTGTATCCGGTTGTGTTTTAAATATGTCTATGTGTTTTTGTCATGATAAAGATTTCTATCTACCTCTTTGTTTCTTTATTCGCTATTTATAGCATTCATTTTATTGCGTTAAGTGCATAGATATCAGAAGTTGTTAATTGTTTATAAATTTAAATTTTATCCTTTTTGCTCAATTTGTTACATTCCTAATAATAAATTCCTATTAGCATAGCCTTTTATTGTTTATTTTTATCGTTTCGTGATTATATTTGAATGACTATGGGTGATTCTACAAAAATTGGGTAACTCAATGTCACTAACAAATAGATACGAAGTATTTTATTATATTTAATTAATGTCACATTTTATTTTAAAACAATCAAACGTCCTTTATTTCGCCACCCAATTTCCGCTCTTTATTTAAAATGTAAGTTAATTAAAAAAACACAATGAGTACTTAAAACGTCAGTCCTTTGGCATGTCACAGTTCCGAAAGCCAGCAAACAAGTGACTGTATATTAAACAGTATCGTCGATTTATTAAAACTTATTGATCCAATCCAATCTGTGACGTACATATTGACATATACTATAAATTTCAATAATGTAATATTCTCCAATATATTTTAAAAAAATCAGAAACTTTGTGTTTAGTTTCGTTCGTCAGTCCGTTGGTGTTGTTAAAATTCGAAATTTGCGCCAAATATCACCGATTTAAGATCAAATTCCTGTTTAACTTTAGTTGCTAAAGAAATTAGTAGCGGACCACACCAGTTGAGGGCCGCTATTGCTGTACTGGCGTTACATTTATGTTTGCCTTGCATACACTTGCTGATCCAGTCAACATTTTAGTCCCTTGGTGAGTCGTTATTTTCTTGTTAATCTGAGGTTGAATTTTATTTATACATAGTCAACTATGATATTTCAAACCGTATCTTGTTTATAGACGAAATTATCAAAAAAAACATTAGTTTCAATAATGATCTCAAATTTATACTGTTTCGTCAGTCCGTTGGCATCAGTCCTTTGTAAAGTATAGCGGTAGAGTAGTAACCAGAGTACTAACTTGACAACAAACTACCAAAAAAAGTTGAGAGGTGTCAAGGGACACCCGGATGGAACGAAGTTCTTGTCGATTAAGGCGGGTGGGTAATCCTCCCTGATCTGAGGCCAACGTTATAAGTGGAGGCAGACACGATATCCGTCGGCGTTACGACATTAGTGAAGGAATTGTAATAAATAGTAAGAATCAGAGAAGCTATACCTAGTCAGTCTGAATTTAGTACTCTAGGTAGCTAGGTCTTTCGAACCAATCACACTATCAGTTCATTACACGCAACGTGACGTACTACGTCTGAACTACGACGTAAAGTGTAATCCGGGATGAATGGAACAGGAGGTCTACTCTCTTTCTATCGAAAACGAAATTTCGACCTAATTTTCGCGACATTCTTACTCCCGTTCTTTTTCGTTCCGTCGTTTAGCCCGACCGAACATTTTTTGACCGTTACATGTTCTAAGCCTACTCTAATTCACGAAAGTCGCAACGAAGATTCTAATTTGACAGATCAATTTTCTTAGTTTTAACCTCAAAATCAACGACAACAAAAGTGTTACTTTTTGATTTGCGGATTTAGATTTTTTTGGGAAAATATAACATAATATGGTTGTAAAAGTGATGTTTATTGATGCTGCTGTACGTGAAGACCGTTTGGAGCGTAGAAAGAGCCGGTGTCGCCTGCGCAGTGATCTTAACATAATTCAAATTTCCGACTTAAAATTTGTAGGAAATTATATGTTTAGCCGAGAATTGTTTGACGACTTTGTTGTGCCTATAAACCTAGAAAGTTACGGCTGGTCTAGATGGGAGACTGCGACTGTTAATCCGGAGTCCGGAGACCATGGGTTCAAAACCACGCGCACCATAGTCTTCTCGAAGTCTCATCTGCGTAATGCCGGTTGATGTCCTAAGAGAAACAAATTCCTTCTTTCCCGAAACGGAAAAAACATTGAAAATTTTGATCGCTTTACCATCTGTACAGTACAGCAATCCTTTAGCAGCCTTAGAAGACTAAAAACATGGCTAAGAAGCACCATAGCAGAAGATCGCCTTATGGTCCATGGGCCATGATAAGTGTACACAGAGCTATAATAAATAAAAACTTAAATAATTTTAATGATAAAGTGGTTGAAAGTTTTTTAAAAATCCTTGAAAGTTATGTGTTAATTGAATATTATTTTTGAATAAATAATTATTGCTTTGTTTAAAAGTTTGATTTAGTTGTTATGCTGTCGAGGGCTTGTGAAGTTTTATACATTGATACTAGAACTAATACTTGTTGCAATTGTCATCGAGGCAAAGACTTCCAAAATGTAACACTTCATGCCGTCAACTCCATAATATTGACCCATTGCCTTCCTCTTAGCTAGCTGGCGACACCCTTGAATACCCCTAACTTAAAATGGTGAAGGTCAATGTGAAGAAACCGACATTTACCTAAAATCATTTGAAGTCATGTGTCATCCACCAATCCAAACTGGGCTATTGTGGTGGATTATGGCCTTCTCTCGCAAGGGGATCTACCCTTGAAGTAGGAGGCCTCGAGTCCTAGCTGTGGAAACATTTAGTGGGTTGTTTATGCCTGGGAAAATGCCTGCATCACAGAATCGAGTCTGTTTCTAACTTTAAGTATGATAAACTCACCAGAAAAAAGAGGGATTTTATAAATGTATGTGCCAAGCTCTCTTTAGTGTCATAACTATCAAAGTAAGCCAATTTTGATGTACCTCATTGTGTGCAATGATAATGCAATAATAATAATAATAAGCCTTTATTGTTTGCTTTTTACATTTAACATAGTATGTGCATATAAGGTTTGTTTACGCTAAGGACCCCTTTCGGGTATAGGCCTCCTCCATATGATAATGCAATATAATGATTTATTTCAATTTTCATTGTAGTTTTTCATGACCATTTTACTAAAATCATTCCAGCTATTTCAAAATAAGATTTTGTAGATATCTACAAATCAAAAGTGAAGTGTTTTCTTCTGGGTTAGCACGCTCCACCATAGACTATCGTCGTTTAACATCAGTCAAATGCTCAAATGGTGGTCAACTGTAAACCTATTATTATTAAGCCTTTATAGCTGGAATTAATTTTACAATAATTTAAATTTCACACTTAGATTTAAAAACACAGGCCAATTCCAGCTGCTTTCAATCTTCTCTGAAAAACTTACTGCAACTGTAAACCTATAATAGTATACAAATATGTAACTTGTAGAGTTATCTTATCCAAATATCATAAAAAATCCATCCAGCCATTTGGAAATTAGTGTTAGGGGTTTTGTTTACTTTAAAATAACATTTTATCTAGGAAATTAAATAAAATACCATTTTATCTAGAAAGTATATTAAAATTTATTAAGTACATCTTCTAGAATATTCTTTGAAAACCCCACACATGTAGAGTAGTGCCGCCAGGAAATTCAGTGTTCCTCTCTCTCTCTCACTACTTCTAGTCGGACAGCCCGCAGCACACAGCCTTCTGCAATGGTTTGTGGGTCTGTAAAAGAACAATGAATATTCTAATTTAAATCATCATTATGACAAGTTACTAACAAACTTTGTATCTGAGTATTGGTTTTGACCAAGTAGGTTTAACACTCTAATTCAATTTTGTAGGTACATAATATATGTCTTAGGCTGGTCGTACACGGCATCTTGAAGCAGTCACCATCGACTGCTTCATGCTATAACTGCATAGTGCACTACATACTAGGTACTATGTATGTACACACACAAACCACTCAAGCAGTTGCATCTGCTTCGGATAGTTAACAGCACTGTGAAATTTCATCTTGCAGTCGGACTGCAAGAGTGGTCCGTGTTTGTTGATCAGTAGGTAACAGCTCAAGCTGCCGGTGCTGAATGTAATAGAATATTTGTACGTTAGAAATAATGCATAATTATAATAGTGGCTCAGCCCAATGGCTTCATCCATGTTGTAATTAAAATATGCATGTATCATTCACACAAAGCTTGCACTCGAACCACCTATTTATAACTCGGAAAGTCTGGAAATCTGGGTCCGGTTTGCCATTCACCAAATCCAAGTCCCATCACTTTTATACAGCAATTTTTATGCATAAACACATGTTTATATTAAGAAAAATAACGAAAACTGCACGAAATACTTGCAAGGCCTTTTTTGTTTTAATTTGTTTGTCTGTAATGTAAAAATGTAATAATGTTTTGAATTAGAACTTTCGATTTCGATAGTAGGCTTGGGCAAAAAAAATCGATATATCGAAATATCGATTTTATTTTCGAAAATAATCGATATTTATCGTCGATTTTTTTATTTCCGATATATCGATTTTCGATATTTATTTTCGGATATCGAAAACGATATGTTTTGCCTCGAATTTTCAAGCATATATACACTTTAATTCTCCAATTGCAGTATTTAAATCTATATATATAAAAGAAAGTCGTGTTAGTTACACCATTTATAACTCAAGAACGGCTGAACCGATTTGGCTGAAAATTTGTGAGGATGTAGCTTAGGACCAGGAAAAGGACATAGGATTTTAATTAATTATTAATTTAAAAATTAATTTAATTTTTATCACGTTCCTGCGGAACGTCAAAAAACGACAAAAGACGAATATCCCGTTCGACCGCGTTCCCGTGTGACGTGACATAAAACGTAAACGACAGCTAAACGTCATTTCATCGTCGTCATGTCAACGGTGACATCACCGAATGGAAGCCAAAAGAAAGAGTTGAAGTTGAAGAACCTTTGCTAATCTTTGTTTCTAAATCTGAATTGGTACGACCAATTTAAGACAGGTGGCGTAGCAGGTAGCTGAAGAGGTTTTTTTGTTTGAAAGCGATATTCTCATATTCTCTTCAGGAATGTCTGAACCGATTTCAGTCATTCTTTCACCATTGGATATGTACGGGATCCCGATGAGTGCTATATAATGTACCACGGGCGAAGCCGGGGCGGACATCTAGTGCTATATGAAACACAAGCAACTATTTTCGCTCAGAATATTCTTCAGTGTCAAATTTATTCAGGACATCGTTCTCCAGATGTGAGGTCTGACCGAGCAACATCAGCAAAAGCAAAATAAATAAAACGTCTATATGGTGCAGACATGAGCAGCTTTTAAATCTGAAAACAGCTACGCCAGAGATTCCGAGCTCTGGATCTGTCCCCAATAAGCTTAACCAGTGTCTGGACCAACCACTTTTTTGAGAAGAAGTCAGATCGGATACACATCGGAGAGTGTGCGACTGATTTCCACGATTTTTTTAACCCGCGACCAAAAAAAGGGGTGTTATAAGTTTGACGTCGATGTCTGTCTGTCTGTCTGTCTGTGGCACCGTGGAGCTCAAACGAATGTGCCGATTTCGATGCTGTTTTTTTTATTTGAAGGTTAATATCCGTGTGGATGTTCTTAGCTATGTTTTGTTAATATCGATTCAAAATGGCCGCCTCCACAAAATGGCGGACAAAATATTTCTTCACAACCTACATCAATATGGGTATCAAATGAAAGGGCTTGACTAGGAAAATACTATACATTATAACAAATTTCAAATCCAAGATGGCCGCCACCACAAAATGCCAAATTGTATTATTTTTTTCACTACTACCTCAATATGGGTATCAAATAAAAAGGGCTTGACTAGTAGAGCACTAGGACAAATTTAAATCCAAGATGGCCGCTACAACAAAATGGCGAAATACATTTCTTTTTCACAACTCCTTAATATGAGTATCAAATGAAAGGGCTTGACTAGTAGAACGTTATACAGATAATCCGAGATCCGAGGTAGTCAGGGGTTAATCAAAATTTTTAATTTTGTTCTTGTCTATCGTAATGCTCGTAGCTCGAAAAAGCGACATCGTTTCATGGTTGGTGTCCCAAAGACACGAACGAAGAGATTTGACTCTACTTTTGTGATAAGAACGTCAAGGCTGTGGAATACGTTGCCTGAGAGAGTTTTTCCCGATAGTTACAATCTTTGTGTCTTCAAATCGAGAGTGAATCGGTTTCTTCTAGATAAACACGCTCCATCGTAGACCGCATCATCGTTTAACATCAGGCGAGATGGCGGTCAAGTGTAAGCCTATAAAAGTTAAATAAAATCCAATTGATTTTGGGTGAATTGTCAAATTTTACTCCGGTTCTTTTGAAATCGCTCTAATATCCGAAAGGATAGCTTCAGTCGTTAATTTAACAGTGCCGGATAATAGGAGCAGATTGACAGGTAGGCACTTTAAAGAAAGATTGCTGCTGATGTCTATATCAGACTATTGTATATGTAGGTTGGAGCGGAGCTAGTGACAACACAAACGCAAGCGTACAATGAGCGTAATGGGACACTTTTTCGTGCACGCAGCCGGCGTTCATCGATTTATTAGTCGTTGTCACGTCAATAATATGCCAGATATTATGTATTTTCATTTATCTAATTAATAAGTGCTTAATATTTAAGTAACCTACTCTTGAAAAAAAATCGATATATCGAAATATCGATATTTTTTGAAAATATATATCGATACATTTGGTAAGTATCGATACTATTAATATCGATATATTTTGTTTATTTGCCCATCCCTATTCGATAGTATCTCGTATCTCGTATCGTAGTGTTGCCACCTTTATTTTTCAAAATCCGTACCATAAACTTGAACAACAGTGTGAATTCAAGACTAGGGCTTCCAATATTATGGATAAAATGTGTTAATTAGGTAAATGATTACCAATTTTGGTGGTCCAGTTAAGTACATCGATTAATTCATTGGTACATTTATGATTTTTATTTCATGTATGTATATGTGGTATATTATTATATAACATATTAGGTTAATGTGTATTTTTATTATATTTCAATTAGTATGTGTAAGTTTATTTATGTTGTAAATATGTAGTACGTTATTATTTATTTTCTGTTGTGAGTACTCATAATGGTGTTGATAAATTAAATGTATTAATTAAACGGTCCATGTTACTATCTTTTGTTTCTTCTAATCCGTGCACGGTTGCCTGGAAGAGATCGCTCTAAGCGATAAGGCCGCCAATTTAAATGTAATTTTTATATTTAGTTAAATGTTTTTTTTTGTATTATGGCTTTTAATAAAGAGTTTTCTTATCTCTTTATCGTATCTTATCTTTGCGCTCGGGCATAAAATATATTTGTAATAATAATTATGTAACTTTCATCCCACCTCAGATTGGAAATGATTCAATGGTTTTCACATTATTTACAGTTTTTGTTAATTCTGTGGGTATCAGTTTGTTGGTTTTAGCTGAACGTTACGATAAAAAAGTGAAATACCCTACATTTTGTCGCTGATGATGGTCTTCCGCAATAGGCTCGATAATTATGTTGTGTTATAGTGTACGTGTAAGTACTGCGATGAAAATACCTAGGTGTCATACGTGTTGTGATAAAACAGAAATTAATATTACAACCAAAACTTTTTTTGCAATGGTTGTGAAATGCAAATTTAATATTTCGTGACAGGTTCAATTAATGTGGTAGTAATTAGTACCTAGAAGTTAATGTTGCGACAAAATAACATGAATAATGTAATAAACACAAGGACATAACAGCGACGAGCAGTTGACCATATCATTTTTCTCCGTCTGACGCACTTGTTCACTATATTTTAATTCTCGCTGGAGTATCTGAGTTCACCCGAAAATTTCTTATCTTACCCGAGCGTGACGCTATAATTCAATTCACAGCCCACGAAAAATCTATCTAGGCGCCCCAAATGAAGTTTTCACTGTAAAAAGTTTTATTTTACCTCGTCATACAAGAGAAACTGTCATTATTTTACGGCGGCTCTTTTAAACCGTTTAAACACAAAAATATGGCAAACTTTATAATAAAACCTAGGAATTAAGCACACCAATACGTATATTATTAATATAATAAACTAGCAGCGCCCTGGGGTTTTACCTGCGTAGTTGCCGTTTCCATTATTTTCTCAGAATGAAGAGTAGCCTGTGTAATAGTCCAGATTGTAATCTAAAATAATGTGTTTCAAATTTCAGCTCGGCCGTTCAGATGTTACGATATGATTAAGGAAGATAAAAAATTGTTTTTTTTTTATAACGAGAATATGAAGGAGAAGAGATCTACATGGGAAAACCACGGGGTGCTGCTAGTAATAATGATGCTAGTAAGACTAATAATAATACAATTATTTATCAAGCTACATGAAAGAAATTAAAATATAACAAAGTTCTCATCGCCTTACGTACGTAGTGTAATCGATTGGTTTAAAATGACATAAAAAATATTGATTGTGAGAGGATTTCCAATTTGAAGTGGGCCACATTGAGGGGCTAATACCACAGGATAAACTAGATGTATAAAGAAAATACATTGAAGAATTTCAAGTTCGTTCAACTTTTCTGCTTGTTTTTTTACACCAAAAAAATAATTTAAAAAAATATAATCATACTGTTATTTATTTAAGTAATTCGCAAGATTCCTTTCAAAAGGTCATATGCGTACGATTTCGACTTCTCGATCGTACATGAGGTAAAAAAGCCGTATAAGTACGACTTAAATTGTACGAAGGGCAACACTAGATTTACTGTCCTCGACAAAACGTCAATGCCAATATGAGTTTTAAGTATTATGCGGATATGTTTGACTGTCACAAGTTGTAGTCCAAACGAGTGCTTGCTGTATAACTCCTATATTTAGCCGCATAATAAGGTCTATTCTAGTGCCTCGATTCTAATTGCGTAAATAATATGATTTGCACTCGTTTCATTGAACCAATTGCTATAATTTTAAAACAAATAGATCAGATATCGTATTTTATAGTTAAATTTAAAAAATACGGCATAACGGATCATAAATATGATGTTAAAGAAAAAACCGTAAATTACCGCAATGGCAATGAAAATAACCTCTCTACTTAATCTGTGGAACCTTTTGTTTTTCATTCAATTACATCGTTCACGATGAGACTCTATGGATTTGAAAGTCCGTAGCCCGATCCGCAAGAGAAATAGAGTAAGGTTACAGGCAATATTTCGTTTTCGTTTACGGCCGTTTGCGAAGTGCGGATGCGGAGAAAGAGAGTAGACGCCCAGTTTCGTGACTGATGCCTGCAGCTGAATATAGTAGGATGAAACCCATTGTAAATGGAAGAGAATATGACAAAAGTGAAAGAAAATCGTCAAATAACTGTATTTCGGGTTTATTTTGCGGTTCTGAATGATTACTTTACATAAATTCTCAGGAAAAAAAGAACAAAATTATCGTACCGGTAGTGACCTCTCCAGATTTTCTATGACACTAGAGTAGGATACAATCTACAGCTGATTAAATTTTGAGTTCTGCGCCACCTATTGGTAATTATAGGAACTTTGATGTGCAAGTCAATTCGGGCAGTAGTCGTAAATTAGTGGTCTAGCCTCTAACCAAATACTCATAGGGATTGTGCAACGCCATCTATTTTTAAGCGCAAGAGTCAGTTATAAATCGCCAAATATAAAATAGAAAAAACGATAAAATAGAAACGCCAATAGAAAATACTTAGATTTAAATTAAATGCGTTGATAAGAGGGATCCCTTATAAAACTATTATTCTCAGGAAAAAAATTACAACAAGAATGTTGAGAGAAAAAGAACAAAAAAGAGTATTGCGGTAACTACCGAGACTCGAACCGGGGCACCTATCATCATAGGTGACCCCATACTTACCAATTGCGCCAACCGGTCAGTGCTAACATGGGTGAAATTTGTTATCGTATTCTAATTCTTCTAATTCTATGACGTCATAGGCACGAAACGTTACACTTTTTCGTGAGATTTTTTTCCGTCTAGCTCCCTTTCATAACGCGCGATAAGGAACTTCGTTCCAAAAGCAACTGGCCTGATTCATAAGATTAGCTATCATAAACACCCGAATTTGTAGACATTTGATTTAATAACAATAGTAAACAAAATGTCATCAAAAGATTTTTGTAGAATCACCCCTACACATTATACCTAAAACCGGTGGATCCTGTCCTGCCATCAAATCTCTACATATAGGACAAGGTACATCTAATTTCGGTACCAAGGTTATCTTACTGATAAAATTATTTTTATTTTTAGTGAGACAACTAACAAATATATCAGGTTCTTTTATTTTATGTTATTGTAAGTTATGTTATGTGCTATTGTTTTTTCATTGTATATTACAAGTACATGCTCTACAATTCAGTTACCATTATTTTTAATTAATAAACTAAACATTTAGTAAAAATCATATTGTAAAAAGTTTGTAGCGCTATAGTTAAAAACCTATGCGTTATACAAATAAAAGTGGTTAAGTGCGAGTCGGACTCGCCCATGAAGGCTTCCGTAGCAGCAAGTAACATAATATAAGTTCTTGTAGTTCGTTATTACTTTAATCAGTGTTTTAACAATAGTCAATTTATGACGTATTAAAATAAAACTAGTTACTAGATCTCGTTCAAACCCATTTTCCAACCAAGTTGGCAACGCTGTTTACGGGCAGTTTTTACGCGTCATTATTTTTTCTTATGGTTTTTTTTTTCAGTTCGGTCCCGCAGCAAAATACATATCTCCTCCAAGCCTGCCTCTAAGGAACTTCGTTCCAAAAAAGCTAGGTTGTAGCTTTTTATTTTTAGTTCTTTAAACTCGTTGACCACCACTTTTTGAGTGAACAAACATTATGTCATTAATTAACATAAACCGTAACTCGGGGCATCGTCATCTACGGCTTTCCAAAAACAATTTTCTCTTTTATTACAGCTCCATCTACAGAGAACTATGTTAAATGAGCTTCCAAAGTTATAAGTTTTCACTTCTATCGGCAGGTCTCTTTCTACCATATGTTTTTTCTTTCGAGCTCCTCGTAACTCGAAAATGGAGCAACTATTTACTATTGTCTTTTCAAAGACTTGAAGGAAGAAATTTGAATCCACTTAATATACGTAATAATGATATTTAAGTTATGAACAAACATCCAAAGTTCAAGATTTAGGTATAATATTTTAGTAGAATTCAGAAATGTGCAAATTGGTATTTTAGTCTAGAAGAACCAAAGGTGAGCTTTAATATTACGTAATGCCTAAATTTGTATGGAAATTATGTATAATGTCACCGTGAAATTGGACATACCGTTAGATTTTATCTATTCTATGCCGTTAGTCTACAATAAAACCTAGGATTACGTAGTAACTGTTTTCTCATCTGTGCCTACATTTATAAATGTAGTGCAGCGGGGCTAGCACGGGCAGTGGACTAATAGTCTTTCCACCATTTTTATCTATCTGTCAGTGGATATAATAATTATTTCCACCTTGCATAGCATGGCAACAGGGGAAAGGGATAAAATGTTTCCACTTGACGTTTGTCGTGGACATTCTATCCCGCTACTCCCCGCTGTATAGCACGGACTCGGGAAAACGAAGATAAATACTCTTCAATTGACATATAACAGGGGACAAACTATCGTCTGATTTGGAGGTGGGGATATAAGTAAATCTCTCTCAAACATAATGTCGCGACCATATTATAATTATATTTTTACGGAACAAATGGAAACAATGGCCCGAAAATTGCATCGGAGATCAATAAGGGATGCTAGTAATCCCTTTGAGTTTCCCGACAATGAATTTAGGCGGTTATTTCGGATGCATAAAAATATGGCATTGTATTTCGACTTAAAGTCGACCAACACCCGAATTTGGGTTTTGTTGAGAATAAGAAATTCTAAAGAACAGAAATGAAATTATTTATTCACATACATGTGTTACTAATATCTACATATGAATAAAAGAATAATTTAGTATCTTCCGCTCATTTTTATAAATATCTAAATGCGTTCTCTTTACTAAGGTATGTTTCAACTTTTGGATTTAGATGAGAAAGTTTTATAGTTGTTTAAAAAAATAAATATAACGTCAAAACGCAGCACAGAAAAAAATAAAAGTAAAAAGAACGAACATATTTGAAGGTTTGATAGAAAAACTGATGATTAATACGTAATTTTTATTTAATTTTCTTATAATGGCAATACTGAAGTGATAACGCTACTCCCGTCGTATATCCACCGTGGAATAACTATCCACCGGCGAGTCCGTGCTCTGAAAGTGGACAAAATTGAAAAGGGGGAAAGAGATTATTTCCTTTCCCGGTGGAGTAATTGTCTACTGCCCGTGCTAGATCTGCAGGTTAGTTAGTTAGTTTATTCTAATGTCGCTAGGTTATAATCTGATGGTGTTTAAAAATTCAGAGGAATAGGTACATAATATACGAGTATAGTTTTTGTAGTGGTAGGACTCTTGGGGAAGTACCACACCTTTGCCAGTTATTCTACCGCCAAGCTGTAATGTGCAAACATTACTGTGTTCCGGTTTGAAGGGCAATGTTTCCAGATACATTACAGGGCTTAGAGATATAAGATCTTAGATCTCTGGGTGACGAGCGTAGTGCAGCGCTAGGTAATGATTTGGACTCTTCATGTTCCAATAGCTGCGTGTGACAGTGCTGTTATGTGTCAGGCATGTTGCTTACCATCAGGAACATGTCCTGATCGTCTCTTCACTCTTTATTTAAAAAAAAATACACGATCAGGAGTAAACCAATTTTTTTTATAAAGAGTGATAAGACGAGCAGTGCATGTGCCTGATGGTAAGAATCAGGCGTCCCCATAACACCACAGTGACAAGCAGCTATTGGAACATGAAGAGTCTAAATTATTGCCTACCACTGGACCGTAACAGTGATTTTTGATCATTACTGTTCGGCGGTAGAACAACTGGCAAAGGTGTCGTTCTTCCCCAGGCGGACTCTGCAGACCCCTACAAAACACTAATATCGATAAATACCTACCTACGTTTGGCACAATTTTATTAACCGACTTCAAAAAAGGTGGATGTTCTCAATTTTTATCGGTATTAGATTGTATGTTTTTTTTTTAATGTACAATAAAATACAATACAAAAAACTCTATTGGCACCACAAACAAAGTTGATAAAAAGTGACATAAAATAACAATAACATAATTGGCACAAAAGGCGATGTTATCGCTAAAAGCGAATAGCGAAAGCGAATGTACGAGTATGTTACGCGATTACTCCGCCAATTGTGAATCAATTCTAATGGTTCTTTTTTTGTTTGGTAGATCATCAGTTCAGAGGTAGTATACCATATAAATTTTATCGAAATCGGTGTGGTGGCTTTTGAAATATGAACAAAAAACTAAATATTACTTTCATATACCTCGATGACTACTGATGATGATGTCAGAGAACTAGAGTCACCGACATAGCTCAGCGTATTAGCAAACTGAAGTGGCAGTGGGCCGGTCACATCTGTCGCAGACCCGATAGCCGTTGGGGCAGACGGGTTCTGGAGTGGAGACCGCGAATCGGCAAACATAGTGTAGGACGCCCTGAGACTAGATGGAGTGACGATATTCGAAAGGCAGCTGGTGGCGGTTGGAGCAGTAAGACCGAGGACCGGGCTGAGTGGCGTATCATAGAGGAGGCCTATGTCCAGCAGTGGATGAATATAGGCTGATGATAATGATGACCTCGATGACTTGATAGCTTCTTATGAAAGATCTAGTGTCAGAATTCAATTTAAATTGAGTTCGGTCATTGTTTCTTCGTAAAAAATACCTAAATGATTGTTAAAATAAGTTTTGAGGTCGTGTTTTGTTGACAAAAACAAGCGTCTTGTTTATGGCAAAGCGAATACAGACCCTGGGACGTTTTGCCTTGTGAAGCTTGTTCTTTCTACAGCAAACAACGGCCAAGGTTAGACCAGTTGCGAAACACACGTTTACTGTAAATACTCAGTTTAAACTTGTTTTAACTGTTGTTTGAGTATTCATATTCTTTATTCATGTTATTTAACACGTCAATTAAATCTAACAATCAAAAATTACATTAATTATGTAATTGCGACATTCAAATACAAATATTCTATTGTAAATGCAAAAATGTGGTTGTTTGGATGTTTGTTGCTTAATCACATAGGAACAGCTGAAAGAAAATTACAGGGCTTAGAGATATAAGATCTTAGATCTCTGGGTGACGAGCGCAGTGCAGTGCTGGGTAATGATTTGGACTCTTCATGTTCCAATAGCTGCGTGTTACTGTGCGTTATGTGTCAGGCATGTTGCTTACCATCAGGCACATGTCCTGATCGTCTCGTCAATCTTTATTTAAAAAAAAAAAAGGATTGGGATGAAAGGAACCCAATAACAGAGTGGCTACTTTCAGATAAGTTTGGCAAATGATTATTCGGAGAAATAAAATTCTTCGAAACGTTAATTGGCAAGTGATAATCGGCCAAACAATTTTCGGCGAAAAGGCAGAAACCCGTCAAGATAAATGCGAGCTAGATTTAGTTTTTTTTAAAACCGCTACACCGATTTCGATATAAAAATTACGGGTACTACCTCTGAACTACGATCAATCAAACAAAAAAAGAACAATCAAAATTGATTCCCGATTGGCAGAATTATAAATTACGTGAGGTGTTTAAGGGGAGAGGGTCGAATCAAATCTCATGTAATCTTACGTTGGAGAGAGGGGGTCTCGGCAAATATCACGCAATATTTTTTCTAATGGAAACAAAAAAAAAATTGGTCTCTCTTGAGACCGTGCATGAGTCTCCATGGACTGAATTAGAGTAGACATTCTTTTTAATCAAAATAGTTACGATTTAAGTTTTCTATTGTTAAATTTTTATTACAATTATAATTAAACTCTTAGCGATATTGGTTAGGTCATCATCCTCATCATCATCAGCCGCAAGACGTCCACTGCTGAACATAGGCCTCCCCCCTAGATTTCCACAACGATCGGTCCTGCGCAACCTGCAACCAGCGGTTTCCAGCGACCTTCGTGAGGTCATCTGTCCATCTAGTGGGAGGCCGTCCAACACGGCGTCTTCCGGTTCGTGGTCGCCACTCGAGAACCTTTCTTCCCCATCGGTTGTCAGTTCTGCGAGCGATGTGGCCTGCCCATTGCCACTTCAGCTTGCTTACTCTTTGAGCTATGTCGGCCACTTTCGTTCTTTTGCGAATATCCTCATTACGGATTCTGTCGCGCAAAGAGACTCCGAGCATAGCTCTCTCCATAGCTCGCTGTGTGACTTTGAGCTTCGTTATGAGGCCCACAGTTAAGGACCACGTCTCAGTTCCATAAGCCATCACTGGCAACACGCACTGGTTAAAGACTTTCGTCTTTAGGCATTGGGGTATTCTGGACTCAAAGATGTGCCGAAGTTTCCCGAACGCTGCCCATCCGAGTTGGATCCTTCGCTGGACCTCTTTGTCGAAGTTGGATCTACCTAATTGGATCTTTTGACCCAGGTAGACGTATTCGTCAACAACTTCGAGTGTGGTATTCCCAACAATAACCGGTACAGGTGAGACATGAACATTTGACATGACTTTCGTCTTGTCCATATTCATCCTCAAACCTACCTGTTGGGATACTCTACTGAGGTCCCTGAGCATAGCACCGAGGTCCTCCAGTGACTCCGCCACAATGACTATGTCGTCGGCAAACCGAAGGTGAGTGATGTATTCGCCGTTGATATTGATGCCATATCCGTTCCAGTCCAGTAGCTTAAAACATCTTCCAGCGCGGCAGTGAACAGTTTCGGAGATATAACATCTCCCTGTCTCACGCCTTTCTGTAGCTGGATATGTTTTGTGCACTGGTCCTGTAATCGGACAGACATTGTGGCTTTACTGTAGATACACTTCAACACTTCGATATAGCGATAGTCAATGCGGCATCGCTGGAGAGACTGAAGCACTGCCCAGGTCTCGATGGAATCGAAGGCTTTCTCATAGTCCACATACGCTATACATAGTGGCCGATTATACTCCTCGGTTTTCTGTATAATCTGCCGAAGCGTATGGATGTGGTCTATGGTACTATAGCCTTTTCGGAAATCTTTTCGTCAGCCCTCAGCGTCCGTGCGTTAAATGTTGCCAGGTCGAGTCGTTGGGTTTGGTGGCAGGGCGTCTGCCGGGGATTCTTAGCACCCCATGCTCCGCCGGAACCAAGGCTGCCACCAGCGCCTGGAATAGCGGAGCCGCCGGGGACTAGGGGCCGTTTCTTTTTTGTGCCTATCATATGGGGGGGGTATTTGCCATAGTCACCACGCTTGGCAGGCGGGTTGGTGACCGCGGAACCAGCCCTTCGCATCGATGACGCCGCTGCCCGTCATCGACCTGGTTAATTTAGGACTGGTTTTTAATGGATATACCGCCATTGGTTCGGTCGTCAGAGCCTCGTTAGTTGGCAGCAGGGTGTACCACGCGCAGGAGAGGTTGACATTTGGGGAAGCTAGATGTTAAGCGCTTCCCCCTTACACCCTTTATTGGTTAGGTACTAGTCTTAAATAAAAGCACGAAGCACTAGGTTGACATTTGGGGAAGCTAGATGTTAAGCGCTTCCCCCTTACACCCTTTATTGGTTAGGTACTAGTCTTAAATAAAAGCACGAAGCACTAGGTTGACATTTGGGGAAGCTAGATGTTAAGCGCTTCCCCCTTACACCCCTTATTGGTTAGGTACTAGTCTTAAATAAAAGCACGAAGCATTTTTTTTGACAATAAAAATCAACGTGTTTACGTAAGAAACCCACATTTTGAAAAATCTCACGTGAGATTGGGGGATGGGGAAGGGGGTTAAATAAAATCTCACGACATCTCATCAGGGGGAGAGGGAGGGACAAAAAATTTAAAAAAACACATCACGTAATTTATGGACGCCCCCTTAACATACAATCGAATTGAAAACCCCCTCCTTTTTTGAAGCCGGTTAAAAATGGCGTCACCTTAAGCGAAATTGAGAACTATCTGAGACAGTTACAAAACAAAAACGTTTGACCTTAGATGTTAGTTTTCAAGTAATGTTTATTAAATACACAGAATAATAATGAAAGATAAAAGCGCGTCCGTGGCGCCCGTTATATTTTTATTACGTTTGGGGTTATCAGTAAGTACCGTGTAACATCATGCTAATGGATGTAAATTGTAAACAGATTACATATTTAAATCTATACTTACTAACATTATAAAGCTGTAGAGATTGTATTCTGTTGGAGTTGGGTTGGCGGGAGTGAAGCCCACTTCCCCACACGCAAAACAGGCGCACCAAGACGTCGAGTTGCGGAAACAGCCCGCCCACAGAGCCTGAGCGGAGCGCTACTCTCTAAGCTGTAGAGATATTTTGTTTGAACGCGGTAGTCTCAGGAACTACTGGAGCGATTTCAAAATTCTATCACCGTTTAATATGTACTTGATCCCTGAGTGCTTATAGACTATACATTATTTACCACAGGCGAAGCAGGAAGGTCTAATTCACAATCGTAAGATCGTAGGCTCGAATGCCGCTTGCACCAGTAAATATTTTCCCAAGTGCCGATGTACAACTTTGTCATCATAACGGGATGTAACTGCAACGGAAAACATCGTGAAAAAACCGACTTCTAATAAGGACAAACGTCACACGCCAATCCATGTTTGGATTTCTACAAAAGAATACGTCCCGCCAAATAAGAATTGGATTTTTACAACTATTTCAATTGATTTCAACAAAGTTTTGAAGTTTTTCCTTTATACCAGTCTTTGGATTTCAACAAAAATAATCCCAATTGTCCGACAATATTCATTTTTATTAGGGTTCCGTAGCAAAATACGGGACCCTTATAGTTTCATCATGTCTGTCTGTCTGTCCGTCCGTATGTCACAGCCCCTTTTCACCGAAACTATAAGAGCTATACTATTGAAACTTGTTAAGTAGATGTAATCTGTAAACCGCATTAAGATTTTGATACAAAAATAGAAAAACACAAAAAAATTTAGGGGTGTCCCATACTTAAAACTGAAACTCAAAAATTTTTTTTGATCAAAACCATACGTGTGGGGTATCTATGGCGTAATAATTATTGTTCTAGTGAAGTTGTCGTGTCGTATCAGATGTCCCAACATCTTCCCTCTTCTGTTTTCTATTGTTTCCATTAATGTTCTTTTCTCCTCTACCATCTATGGCTAGGTCATCAAAAATGATATTGAGGTTCCAAACATATTTTTTCTCTAAACTGAATAGTTAGCGCGATGGACGCTTCCAAAGTGGTAAAAGTGTGTCCTTCCCCTCCCCTCTAACTTCTAAAATAAGAGAATGACAAAAATAAAAAAAAGTGTATGATGTACATTAACCATGTAAACTGTAAACAAAAATTGGTTTGAATGAGATCTAGTAAGTAGTTTTATTTGAATACGAATTGACTATTGTTAGAACACTGATTAAAGTAACAACGAACTACAAGAACTTTTATATTAGGTTACTTGCTGCTGCGGAAGCCTTCATGGGCGAGTCCGACTCGCACTTGACCACTTTTATTTATTTACAAGTCTTTGGATTTTATTAAAGAATACGCCCAATTTGCAAATAAGCCCTTGAATTTCTTTCAAAAATCTTTCAAAAATTTCGTACTAATATTATAAATGTAAATGTTTGTATGTTTGTTGCTCAATCACGTCGTAACGTATGAACGGATCGGGTTGAAATTTAGAACACATATATTATAGTCTGAAAGTACACATAAACTACTTTTTCCCGGGAAAATAACAGGTATGGGATTTTTTTTAAGAAAGAGTGACGAGGCTAGCAGGACATGTGCCTGAAACTGTTGTTTACCATCAGGCACATGACAGCACAGTGACATGCAGCTATTGGCACACGAAGAGTCAAAACCATTATCTAGCACTGCGCTGCGCTCGTCACCCAGAGGTCTAAGATGTTAATATCTCTAAGCCCCGTAATTTCTCTGGAAATATTGTCCTTCAAACCGGAACACAGTAATGTTTGCACATTACTGCTTGGCAGTAGAATAACTGGCAAAGGTGTGGTACTTCTTCAGGCGGACTCAGCTAAAAGTCCTACCACTGCTAAACGCGACGGAATTACGCGGGTAAAAGCCGCAGGGCGCTATTAGTATTTCCTATCCTTCATTCGTTTGGAAAAACTATATTCTTGTAGTGGTAGGACTCTTGGTGTAGTGGTAGGACTCTTTTGTAGTGGTAGTACTCTTGGCAGAGTCCGCCTGGGGAAGTACCACACCTTTGCCAGTTATTCATACGTTATGTTTGCATATTACTGTGTTCCGGTTTGAGGGACAATGTTTCCAGAGAAATTACGGGGCTTAGAGATATAACATCTTAGATCTCTGGGTGACGGGCACAGTGCAGTGCTAGGTAATGATTTGGACTCTTCATGTTCCAATAGCTGTGTGTCACTGTCACAGGCATGTTGCTTGAAATATTCTAGACTCTATCCACGCCTACTGTAAACATGGTCTCGTACGCGATGTTTTAGGCTGAGTTAATATTTACAAAGCAGCTTCAATGCTAACACTAAAATTAGCTGTGTAGGTATACCAGAACGGGGTTACTTAGATTAGATAGGCTATACCGAAAGGAGTATATGAGGTATTTCTGAAATGAAAACTCCTTTTGGCGCGCTATAGACAGATGTTTCGTGGGCTGTGAATTGAATTATAAAATATCTTCTGGTAAACTTGGGACCATGGCCATTGGCCAGCTAGAAATGCGTCAGCATTTCCCATTGGCTAACGCATTTCTAGACGGCCCTGCCATGAGGGCCAGGCCACGCTCTCCGGTTCCATGGTAGTTTTTAAAGTAAGCTATCAAATTCTAAGTTATACGTTTTCACTTCTATCGGCAATTCCTGTGACTGGCAATTTTTGACGTGACAACGTCTTATAAATTGGTTTGCCGGGTGACACTTCAAGAAACTGCGTTACGCTCCGCTCACGTTATGCGCTCACAACGAGAGCGAGTGAGAGGCACGCGTCCCTTCCACTCGGGCATGGTTAGCCCGCCTAAGAGCGAGAGAGACAGACATAAAAAGTGAAAGGCACGCGTCCCTTCCGTAAAATTATTTTACCACTCAAAGTCGTTGTCACGTAAAACTTTCACCCGTATACCGACTTTACAGGCAACCAATTTTTTTTTTTTTCTTACGTGTGACGAGACGAGCAGTACACATGCCTGATGGTAAGCAACATACCCGCCACATAACAGCACAGTGACACGCAGCTATTAGAACATGAAGAGTCAAAATCATTACCTAGCACTGCACATTCAAACATTCGACCAAATGTCATAAGAACCCGTCATTAAGTCATCGAGGTATATGAAAGAAAACTTTAGTTTTTTTTTCATGTTTCGAAAAACAATCACACCTATTTCCTATTTATATGGGATCACCTCTAAACTATTATCTAACAATCAAAAAAATAACAATCAAAATTGATTCACAATTGTGGAGCCATCGCGTAACATACGTCCGAATCGAGAACATCCTCCATTTTTGAAGTCGGTTATAAAAGGTATAAAACTAAAGTTTGTAGAAAATCCTTCAGGGGTAAAATCCCTGCTAAAAGTGCTTTCTAAGAAAGAGTTAGATGTTCCCGGCTTCCCGGACTATTCCATAGGCGTATAAGGTGATCGTATTATGAAGTAGTTTGACTGTTGACCACAGATTACACACCTCGCTGACGAAATGACGAACGTATGTCAAGTGTCTCCAGACTGGTCGATTAGGTTTTAGGTATTACCACTATCGGGTCGGTCATTACAGCACAAAACTAATAGAGCACAGGCCCGTGAACACAATGTATGGGTCATATGATACAGCAGGAGACCTACATATGTAGGATGATAGAAGGGTAAAAATAATATATTCAATAATAATAATTCAATAATTATATTCAGCACTATGTCGGCATTTGAAAGCTGTCCAACTGAGTGCAAATTGAAGAGGGGGGGTTCCAACCCTCGCTATTTCCTTTTTGTCGCATGATTTTTGTACGGCGTTGCGAAATAATTGATTAGAACAGGTATTGAAAGTATAAAAATTTAAAATTTTAATTTTTTAATTATTAGTTTCATGATTTTCCGGCGATGTTCAGGGTCATTTCGGTCATTTGATTATGTACGGCATTGGTTCTATACAGTTTCAGTACCTGTTCTAATCCATTATTCCGCAATGCCGTACAAAAACAATGCGACAAGAAGGAAAGAGGGTCGCAACCCCCCTTCAATTTGCTTTCAGTTGGACAGCTTTCAAATGCTTAGTGCTGAATCCTATTATTGTATACCTTTCTATCATCCTACATAGGTCTCCTGCTGTATCATTTGACCCATAAATTTTGTTCACGGGCCTGTAGTCTATAATAGATTTACCAATAACAATGAAATATAATTATTTTAGTTATTACTAGCTGTCATATTTATATACATCTAATTATTATAATAGTTTTTACTAAACTGTATGTCACATTTATTCATTTGTTTTGGCGGAGTTTTTTTTTCAAATTAAAGTAGCCTAATTAACTTCTAGAATCAGTCCAACCGTATCAGAGATGGGTATTATTAAATTTATTAAGCTATTGCATAGCTTTTATCGCGGGCCTGGGGACCGAATTTTAGTGATCGTGCATCTCTTTCTAATGTTCGCAAGAAAGAGGAATGGAAGACCGTAACGCCGTCCTCCCCACTCGGTCATTCGACTTTGAATCTTATTTGTATTAGCTTTACAGACTAAATGCTCTTAGCAGTGTTGCCAGCTTAACGGATTTCCCGTGTTATTTTTTATGGTAAACAAATGTCACTCTTCAAAATAAAAGCAATTCCGAAAAAATGTTAACATCCCTATTGCTTATGTTGATAAAAATGCATGCAACATGCAATAGCTTTACCGCGGCAGTCTCCGAGTGCCACACTTCTTTTTATTATTTTATATAAGCATGCACCAACGCAGACAGAATCATCGTTTAGCATCAGGCGAGACGGCGGTAAAGTGTTAACCTATAATAGTTTAAAAAAAGCCAGACCAAATAGACACATAAAAACTTTTTTTTTTTTTTTAGTTAATCATTTGGACTCTTCGTGTTCCACGCGGGTGAAACCGGGGTCGCTACCAGTCCTTCATTAGTATAAAACGTTTGCTCAATAAGCTTACATTAAATTACATCTAAATATATATAAATTACGAGTCGCGTTGTTTGTCCGCGATGGATTACTAAACTACTTTACCGATTTTAATCAATTTTGCACGCCGTGTGCAGTTTGATGCAACTTGAAAGATAAAATAGTTTTATTTCGATTAAATAGTCTTTATAATATATGACAATATCCCAAAACCAGGTGGAGGACTGGAGAGCAGAGGGGCATGAGCAAATAATTGTCTGATGACGATGTCATAGCGAATTGGAGAAGAAAAAGCAGGAAGGCTGACCTCACCACCGTGTGGGATATATAGCTAGGAATTTATATTTATTTATTTGATTCACAACTAAAACGATTTACAAAAAAACAACAATTACATTAGTTGACAGGCTTTGATACAATATATTATCAAAATGAGATTTTACAGTGTACAATGTTGAGACTAACAAACGCGTTTTATATTTTTGAATAAATTAATGTAAATAAATAAATAAATATTGGTGGTCAATTCACACACAACACTATCAATCAAATCAACAAATGTCAAGTGATTTTTGGTAAGGTGATGAAATTATTTGGTAATAAAAAGGGCTGTTTTTAGGGATTTTTTTGTTTTTGTTGCCGTAAAACCATCCTTGGACTTCAATGACATATAAAAAAGAGAATTGGCCATTTCGGTCCAGGCGTCGTTGAGTTATGCGCTTACCAACATATTTTCCGATTCATTTTTATATTTATAGATTACACATATAAATATAAAAAATATATGTAGTTTGAGCACTCCAACACAACAAAGCAAAGGGTACTAAACCTCCCAATGATAATACGTTACAAAGTTCAAATACGCTCAGCTCATATCAAACATACGCGAGGTACTCAGCGACAATAGATAATGCAATAATATTTAATTAAAGTTATTTAACATCTGTTAAATTATTATCTCTTATTATACAGATAAAAGTGATGAGACGAGCAGGCCATGTGCCTGGTGGTAAGCTACACGCCTGCCCATAACAGCACAGTGCCACATAGCTATTGGAACATGAACAGGATATCATTACTTAGCACTGCACTGCGCTCGTCGCCCAGAGATATAAGATGTTTTTTCTCTATGCCCAGTAATTTCCCTGGAAACATTGCCCTTTAAACCGGAATATAGAAATGTTGTCACATTACTGCTTGACGGTGGAATAACTGGCAATAGTGAATAACTAACTGCGGACTTATGTTTTCAAGTGCACAGTTTATGAATATATTAGCGGCGCCTGGCGGTTTTACCCGCATCGTTCTCGATCCCGTTTTACATCGATCAAACAAGAACAAAATTAAAAATTTTGATTAACCCCCGACTACCTCGGATCTCGGATTATCTGTATAACGTTCTACTAGTCAAGCCCTTTCATTTGATACCCATATTAAAGGAGATGTGAAAAAAGAAATGTATTTCGCCATTTGTGGTAGCGGCCATCTTGGATTTGAAATTTGTCATAGTGCAAAGTACTCTACTAGTCAAGCCCTTTCATTTGATACCCATATTGAGGTAATAGTGAAAAAAATAATACAATTCGGCATTTTGTGGTGGCGGCCATCTTGGATTTGAAATTTGTTATAATGTATAGTATTCTACTAGTCAAGCCCTTTCATTTGATACCCATATTGAGGTAGGTTGTGAAGAAATATTTTGTCCGCCATTTTGTGGAGGCGGCCATTTTGAATCAATATTAACCAAACATAGCTAAGAACGTCCGCACGGATGTTAGCCTTCAAATAAAAAAACCGCATCGAAATCGGCCCGTCCGTTTGAGCTCTACGGTGCCACAGACAGACACACAGACAGACAGACAGACAGACAGACAGACAGAAAGACAGACATACAGACAGACAGACAGACAGACAGACAGACATCGACGTCAAACTTATAACACCCCTTTTTTTGGTCGGGGGTTAAAAAGTAGTATACTTATATTCAATTGGTTGTCTGTAAGGTCGGTTTGTTTACGGACGATAGTTTAACGTGACGTCATAACAAAACATTGATAGATGCGGCGCAAGCGTACAATGAGCATAACGGGACAATGAGCGTAACGGGACACTTTTTCGTGCATGAAGCCGGCGTTCATCGATTTATTAGACGTTGTCACGTCAAAAATATTACTAAACTTTACACTATTTTCGGTTTTACTAATTTTAACCAGGGGATCTAACGCTTAACTAACGCTATCTTAACTAACGCTATCTTAACTAACGCTATGTTAACTAACGCTATCTTAGCTTAAAATATTTGTCTCTCTTTTTAAATGACGCTTACCCTCAAGAGTCTTTCTTGGAACATGCCAGTTTCCTCACGATGTTTTCCTTTGCCCTTAAAGGCAAACTTCTACATATCGAAAGATTTCCGATTTCCTCACGGTGTTTTACTTCGTCGTTTTTAAGTTAGCGGCATTAGACACATGACTTCGAAAAGGCAGTGGTGCGTGTGGCATTTGAACCCGGGGGCTGCTAAGCGGCAGTCGCCGTTCTCCCGACTAGACCAGCCGTAACTTACAAACAGCAGCTATAGCTAAATTATCCACAGTTTTTTCAATAGGCAAAGGGTCAGCAACAGGTATCCTTGAAAACCAGTCCGGACCGATAGACCGACAGTTGTGACGAAACTCGGAACATTCTAGAAAGGGCCCAGTATTGACTAACGCGTCCAAAACCTCTACCTATCTAGCATTGCCCTCGTTACCCACAGATGTAAAATAATTATTAAGAGCCCTCTCACAAAACGACAGAACTCAACTTTAGGTATAATCCTGCAACATTGTCAGCGTGCGTCCGTTCGATTCAGCTCGAGCGTTTAGGCGGACAGAACGATCTTGAGCCGTAACGGCAGTGTACTAAAAATTTTGATGAGATTTTCTGACGTGACAACGTCTACTAAATCGATGAACGCTAACTGCGTGCACGAAAATTGATGACTTATTGTCCCGTTACGTTCGTTGTCCCGTTACGTTACGATAAATTATTCTTGCATTACGAAAATCTGATTACTTGTATAATTTCATTTTTATTTAAAGGTTAATTTTTGTGCAGTTGTTCTTAGCTATGTTTGGTTAATATCGATTCAAGATGGCCGCCTCCACAAAATGGTGGACTAAATATTTCTTCATAATCTACCTCAATATGGGTATCAAATGAAAGGACTTGACGAGTAAAATACTATGCACAATGTCAAATTTCAAATGCAAGATGGCCACCACAACAAAATGGCGAAATACATTTCTTTTTTCCCTACTTCCTCAATATGGGTATCAAATAAAAAGACTTGACGAGTAAAATAGTATGCACAATGACAAATTTCAAATCCAAGATGGCCGCCACCACAAAATGGCGATTGTTATTATTTTTTACTACTACCTCAATATGGGTAACAAATGAAAGGGCTTGACTAGTAGAATACTATGCACTGTCACAAATTTCAAATCCAAGATGGCCGCCACCACAAAATTGCGAATGTCATTAATTTTTACTACAACCTCAATATGGGTAACAAATGAAAGGACTTGACTAATAAAATACTATGCACTATGATAAATTTCAAATTCAAGATGGCCGCCACCACAAAATGGCGACTGACATTATTTTTCACTACTTTTCAATATGGGTATCAAATGAAAGGGTTTGACTAGTAAAAACTACGCACTATGACAAATTTCAAATCCAAGATGGCCGCCACCACAAAATGGCGAATGTCATTATTTTTTACTACGACCTCAATATGGATAACAAATGAAAGGACTTGACTAGTAGCATACTATGCACTATGACAAATTTCAAATCAAGATGGCCGCCACCACAAAATGACGAATGTCATTATTTTTCACTACTTCTCAACATAGGTCTCAAATTTTGTGGTAGCGGCCATCTTGGATTTGAAATTTGTCATAGTACGTAGTATTTTACTAGTCAAGCCCTTGCATTTGATACCTATATTGTGAAGAGTGAAAAATAATGACATTCGCTATTTTGTGGTGGCGGCCATCTTGGATTTCAAATTTATCATAGTGCGTATTATTCTACTAGTCAAGCCCTTTCATTTATTACCCATATTGAGGTGGTAGTAAAAAATAATGACAGTCGCCATTTTGTGGTGGCGGCCATCTTGGATTTGAAATTTGTCATAGTGCATAATCAAGCCCTTTAAATTGATACCTATACTGAGGTAGTAGTAAAAATTAATGATGATTAATTAATATTGGAAGTTCGTTGCTCAAACACGTCGGTACGGTCATTGGTCATGGCCATTGCTCATGGTCATTGGTCGTGGTCATTGGTCATATCCGTTCCTCATGGTCATTGTAATTGGTCATGGTCATGGTCATTGGTCATGGTATAGAGGTAGTAGTGAAAAATAATGACATTCACAATTTTGTGGTGGCGGCCATCTTGGATTTGAAATTTGTGACAGTGCATAGTATCCTACTAGTCAAGCCCTTTCATTTGTTACCCATATTGAGGTGGTAGTAAAAAATAATGACATTCGCAATTTTGTGGTGGCGGCCATCTTGGACTTGAAATTTGTGACAGTGCATAGTATTCTACTAGTCAAGCCCTTTCATTTGTTACTCATATTGAGGTGGTAGAAAAAATAATGACATGCGCCATTTTGTGGCGGCGGCCATCTTGGATTTGAAATTTGTCATAGTGCATAGTCAAGCCCTTTAAATTGATACCTATATTGAGGTAGTAGTAAAAATTAATGATGATTAATTAATATTGGAAGTTCGTTGCTCAAACACGTCGGAACGGTCATTGGTCATGGCCATTGGTCGTGGTCATTGGTCATATCCGTTCTTCATGGTCATTGTAATTGGTCATGGTCATGGTCATTGGTCATGGTATAGAGGTAGTAGTGAAAATAATGACATTCGCAATTTTGTGGTGGCGGCCATCTTGGATTTGAAATTTGTGACAGTGCATAGTATTTTACTAGTCAAGCCTTTTCATTTGTTACCCAAATTGAAGTGGTAGTAAAAATAATGACATTCGCAATTTTGTGGTGGCGGCCATCTTGGATTTGAAATTTGTTATAGTGCATAGTCAAACCCTTTAAATTGATAGCTATATTGAGGTAGTAGTAAAAATTAATGATGATTAATTAATATTGGAAGTTCGTTGCTCAAACACGTCGGTACGGTCATTGGTCATGGCCATTGCTCATGGTCATTGGTCGTGGTCATTGGTCATATCCGTTCCTCATGGTCATTGTAATTGGTCATGGTCATGGTCATTGGTCATGGTATAGAGGTAGTAGTGAAAATAATGACATTCGCAATTTTGTGGTGGCGGCCATCTTGGATTTGAAATTTGTGACAGTGCATAGTATTCTACTAGTCAAGCCCTTTTATTTGTTACCCATATTGAGGTGGTAGTAAAAAATAATGACATTCGCCATTTGTGGTGGCGGCCATCTTGGATTTGAAATTTGTCATAGTGCATAGTATTCTACTAGTCAAGCCCTTTCATTTGTTACCCATATTGAGGTGGTAGTAAAAAATAATGACATTCGCAATTTTGTGGTGGCGGCCATCTTGGATTTGAAATTTATCATAGTGCGTAGTATTCTACTAGTCAAGCCCTTTCATTTGTTACCCATATTGAAGTGGTAGTAAAAAATAATGACAGTCGCCATTTTGTGGTGGCGGCCATCTTGGATTTGAAATTTGTCATAGTGCATAGTCAAGGCCTTTAAATTGATACCTATATTCAGGTAGTAGTAAAAATTAATGATGATTAATTGATGTTGGAAGTTCGTTGCTCAAACACGTCGGAACGGTCATTGGTCATTGCTCATGGTCATTGGTCGTGGTCATTGGTCGTGGCCGTTCCTCATGGTCATTGTAATTGGTCATGGTCATAGTCATGGTCATTGGTCATGGTATTGAGGTAGTAGGGAAAAATAATGACATTCGCAATTTTGTGGTGCCGCCACCACATGAAGTTCGTTGCTCAAACACGTCGGTACGGTCATTGGTCATGGCCATTGCTCATGGTCATTGGTCGTGGTCATTGGTCATATCCGTTCCTCATGGTCATTGTAATTGGTCATGGTCATGGTCATTGGTCATGGTATAGAGGTAGTAGTGAAAAATAATGACATTCGCAATTTTGTGGTGGCGGCCATCTTGGATTTGATATTTGTGACAGTGCATAGTATTCTACTAGTCAAGCCCTTTCATTTGTTACCCATATTTAGGTGGTTGTAAAAAATAATGTCAGTCGCCATTTTGTGGTGGCGGCCATCTTGGATTTGAAATTTGTGACAGTGCATAGTATTCTACTAGTCGAGTCCTCTCATTTGTTACCCATATTGAGGTAGTAGTAAAAAATAATGACATTCGCCATTTTGTGGTAGCGGCCATCTTGCATTTGAATTTTGTCATAGTGCATAGTATTTTGTTAGTCAAGTCCTTTCATTTGTTACCTATATTGAAGTAGTAGTAAACAATAATGACATTCAACATTTTGTGGTGGCGGCCATTTTGGATTTGAAATTTGTCATAACGTGTAGTATTCTACTAGGGAAGGCCTTTCATTTGATACCCATATTGAGGTAGTAGTGGAAAAATTGGTAATGTCATTCGCCATTTTATGGTGGCGGCCATCTTGGATTTTAAAATGTATCATAGTGCACAGTATTCTACTAGTCATGCCCTTTTATTTGATACCCATATTGAGGTAGATGAATGAAAATGAAGAAATATTTATTCCACCGTTTTGTAGAGGCGGCCATCTTTAATCAATATTATCCCAACAAAGCTAAGATTCACCGCATGAAAATTAACCTTCACTTTAAAGTATAAATTCTTGAAATTATACTAGTAATCAGAGTTTGGAAATGCAAGAATAATTTACCGTAACGCAACGGGACAACGAGCGTAACGGGACAATGGGCTTAACGAGTCATCCCATTTTCGTGCATGCGGCCAGCGCTCATCGACTTATTAGACGTTGTCACGTCAAAAAAAATATTGACAGATTCTGCTTTTTCAAGAAGTAAACAAGATCAAATGTGATGGTCCGATGCGAAAAATCAAAATGAAACGTTATAAAACGCCAAACGACTTAAAATTTTGTGGTCGCACTATAATTATTCTAGTTTATGTCATAAACGCGCGAAATATTACGTAACCGACTCCCACGCTAACTGACGCAGGTCCTCCCCCGACGGCCGCTCGCGGCATACTAAATTGCGCAGCGTAATTTATTGTAATTTCGACTGCTGGTAATTTATATATTTTGAAAAATTGACAACTATGATTTGAAAAGTAACTATAGTATTGGATTCTACAAAGAACAAAGTATTATCGTGTCTAATTTTTATTTTGGAGTTATTGTGTATTTTACACAGAGACAACGCTAAAACTGCAATATAAAACTTTAAATTGGCTTATGATTTTGTTTTTTTTACTAATAAATGGGACCAAAATTCAGATATATGTAACTTGAATGAATTAATAAAATATGTGTATGATGTTCCCCATATTTTTTTAAGTATAAATTTTGAGTATCACTTGTAGATTTAGAAGTCTGAAACTGACACGGCGGCGACTTTTCGGCGAAATGGTCATGGGAGATCGTTCCCTACGACCAAAGGCTTTATTATTAGTAAAATTGAAACAAGGAAACGTCAACAAGAAAGATCGGCCTATTTTTTGAACGTAATTATCTTTTTCTAGATAATACTAAAGATGGAAAAATCGGAACACAAACTTTTTGAATTTCGTGCGACGACGTGAGCCGGCTCTTAATGACAATTCACGAAACATTTGATGTGACAAAACTTATCTCATAAAACTTATATTAATTATCTTACCGCGTAATTTCTCTTGACGCAATGCCCTTCTAACCGGCCTATTTATTCTGGTCTACACATGCACGGTCCGAGGGGGGAGGGGCACATGGGACATGACACCCCCAAAATCGGGCAAACCTGTTTTACCATTAGGCATATGACCTGCTCTATACCATGAAAATAGTATCATCAAAATCGGTTCATAAACGACGAAGTTATCCGCGTACACATAAAAAAAGTGGTCAAGTGCGAGCCGCTCGCACTTCCGTAGCAGCAAGTAACATAATACAAAAGTTCTTGTTCTTCATTCTTACTTTAATCAGTGTTTTAACAACAGTTAATTTATGACGTATTCAAATAAAACTACTTACTAGATCTCATTCAAACCAATTTTCGTTGATAGTTTACATGGTAATGTACATCATACACTTTTTTTATTTTTGTCATTCTCTTATTTTAGAAGTTACAGGGGGGGGGGGTGACACTTTTACCTCTTTGGAAGAGTCCCTCGCGCAAACTATTCAGTTTAGAAAAAAAATATGTTTGAACCTCAATATCATTTTTGATGACCTATCCATAGATACCCCACACGTATGCTTTTGATCAAAAAAATCATTTTGAGTTTCAGTTTTAAGTATGGGACACCCCTATCTAACACTTTTAGTTTTTTTTTTCTATTTTTGTATCAAAATCTTGATGCGGTTTACAGATTACATCTACTTCCCAAGTTTCAATAGTATAGCTCTTATAGTTTCGGAGAAAAGTGGCTGTGACATACGGACGGACAGGCAGACTGACATGACAAATCTATAAGGGTCCCGTATTATGCCATTTGACTACGGAACCCTAAAAAGATTTATACGGTCGAATTGAGAAACCTCCTTTTTTGAAGTCGGTTTAAATAGGTGACCGTGTAAATTAAACTAGGTACTCTCAAAATTAAGTTTTCAAGTAATCAAATTTGTGACAGACATCAACATCATTCAGTGAGCATGTACCGAACATTAAACATTGGTGGACAAATTGGTGGACAATTCACACACAACACCATCTGACCCCAAACTAAGCAAAGCTTGTGTGATGGCAGCCAGATAGCCGATATAATACTTAATATGGTTGCGGTCTATTTGGACTGAATGTTATATTGTACTAAAACCGTAATGAACAAATCTTAAAATGACCTTTTCCCATAATGTCTGATTTTCGAAATGTCTTTGATGTCTAATGTCCGATAATCATTATGTCTGACGGGACATGTACAATCAGATGCAACATCAGTACTTCATGCTAGTATATGCTATACTCTGGTCAATACACTGACAAGAAAACTATGATTGTTTCATCAAAGTACCATCACCAAAAATGTCCTGCTCGTGTTCTCAACACATTTTCTACCAATTAGCGTCGCAGTATCTTCTCTTCTTCGCCATATTATTTCTGATCTTAGATCTTTGGGTGACAAACGCACTGGAGTTTATAGTTTTAAATACATACTTATTATACATAGAAACACCCAGACACAGTGCAAACATTTGAATTCATCACACAAATATTTGCACTGGGTGGGGATCGAACCCACGACCCTCGGCTTCGCAGGCAGAGCTACTACCAACTAAGCCACTAGGGCAGTCAAATAATCGTTAAGTATAATAATTCACTTTAAATATTCACTTTAAATCTTTAAATTAAATAGTCGTTAAGTATAATAATTCACTTTAAATATTCACTTTAAATCTTTAAATTAAATAGTCGTTAAGTATAATAATTCACTTTAATATTCTCACTGAGGCTATAATGGTTGATGACCGTTTATCTGATGCCGAATTAGGCCCGCGTTCAAGGAAAAAGCGAGGAAAATAAATCATTTGTACAGGTTCAGTTTTTAATTTAGCCGCTTTATTTTGTAATAGTTTTATACTACTAAACTCGCTATAATATTACTAATGTCAATGTTTTGATGTTTGTTGCTCAATCACGTCGTGACGTATGAACGGATCGAGTCCAAATTTGAAACACAGTTAGATTATAGTCTGGAAGAACACATAGGCTACTTTTTATCCCGGTAAAATAATGGGAATTACGCGAGAACGCTGCTAATATCACGACATATTATATTTCAAGAATTCGGTCAAAGTTTCGTCTCGAAGGTTCAAGAAAGATCAATGTCGAGTGCAACTTTACCGTCTCGATGACCGAGGTCGGTACACACACGTGATGTCATCACTTGCAACTCTAGCTGTTATTTACACTAATATTATAAAGTAGTTATCGACAAGTGATAGAGTGACGATGTACGAAAGACGGCTAGTGGCGTGGCGGTTGGGAACGTAAGACCGAGGTCCGGGCTGAGTGACGTATGGGAGCTATCTTCAGCAGTGGACGAATACAAGCTGTAATGATAATGATGATCTTTAACAATCTACTGTGTGTTAAAACAGTTTTTTTTTACTTTTATAGGTTTACACTTGACCGCCATCTGGCCTGATGGTAAGCGACGATGCGGTCTACGATGGAGCGTGTTTACCTAGAAGAAACCGATTCACTCTCGATTTGTAGACACCAAGATTATAACTATCGGGAAAAACCCACTCAGGCAACTCATTCCACAGTCTAGACGTTCCTATCACAAAAGTAGAGTCAAATCTGAATAGTCTGAAATAACTCATTTCACAAAATTCGAGTTAAATCTGAATAGTCTGAAATAACTCATTTCACAAAATTCGTGTTAAATCTGAATAGTCTGAAATAACTCATTTCACAAAAGTCGAGTTAAATCTGGATAGTCTGAAATAACTCATTTCACAAAATTCGTGTTAAATCTGAATAGTCTGAAATAACTCATTTCACAAAAGTCGAGTTAAATCTGAATAGTCTGAAATAACTCATAGGCCATTCCCGGGAACATAACGCAATCGGGAACAACATGGGAGAACCCCGGGGCGCTGCTAATAGCCATATTGTAAAAAATATGAAAGTTTGTGTACGTCTGGATGTTTGTAACTCTTTCACGCAAAAACTAATATAATTATAACTATCGATATGTTATATGATTATATAAATATTAAGGAGCGACGCTCGACGCGTGGTAGTTTTTATTTGACTAGAAGCATTTTTTTTCGTTACGTGTTTTTGTGTAATATTTTTTTATGACTCTATAATTTTATTTTGACTATTTCAGTAATAAATAAAATTAACTAAGTATAATAAACTATAATACAATGATGGGATTTGTATGACATGTTTTACATAGATAGATAGCACGGGAAAACATATAAGTTAATTTTTATCCCGGAAAATAACGAGATCGAGAAATACGCGTATAAAACCGAGGGGCACTGCTAGTAAAGAAATAAATATTTGAGAACATTCCTCACACAACACTAACTAGACCTAAATAGGTAAGTAGTAATAGGACTCTTTGCACAGTCCGCCTGGGGTGTACCACACCTTTGCCAGTTATTCGCCTGCCAAGCAGTAATGCGCAAACAGTAAGACTGTGTTCCTGTTTGAAGGGCAAAATTTCCACCAGACGTTACAGGGAAACAGCTTTGTTTTGTTCGGAGCTAGATGATTTTATGTGAAAACAAATTTATTTATTTCAAGACTTTACAGCTACACATAAACGCCCACGCAATGTTCCCACAGCTGGGAGTCGGGACCTTCTCTTACGGGGACAGATTTATGGCCATAGTCCACTACGATGGCGCAGTGCCAGTTGGTGGATGTCACATGATCTGATCATGAATGTCAAAGATTAGGTGCATGTTGCTTTCCTCACGATGTTTTCCTTCACCGTTTTTAAGTTAGCTGCATTACGCACATGACTTCGAGAAGACCGTGGTGCGCGTGGGATTTGAACCTGGGGCTCAGATCGGCAGTCGCCGGTCTCTCGACTAAAGCAGCCGTAACTTTAAGACTTTCCAGCCGGGTTTATAAAACCCGTCTCAAACTGCCATATTACAGAAGCCCCTCTATCATGTCTATGAAAACATCATGGTTTCCCCGTTTCCAGGCAGTTAACTAGAAACTGATGCGCGGAGTAACATCCGGTGAAGAGAGGGGGAAGGGGGCATGGAAAATTGTACGGTTGTAGCACGCGACTATGGCGACAACACTTCATTATGGGTATAGATAAGATAAGAGAGAAAACCTTATTATGAGATCGGGTGATGACTCGGACCAACTACTCTTAGAGGACAAGCCTAGTTCTAACATCCCCTAATAATATAATCATTAGTAGTGGTAGGACTCTTGGCAGAGTCCGCCTGGGGAAGTACCACACCTTTGCCAGTTATTCTACCGCCAAGCAGTAATGTGCAAACATTACTGTGTTCCGGTTTGAAGGGCAATGTTTCCAGAGAAATTACAGGGCTTAGAGATATAAGATCTTAGATCTCTGGGTGACGAGCGCAGTGCAGTGCTAGGTAAAGATTTGGACTCTTCATGTTCCAATAGCTGTGTGTCACTGTGCTGTTATGTGTCAGGCATGTTGCTTACCATCAGGCACATGTCCTGATCGTCTAGTCACTCTTTATTAAAAAAAAAAAAAAACCCCTCTCCCAATCCCCTCACGTGCCATCTCTTTTGAACATGAATGTCAAACGAGCTTTACTATCAAAAATGGTCAACTGCGTTTGTGTGCGCATGTTTTGTTTAGGTGTGTAGCATTTGTCTTAGTTTGTGTTTATACAAACAGAGATTTGTTACTCTTGTGTGAGTTGAAGTTTACAAATGTACGAAATTTACATTACCCCGCGCCCCGCAAAAAATATGAAATGGTTTGTTAGCAAGCCAAATGTCTTGCGTCTTCCTATGGTTGATTCCTCAAAGGGTGATGACGATGTCAGATAGAGCGAAGTCGGGAACTAACAAGATTAAAATGCAAAACTATGATTTCCTCGCCTACCTTGGATTTAAAATTTATTATCAGTATTCTATTACGGAAGCCCTTTCATCAGAAACCCAAATTCAGCGCCCATTTGGAATCCATATTACTTATTAACCAAACACAGCTAAGAACTACCACAAGAAAATTGGCTTTCAAATTAAAAAAAACGCATCGCAGTCCATTCGTTTGAAAGCTACGGTGCTACAGACAGACATCGACGTCAAACTTCCAACAACAACCCCTTTTTTGTCGGGGGTTAAAAATTGGAAGGCTGACCCTCCTACCACGCGAGAGAGAGATAGCGAGCTGGGGTCACTCGACTTCAAACCAATATACGAGTATGTAGATGGGAACGCTGTGTACGCCAAGGGGGTTTAGACTTCGCCGGGTTCGGTGTAATCAAATCGTCACTTATCATCGAGGTGGCGATACCTATATGTATTAAAAAACTTAGCATAAGCGCACTAAATGTTCCCATTTCTGGAACCCCTCGCCAGGCGTGTTGCTTGCCATCGTGCACATGTTCTAGTCCTCCCGCCACTTTATACTACCTCTACACAAAAGACAATTTTTTTTTTCGTTGGAGTATAAAAGCAGACTCCATGGTCACCCTACACCCTCTTGAAAAGCCTCGAAACGATACCATCATTTTGTAGCAAATTACAGGGCAATACCACAGCTGATATTAAATTACTAGACAGGTAGCAGGTGGCCATATTATTACGAACATTTCACATGTTTATTCACGAATAATGAAGGTGAGTGTTGATGTACGTCAGAAAGGGGCCCCTTAAACCTAAGCCCGTGTCACAAGTCTCGGGATCTACTCGGGATTTCTCTCTCTGCCACACGATGGACCCGGAACCCGCACGGTGAATCCATGGAATGCTAAGAAGATCGTCTCTTAGATCAGTATCTGTGTAACATGGGATTTACCTATCTACCACTAACAATGCATTCGAGTTCGCATTATTTTCCCGCAACGGAAAGTAGTCTAAGTACGTGGTATTCCAGATTGTAATCTGTATTTAACAAATTTCAACTCGATCCGTTCAGTCGTTCCGACGTGAAACAGCAACGAACATGAAACATCTCAAAGATTACATTAATAATATTAGTAAAGATATTTACGAATTACCGTCTATCCATATTTTTAACCGAGTTCAAACAGGATGAGGTTATCAATTCGATAAGTTTCTTTTAATAATAATAATAATAATAAATTTTTATTAGCAAAAGCGTGTTAAAGCAAAAATTTTAAGCGTGTACTTCGATTATTCTGAGATTTATGATCCGATTTTCGTGTCCCCTGTGACCCCCGCATATCCTGTGAAGTCAGAGTTAGAGTTAGCCCATCCAACAAGAACAAAATTAAAAATTTTGATTAACCCCCGACTATCTTGGATTTGTTATCTGTACAACATTATACTAGTCAAGCCCTTTCATTTGACACCCATATTGAGGGAGTTGTGAAAAAAGAAATGTAATTCGCCATTTTGTGGTAGCGGCCATCTTGGATTTGAAATTTGTCATAGTGCAAAGTATTCTACTAATCAAGCCCTTTCGTTTGATACCCATATTGAGGTAGTAGTGAAAAAAATGATATAATTCGCCATTTTGTGGTGGCGGCCATTTTGAATTTGAAATTTGTTATAGTTTATAGTATTCTACTAGCCAAGCCCTTTCATTTGATACCCATATTGAGGTAGGTTGTGAAGAAATATTTTGTCCGCCATTTTGTGGAGGCGGCCATCTTGAAGCGATATTAACCAAACATAGCTAAGAACATCCGCACGGGTATTAACTTTCAAATAAAAAAACCCGCATCGAAATCGGCCCATCCGTTTGAGCTCTACGGTGCCACAGACAGACACACACACACAGACAGACAGACAGACAGACAGACAGACAGACAGACAGACATCGACGTCAAACTTATAACACCCCTTTTTTTGGTCGGGGGTTAAAAGCGTCTAACGCGCGCGGTCGTTACGCTCCGCCGCCGCTCCGACGCTACCTCGCTTACGTTAAGATGTCGGTAACGCGAACGCGAATCCATACAATTTACCCTATCAAAAAGTACACAACGCCGGTTAAGGTTTTCTTTAAAAACTAAAAGTACATGAACCACGAAGAACAAGAGCACCAACTAATTTCCTTCCTTGATACTGTCGCAACATCAAGTCCGTTTCGCAAGATCGGCATCCGTTGTACCGTTTTAGAGTTTAGAAGTGAAGGGGAAACCAGGGTCATGGAGCTAGTATTTTCGATACGTTGCATCAACGCTTACGAAGTTTGAAATTACGGCTGGTTTAGTCGGGAGAACGGCGACTGCCGATCTGCAGCCCCCGGGTTCAAAACCCACGCGCACCACTGCCTTTTCGAAGTCATGTGCGTAATGACGGTAACTTAAAACGGTGAAGGAAAACATCGTGAGGAAACCGACATGCGCCAAGAATCTTTCGAAGTCATGTGTCATCCACCAATCTGCACTAAGCCAGCGTGGTGGATTATGGCCTTGACTCTCTCCTTGCGAGAGAAGGCCCCGAGTCCCAGCAGTGGGAACATTTAGTGGGCTGCCTATGCATCAACGCTTCGTGAAAGGTCATTAACATAGCTGATGAGTTAGAATAGCAGCCCAGATTGTAGCCTGTTCATGCTAACCCCACGGCTGGGACGCGGATCCTTTTCTCATATAAGACTCCAAGCTATAATCCCCAACTAGCCAAGAGCGGATGACACATATCCTCAAAAAATAAATTTTCTTAAAATGTCTGTTTCGCGCGATATTTTTTTCACCGTTACGCCAATGATGAGTACATCTGCACTTAGAAAAATATACAGAGGTTTTAAGACTATTATGACGTCAAAGCTCTACATTTCTACAGTTTCAAATGATTTTTTTTAATGAAATCAATACAATTTATTGAGCTTGTGGTCCTGGGTTACAATGGCGGTACTTATAAAATATGACAGTTCTCCAGGTCCCGCAGAGGACACCAAGTTTTTTGGCTGCTAATTTAACCTTTGACTCGATGACAGAGCTAAATAATATGAGGAATGTCGAAATCGTGAAACCTCAACAAGTATTTTGTTTTTTAGTTTATTTTTGAAGTTTCGTCATTTTAGAAGATCTTCTTCTAAAATGACGAAAATAGAAGAAGAAGAATAGAGAATAGAAGATCGACTTCCTAAAAGGAGGAGGTTATCAAATCGATCACAATGTTTTTTTTGCCTTTTTCGAAAAGACAGACCGATGTAAGGGGCCAGTCCCCCAAACTCATAATCTCGTACAACATAAATGTTTTTATGTACCTTCTGGACCCCATATCTCATAATTGGCCATCTAAGCAAGTTAGTGGGTAAGTATGTGTTCTTAGTACCAACTAACTCTACTTAATCGTCCACATTTCGTTCATCAGAAAATACGTGACAGCTCTGGGATCTTGGACTACATGCTGTGTTATTCAGAAAACTCCCAATTATAAATTAAAATTCCCTAATTATTAAATGAATTAATTACTAAGTCAAACAATACCAATAGTGTCTCCACAGTCCACGCCCGGACAGTTTGAGGCACTATTCACTCCTCAGTAGTTATAAACATTGACTAACATTGTCAATGTAAACTGACGCATCGTACCTAACAACAAAAAAAGGATGTTATGGGTTAATATAATAATTTAAGCTGAGTAATATACTCCGTGGGACAGACAATGGAACAAAGAGACTTGAGAGATATTATTAATGCTCGTGAACAAGGGTATAACTGCCTAAGTACTGGGGGTCTACCGCCGCATGAAAACTCGTCTTACCGTATGTTTCTCTCTCTTTTCTTGTCGTTTCAAATGAAAGAGACGATATTGTCTTGATAATAATTATTACCTGACGCGCCAAAGTACTTTTAACTAAAAAATGTATATGGGACCACCATGGACTTATAAAAAAACGGACGTAGTCTCGCTAAAACAAAAACTGTGTCACTAGAGTCGGCCACATTTGCACGTGTGCGTTGTCAGGTTATCACCGATAGGCTGACACGCACACGTATACACAAGTAGCGCGTGTAATGCCCCACTGATGAGTGCGTGTCAGCCTGTATGTGACAGCGCACACGTGCATATTATGTGGCCGACTCGAGGGACACAGTTTTCGTATTTTTTTGACTACGCCCGACTTTTTTTATACTTCCATGAGGACCACATCTGATCTGTGATCTACCAAACAAATGAACCATCAAAATCGATTCATAATAGACGTGACGACAGGTCCTGCAATTATATTAAATTATTTTATATAATGACAGTATTACGATAGAATAAAATATGTACCAATTTTGACATTTGTTTAGTTTAACTTACTTTATGATCATTCAAAGCTGGATGAGCAAGTCCATTTTAAAAGTACGAAATTATTAGAAAATGTATTTACCATTGGATAACCCATTCAAATTACTTTTGTTATAAAACCAGTTTCCTAAAAGCAATAATTGTTTTTAGGAATAATTAATATAGCTACCATACAAACTTTACGCGCGACGCATAGAAAATACGGCACAGTGACGTCATGCTTCTGTAGAGTTTTTGTATGAAGCGTGTTCGGGACCTAGGTTCTTTACCTAGGTACAAACAAGAACAAAATTTAAAATTTTGATTAACCCCCGACTACCTTAGATTTGTTCTGTGTACAACATTCTACTAGTCAAGCCCTTTCATTTGATACCCATATTAAGGAAGTTGTGAAAAAAGAAATGTAATTCGCCATTTTGTGGTAGCGGCCATCTTGGATTTGAAATTTGTCATAGTACAAAGTATTCTACTAGTCAAGCCCTTTCGTTTGATACCCATATTGCGGTAGTAGTGAAAAAAAATATATAATTCGCCATTTTGTGGTGGCAGCCATCTTGGATTTGAAATTTGTTATAGCGTATAGTACTCTGCTAGTCAAGCCCTTTCATTTGATACCCATATTGAGGTAGGTTGTGAAGAAATATTTTGTCCGCCATTTTGTGGTGGCGGCCATCTTGGATTTGAATTTTTTATAGTGTATAGTATTCTACTAGTCAAACCCTTTCATTTGATACCCATATTGAGGTAGGTTGTGAAGAAATATTTTGTCCGCCATTTTGTGGCGGCGGCCATCTTGAATCAATATTAACCAAACATAGCTAAGAACATCCGCACGGATATTAACTTTCAAATAAAAAAAACCGCATCGAAATCGGCCCATCCGTTTGAGCTCTACGGTGCCACAGACAGACACACACAGACAGACAGACAGACAGACAGACAGACAGACAGACAGACAGACAGACAGACAGACAGACAGATAGACAGACAGACAGACAGACAGACAGACAGACATCGACGTCAAACTTATAACACCCCTTTTTTTGGTCGGGGGTTAAAAAAACATACAACCAAAATGAAAACCTCCTCCTTTTTTGAAGTAGTTATAAAAAGTAGCGGCCTATTGATAACCTCATCCTGTTTGAACTCGGTTAAAAACGCCTCGTCTTTGTTATCAGCATTTATTTGTTTACTTGAGTAGGTAGGTGCTTTATCTATTTGAACTGAATAGTAAAATGCACTGTTTACTGTTCATAATGATTGTGCACTGTTTGGGAAGATTCGTTAACAAGTTAATAAAGAACACCGTCCTTTCGGTCGCCTTTGTAACTGTGTTTTGTAATCAGTTACAAAAGAAGACAATTTTCTTCTTTATTTAAGTACTTGCGTCCATTTCTCTTTAAAGTGAGTAGTTTTTTTTGGCGCCCCGATTTTATTGTAGGCTGTGAATTGAGCTCAAGCGTTACGCTCATAAACGAAAAAAATCTTCGGGTAAACTCGGGACTATGACCATCTAAAAATACTAACGCATTAGAAGCATGGCCGTCTAGTCTAGATGGCCATGCTTAGAAAACTTAGACGCTTTGAAGATTTATTCCAGACTAGCAGCGTTCTCCAGTTTCACCCGCGTAGTTTCCAAAGTTATACTACCGCCAACCAGTAATGTGCAAACATTAATGTGTTCCGGTTTGAACGGCAATGTTTCCAGTGAAATTACAAGGCGTAAAGATAAAACTTCTGATATGTCTGGGTGACCAGTGTAGTGCTAGGTAATGATTTGGATTCTTCATGTTCCAATAGTTGCGTGTCACTATGCTGTTATATGGCAGGCTTGTTGCTTAATACCAGAATCAGACACATGTCCTGCTCGTCTCGTCACTCCATACTATAAAAAAAGCTATCAAATTTTGAGTTATAGGTTTCCATTTGAGTACCTACATCGTTAGTTTCTATGACTGCCATTTTTTTCGCACGGTATGATTCCAGCCCCTCTACCGCCTAATGGCTTTGCTACTGCTGTCTCTATCTATTCAAGCGAAAAGAAAAGAGCGGGCGACATGAAAGCTACGACAGTTTTCGTTAGGCGGTAGACCCCCAGTTCTCAAAGTGGCGAAGTCTCGTCGATATAGATTTATACATATTTTATAATGTACCTGGTTTTGAGTCTTGACACAGTCAATTACTTAATTGATTACACAAGAACAAAATTAAAAATTTTGATTAACCCCCGACTACCTCGGATTTGTTATCTGTACAACATTCTACTAGTCAAGCCCTTTCATTTGATACCCATATTAAGGTAGTTGTGAAAAAAGAAATGTATTTCGCCATTTTGTGGTAGCGGCCATCTTGGATTTGAAATTTGTCACAGTGCAAAGTATTCTACTAGTCAAGCCCTTTCATTTGATACCCATATTGTGGTAGTAGTGAAAAAAAATATAATTCGCCATTTTGTGGTAGCGGCCATCTTGGATTTGAAATTTGTTACTATGTATTGTATTCTACTGGTCAAGCCCTTTCATTTGATACCCATATTGAAGTAGGTTGTGAAGAAATCAACCTTCGCATAAAAAAAACGCATTGAAATCGGCCCATCCGTTTGAGCTCTACGGTGCCACAGACAGACACACACACAGACAGACAGACAGACAGACAGACAGACAGACACACAGACAGACAGATAGACAGACAGACAGACAGACAGACAGACAGACAGACAGACAGACAGACATCGACGTCAAACTTATAACACCCCTTTTTTTGGTCGGGGGTTAAAAACTAAAATTTACAAAAAAATACTGTTAACGAAACTTTTTTCGTCGTAAAAAAAATTGCATGCTACTATAAAGTAAGTCATCATCATCGTCAGTCCATGTTCGTCCACTGACGGACATAAGCCTTTCCAATATTGTGCCACCAAATCCGGTCCTCGGCTTTGGTAAGTAAAGCAACATTTTTATTTCACGCATTTAGCATTCAAGCGCCAAAAAAAATTTGTTGTATGTGTATTCACAAACACTACTTATTTAATGAGGTGTTTTCCAGACGCAAAAAGACTTGTCAAAGATAGTTCTAAATATTACCAAGTGTGGCACTACTGTTGGTTTTTCTGAAATTGCTCTAACAAAATAGAACAGTGGCGCCACCTACGGTGAAATTGGGAACTGTTTTGACAGGTCTTTTTCCATCTTGAAAATGCCCCATTATTATTTTATTTTTCAGTAGAGTTACATTGTAAGTAGGGTATGTTTCAAATGTTAAAAAGGGACTTATATGTAGAAGACAAACATTTCTTTTTTAATTTTTCTTTTCTCTTTGTTAAATTCCTATCCATTATAAATAGAGGGCAAAGGCCCGCAGGAGAAAAAGAAAATATTTTATGAATATAAATATTCCAAAAATGATGTTTCAGACGGCAATAATAGGTTTTAGTAAGTACTTCTTTTTCATAGAACACAACTTTGACATACTTATTTCATTTTAAGTAAAAATGTGTACAATGTGGTCACATTAACTAGATGCATCGCTACAGTGCGGGTCCCCGCATTCCAGCAATATTGTAATAAGTAGTAGCATTAGAAACTTGAATTTGGTTTTATCTATACTAATATTATAAAGAGGAAAGATTTGTATTTTTGTATGCTACGAATAAACTCAAAAACTACTGGACCAATTTCAAAAATTCTTTTACCAATAGAAAGCTACATTATCACTGAGTAACATAGGCTATGTTTATTACGAAAAAAAATTAGATATCCATGGAATTTTTTGCTAAAACCAACGCAAGGTATAAAAACAACAGTCATAAAATGGCTTTCATCGCATACGCTGCGGAAAGCACTAATGATAGACCAAAACAATGTTCTACAATATTATAGAGCGTATTAAAATCTACAAAAAACCTCGGGAGACCATATGTCTAACTACAGTAATTACGTCGCTACAGCTACTTTTTACATTTTAAAAGTAGGTAAAATGCCTATCAAATTCAGACCATGTTATCAACACATTTGTATTAATTCTTATCCAAATAAATTATTTCTTATTCAACACTCTTTTAATACCTATTGATTACTTTTTGAATTATTAAAGTGGGACATTCCATTCAAAAAGATATAACGAAATCAAAATATCAATCCTATCAAAATGCGAGCCGCGCGGCGTAACACCGATAGAGGGGACACCGAGGCTCGGGGGAGAGGTGTTCGCAGCTATGAAATAGGTAAGTACGAGTAGCCGCGCGCGCGTCTACTAATTCGCGTGGTCGCCTCGCTACGCAGGTAGTGGACGCAAATGATACTAAATATTAAACATTTTTCGTAACACTTTTATGTTCCTATCAAAATGCTCTTTTCAGAACTACTTTTGTATAAGTTTATTCTACCTTTACTGTTATTTTCAAGTTTTCTCGCACTTTCTACACAGTATTACATTAAATTTATTCCATTTCTGTTTCCTCACGATGTTTTCTTTCACCGTTTTAAATTGGAGGCATTACGGATATGACTTCGAAAAAACAGTGATGCGCGTGTAATTTGAGCTGGGGGATAGGATACGATATAGGTCATCCCCAAAGGTCCCCTTTATCCTACTTACTAAATTAGAATAAAACGAGCATTAAGGACTACGATGATGAGACGATCAGAAATCTAGCTGTGGCAATAGATTCAATAAGCAGCCCACAAAATATTCCTACTACTGGGACTCGGGGCCCTCTCTCGCAAGGAGAGAGTCAAGTCCATAATCCACCACGCTGGCCCAGTGCGGGTTGGTGGATGACACATGACCTCAAAAGATTCTAAGTACATGGCGATTTCTTCACGATGTTTTCCTTCGCCGTTTTAAGTTTTGCGGTATTACGCATATTACTCCGAAAAGACAGTGGTGCCTGGTGCATGTGGGATTTAAAACCGGGGCTCCAGATCGGCCGCCGCCGTTGTCCCGACTAGACCAGCCGTAACTATTTAGTACGTATTTAGAACTAATAGACTTTAGGTAGGTGGTATTATGCCACTCGAGGTGGCATTAGCAGATTTTTAACACTAAATTACAACCATTAAATATTTACTGATTTAATTTTTGATTTGATGCGTAAAAGTAAAAGGGGAATAACAACGACGCCAGACACGCCTAAAGTTTTTAGGACTAATGATACATAACAGTTTTCGCATAATTTTTGCTACCGTATATAGCATAAACATAACTTAGCATAATGTTTAAAGGCACATATTGAGAGAAGCATAACAATCCCTAAGCATAACAATTGGTCCTATTATGGTCTATCACTGAGGTTCTACTCCGGGTGAGCTCCCGGAGCCAGAAGCTCTATGTCATTGAGTGTAACCTCTCGCTACGGCGGCGACCTCGCTTGGCTCGCTCCTCTCAGGACCTCCCTTGAGATTCTGGCTCCCGCATTTTAATAAAGTAAAATAGGCAAAAAAACATGCGTTTTAAATGATAAACAGATGATTGGGATTGTTTGTTTTGTCTTGGTCGTATGTACTAAAATTTCTAAGTCTAATAATTTTGTTTTATACTTATTTTCCAAAATACCCGTGCGAAGCCGGGGGCGGGCTGCTAGTAAAATATAATTGAGCGAGGGATTATTTGATTATGACTTCAAATTTGATGTTTGATAATAATAATTCAATTTGTATAAATTGACGACGAGACGGGATGACTTTGGTGCCCTGGAAAAGTGGCAGGTGTCTGGTGTGGGATGCCACTTGCGTCAGCACTGTGGCTCCCAGCCATCTGAGCCGATCAATTTTGGCACCGGCAGCTGCTGCGGAGGACGCCGCAAGGAACAAGAGGCTAAAGTATGCGATGTTAGAGCCATCTTATGAGTTTGTCCCATTCGCTGTGGAGACTTTAGGCAGTTGGGGAACTGAGGCCAAATGTTTGGTTAGCGAGTTGGGGCGTAAACTACGCGACAAATCGGGGGGACTCCCGCGCCGGCTCGTACCTGGTGCAAAGGCTGGCCATAGCAATCCAACGAGGCAATGCGGCCAGTATAATGGGCACTTTGCCACTTTGCTTTGCTAAGTAATGAATATTTATTATTATTAATAAATATTCATTACTTTGCTTCATAATAAATATTCGTTGCTTTGAGATTAATCCAAATACTGTTTAAAATTTGTATAAAATAAAACAATGTCAATGTGTGTAAAAGAATGTTAACATTTTATATATATGTCTATACACTATATTTCTATATACTTATATTAAATATATATTACCAATGTATATGTAATAATATGTATGCCTAAAAATATATGTGCACGTACATTAAATTAGTAGGCATTACTTACTTACTTTACCTTTAGAATTATACCATCATAGTTATATAATAGAATAAAAGTGTTTGTTTTACATAAGTTTTTCAAAAAAAAAAAGTTTATGTATACGTTATGCCTGGTGCCCACGACACAGGTTGCCCTAGTGTGGGTACCAGTGTACTTGTGTCTCAATATATATGTTTTTTAGATTTAAGTAGATACTAACTTGTTTTTTTTTTTAAGTAATTGTGTTCTTGAACCAAATAAATTTCATTTCATTTCATTTCAATTTCATTTCATTTCATTTCATGTATAAAATTTAATATTTGTATACCTACTCAAAGAACTCTCACAATATATTATAGAGTAATCTGATTCAACCTGTCCATTACAATATATTATCTGATCTAACATTAGTTAAATCTAAAGTTTCATAAAGTGTTATAAAATTTATTAGATTGTTGATTTACAACTATATTTTTCCTTTAGTGTAATTGAATAAAAAAAAAAAAAAAAACAACTTTTGAATTGAATATAAATATAACATACAATACGTCTTGTATTTATTTAACCCTAGAATACTAAACATCGTCTGCGAGGCCGCGACTCATCACATTTTTCGTTGTAAGTCCAATTCGCGCGGCAATAATTACGTGTGCGCTCGTGTCAACTCAGCAACCCCCGCGTCGCGGTGGATAGCAGACGCGCGGCCCGCGGGATCTTACCGTTGCCGAGTTATTGACCTCTAGGTCGCCTGACAGGCGATCTTTAGTATTAAAGGTAACTTTTGTTTGTATTACTTGTTTTTGGTTATTGTGTTTTATTTTGCAATATTATGTAGTAAAATCATACTAATAAATATCTTATTTGTAGATAAACATGAACGACGACGAGATTGTAAATTATTTGTTGAATGGAGATTCCGACATTGAAATAGAAGATAATTTAGAAGTCCAAGACTGCGATTCTGATGACAAAACCGTGATGCTGATATTTACAATGCATGTAAAGCCAACCATAGATCCTGTATCAAAAAAAACAGCAATAATTATGTCGTATAATGAAACTAAAGGGGCAGTTGATACATTCGATCAGATGTGTAGCCATCTGTCATGTAGCCGCAAAACTAGACGTTGGCCACTTTGCATGTTATATGCAATGATAAATATGGCTGTTCTGAATAGCGAATTGAATACGCACTACATATTACTAAATCGCGAACACGTGGAGATAAGCCAATCAATAATGTGTCGTCCCTGGTGCAATATACGTTGCGAAGAAAGACCAAAGATAAGAAACGTGTCAGAGAAGCAATAGAGAATGTCGTAGGTGCTAAAAATTTACATAATAATGAAGATTTTTCAATAAAAAAAGGCAACAGGAGCATGTGTACTATATGTCCAGCAAAGAAAAGGCGCATGATGAGCATTTATTGTTGTGCCAAAAGTAACAAAAGTTATTATCTAGAACATAGGTCTCCACATTGCATCGATTGTGCCAAAAAAATATTAGACTGATTTTAAATTTATGTGCCATGAAAATGTGATCATTAGAATAATTATTTTTGTTACCATTTCAAAGTATGATTCACGTAGAACGTGATTGTTAATTTTAGTTTGTATAATTACTTAATTTTCTTTTAATTTTTATTTATGTACCAAATGCCTATATCGCCAAAATAAGTGAGAGTTTTATTAGGGTTAAGGCTCAATTTAAAAGACTGGTAGTATTATTTTCTAAATTATATAATATTTTTAAGAAAGGCAGAAGTTGACCTATTATGTTTATTATTTTTCTTTATTTTGAATAAAAAATGTAAAACAAAGTTCTCTTGTTTTTCTTACAGTAGCCTAGCAAGCGATCCTTAGTATTAAGCAGTACAAAAATTATATTAGTATTCTAGGGTTAATTAGTATGAAAAATATTTAGAGTAAATTTACAATACATTGTAGTACTAGGTAATTTGTGGTGTTTGGTGTGAAAACTTTGTGGTCCATGGGGACCAGTCATTAATGATGAAAATAGGGACCCGGCTCAGTACTTGGTAAAGCTACGAGTAACTTGTAACTGGAATGCAGGCATCAGGTTAGCCTCGGGATACAGTTTGAGAAGGCTACCAACATTATGCCCACTTTTTAACAAGGTATAACTTGAAAAAAGGACATTAGTGTTTTTATTTTCATACTTATTCATTAAAAGAAACCTACTTTTTAACTATAATATTTAAGTAAGTCTTAGTTAGCATTTAAAATTATTGTCAAGATATAAAAGGATGTTGTTTCTTTCATGTTCATGAAAATATATTTCCTTTTATTTTTTTCAATAGTAAATAAATAAGTACCTACTTTCACATAAAAAAAAATAAAAAAATAGTAGTTTTTATTTTAAAATACATGATAATTTTGAATTATAGTTCACATTTTTGTTAAAAAATCATGTGTATATTTTGTCAATTAGGTAAATATACTATCTGCATTCTGCATACATTTGAAATATAATATGTATTAGAGATAAGACGTCTGTCGCGCAATTATATACAGACAAAGGATAGTGTCAAAAAGGGAATAAATAACAACTCTAGTTAGATTCTTATTGGAGATATTATGTCACATTACAACATTTAACACTATACAGATAAAAAGCAATTTTTCTAACTCACCCTAAGACGAACAGAAGTGGAATTCAGCAATCACACTAACTTCGAAACACAACTCGAAGAATATTCACAATCTCAGCGGAAACTTTTCCACACAATAAATAAGTTCTTAAAAATAAATTTGTCTTAGACGACACACTGTCCTGTCCTAATAAAGTAACTGACCGATAGTTACTTTAACTGTTTAAGCTATACACGTTCTATTGTTTATTATAAGATAATAAACAGAAGCATTAGCTCATAACAATGGAAATGCGAAATCAAAACAAACCATACACATGCACACTACTGCACACCACGAAATCCGAGAAAACGTCAGATGCAGTGCTGCCAGCTCAGTCATATGAAAAGTTACTAATGCTACTATGCATGGAATCAATTTCCATTGCCATTAAACAAGATCTACAAAGGATTTTTCCTGTGTCAAACTTCTTGAAATGAAAACTTCTTTTGGTGCGCTACATCCCGATTTTTCGTAAGTTGAGCGTAACGCTCGGGAATGGTAACTAATCTTCAGGTAAACTCGCGACCTTGGTCATTGGTCATCTAGAAAGGCGTCAGCATTTCCCATTGGCTATCTAGAAATCCGTCAGCATTTCTAATTTCTAGAGGGCCAGGCTTAATCATGGTCACACCATCCGGTAGTTGCCAAAGTAAGCTATCAGATTCTAAATTATAAGTTTTCACTTCTATCGGCAGTTCCTATGACTACGAATTTTTGACGTGACAACGTCTTATAAATTGGTTTGCCGGGTGACACTTCAAGAAACTGCGTTACGCTCCGCTCACGTTATGCGCTCACAACGAGAGCGAGTGAGAGGCACGCGTCCCTTCCGTAAAATTATTTTACCACTCAAAGTCGTTGTCACGTAAAACTTTCGCCCGTATACTGACTTTAAAGGCAACCAATTTTTTTGTTTTTGGCTTTTGTTGTTCCAAAAATATCAAAAAAATATCAATTTGAATACTTCGACCCACTATATCACCAAAGAAATATGTAATATACGATCTGACATGACAACTATGAACTGGTCAATACCTCAAGGTAGTATCTTAGGCTGTATATTGTTCCTCATATACATCAATGACTTGCCCAAAGTGTGTAGCACTCTCTGCGTTCTATTCGCGGATGATATATAATTGCTTTTTAGTAGCCCCAGCAGCAGCTATGACATTAGTTCTATTATTACAGAAACCTATAACAGATTAAGAGTTTTTCTCCTTAACCTCACCACAAACCAAACATAAATCTTGAAACAATAACAGAGACACTAAACATAAAAGAAATAAACGATTGCAGTTTGTTAGGCGTAACGTTAGATACATACCTCAACTGGAAAAATCATGTTAAAAAAATTCGCCTAAAAATGTCGCAATTTATTTATCTGCATACTACGGGTACGCTTATGCATGGGTTTGTATTGCCTGATCGATATCACCCTCCTCTCGACGTGGGAATAATGATGGAGGCGAGTCGTGATTCTCGCCCAATCGACCCCAAGTAATATCGATTCCAGTAAGGACTGGAATTTCAATAAGGCCAACTTAGAACTTCTTTTCATCAACTGTCTGAAATATCGTGGGAGGATGTACTTCAATGTAACGATGTGCAACTCTGCACGGATAAATTTTATGACGTTATTTACAAGTTGTTTGACACTTGTGTACCTAAAAAACATCGTAAAAGGAATGTCTATCGCTATCCCGTCTGGTTTACAAACGAGATAATTCGGGACTCGAAACATAAACTAAGGCTGCATCGATTGTGGAAGCTTCATGGTACACAAGAATCATACAAAGATTTTTCTGACCTCAGAACATCACTGAAAACACGTATTACGGCGGCCCATGAATCTCACATTAAAAAAATTGAAAAAAATCCTTCCAAAAACCCCAGGGAGTTTTGGCAACATGTTAAAAGCTTGCGATCTAAGGGGGGTTTTGAATCTGACTTTAGTTATAATGGTGAAACAGTTAGCGGAGTTAAGGCTTCGGAAGCTTTTGCTGAGTATTTTTCTAGTGTTTTCTTGCCAGAGATTCCCGAATTAGAGACGGAGCAGATAACTCAGGCTGAAAGGACTGCCAATAGCAGAAACGTAAATATTTCTAAAATATTTCCTAAGGAGGTTGCCACCGGCATAAAATATCTAAAGTCCGGTAGCTCGATTGGAGCTGATTGCATACCACCGTGGTTCCTGAAACGTGGCATTCAATTTATAGTTCAGCCACTTTGTCACATTTATAACTTGGCCTTGACCAAAGCAATCTATCCGGCACAATGGAAACTATCCAGAGTTACGCCTATCCCTAAAACATCCAGCAAACTATGGGTTGAAGACTATAGACCCATTGAAATCTTATCGACGCCAGCAAAGGTTTTTGAAAGAATTTTGCATCAAGAAGTTTACAGGCAGGTTGAGCAATACTTAGCCAACGAGCAACATGGTTTTAGGAAAAACGGTCTATTGATACTAATCTCTTAGAGATGACAGACTTTATAGCGGAATGTTTAGATAGAGGCAATCAAGTTGATGTACTCTATTTCGATTTCCGCAAAGCCTTTGATAGAGTCAATAACGACGTGCTCCTTGCAAAATTAAATGACCTGGGATTCGGCCCAGGCTTGCTCAAATTCATCGCCAACTACCTGAAAGACCGAAAGCAGTTCATTAGGTTGGGTATCTACGACTCGCTTCCCTACCATACTCGGTCAGGAGTAAGCCAGGGATCCATTTTGGGCCACTTTTATTTATCTTTTGATAAATGATCTCCTTCAGTGGTCAAACATTCAAAATGCCTTTGTATGCGGATGATTTGAAACTGGCCATAGAAGTAAAATCTAAAAAGACTGCCTGCTCTTACAAAAGGACGTAAATGCGGTTCATACTTGAGTCTTCTGAGTGAAATGGAGTTCAATCCACAAAATGCCATGCCATGATTTACGGGAGAAAGCGTAACCCAATCGAACACAAATACTTTTTGGGATCTCATGAAATTAGTAGGTCCACAAGTGTTAAGGATTTGGGTATTATCTTTGATCGGAAGCTAACTTTCAACGAACACATTGCTGCAGTTGCGGCAGAGTCTTACCGAAGACTTGGGTTTGTGTTGAGAAATTGCAAAGATTTCAAGGGAACCCGAGTAACTCAATTACTCTTTGAAGCGCTTGTTCGGAGTAAACTTGAGGCTGGTTCCAGTGTATGGGGTCCGCATGAGGAGTCTTACACAAATATGATAGAAAAAGTACAGAAAGCGTTCCTACGTTTTCTATACAAACAGAGATTTGGTTTCTACCCCTATATGTACCCAACTGACTTTCTCCTGGGCTGTTAGGGGTACAACTCTTTAGAAGTCCGACGGCAACGTAACCAGATGGTAATGTTGTGTAAGATTCTTCATGGTAGGATTGATGCATCGAGCCTGCTGAATAAGTTTTCTCGACTGTTCGTTCCGGATCCGGGTAGTTTTCCTCGTCGCGGGCAGCACCCGCTATTCTCTGTCCCTCCTGCAAGAACCATAGCGCACGGCCTGTCCCCCATTCATTGCACCCTTACTAGCTTCAATGGTCTCCTGGTCGGGGCACCTGAATGTGACGTGTTTGCGGATGATTGGAAGAGTATATTGTCAGAGTGTTTGCAGTACTATGAGATGAGGGCGCGCAAGATTAGTGAGGACGATGAACTCTAATTTAGACAAGCTTTCTAGCTTAGATATTATGTACTTATCTAAATATTGACATTATTGAACTATTATTGTAATTATTTTTTACATTATTGTATCTTTGACGTATTATTAATCTAATTAATTTTATATTGTTTTATTTTTTACTATAATTTTGACTGGACCAAACAATTCAGAATCACTTGACATTAATTTATTCAATAAATGTGTATGTTAGTCTCAACATTGTATATTGTAAAGTCTCTTTTTGATAACATATTGTATCAAAGCCTGTCAACTAATGTAATTTGTTTTTTGTAAATCGTTTTAGTTGTGAAATAAATAAATGGCTACGTTATGGAATTGTTATGTGAGGTCACAGCACGGATGCTAACGCTTTGTTTATAGCTCAAAAGAAATGCCTGAGAATAATAGTGAACATTAAACAAAGAAATCGTTGTAGACCTTTTTTACTGAAGAAAAAGTTTTGACGCTACCCTCCCTCTATAACTCTATATACTTGAAACCATAATGTTTGTAAGAAAAAAATTTAAAACTCTTTAACTTCGACAGAAATAAACGCCGCCAAACGAAACTAGCTTTACCTGTTCCCAACCTTGAATTATTCAAAACCAGCCCTGACTATCGCTGCGTCAGAATTTACAGTAAATTGCCTGAAACTTTAAAAAAATATAAATAAAAACAGCCTATTTAAAAATAAAATTAAGTCCAAACTCATCGAAAAAGGTTACTACAGCATACAAGAATTTATGGAAGACAGATGGTAGGTCCCATTAATTTATAAAAGTGTAAATAGTACTTTTTTTAAGCTTCCTGTAACATTTTCTTAAATCTCATATGTCAAGTTTAATTTCATATAAATGTTTAATATATATATAAATGTATATTGAATTGATATGAAACATTTATATATATAATATATATATAAATGTTTCATATTTAACGGAAAAACTTGGAAACAAGTATATGACTCTGCCAGAGATGGATTATCGATCGTTGCGAAAAGTCTAGACAGAAACCTTCTCACATTAAACACAAAGAAAACAAATTTTATTGCCTTTTCAAAAACCTGTGTGTCTCTTCCTCCTACTAGTTTTGACCTAAAAATCCACTATTGCAGCTCTGTTTTCACATCCCCGCGTATCTCTTGCTCGTGTAAGTCTATTGATCGTGTTGATCACATAAAGTATCTGGGGGTAATTGTTGACGAAAACCTATCATTTAAACAACATGTACTTCACGTAGCAGGACGGACGCGGAAACTCATACATGTTGTATGAAAAATCTCCGAGATTGTGCCTCAGTACCACTCTTGAGGCAAGTTTATTTTGCGCTGTGTCAATCAATAATACAGTACTGTATTGTTGTTTGGGGCAGCGCCGGGCAGACCATATTTATGACGGCAGAGAGCACAGAGAGCTCTTATTAAAGTCATACTCCGTAAACCCTTCCGATTTTCAACGGACTTACTTTATAAAGAGTTTAAAGTGCTCCGTGTTCGACAACTCTTTCTGTATTATGCTGCCTTGAATACTCACAGAAGTTTGAGGTCTCGTCCGGACTACAGCGTAATAAAGGACAAGCGTGCTCTCTCTTGTAGGATCCCAGTGCCTCGGGTTGGCTCTCTTATTGCAAAACGTTGCCCACTGTACTCTTTCCCATGTGTTTACAGTAGTATCTGTAGAAAACTAAAGAAAGACCAACACGACCTTCCTCTGTACTCATTTAAAACTAACGTTAGGGACTTGCTCTTAAAATTGTCTTACCATGAAACTGAAGGTTTGTTCCACGGTATTTACAGCGACAAGTGGACACGGTACTGAGTGAAGCGGTAATAACTTTTTTTACGTTTTGGTCCTTCAGACAAAAACGATAATTCTTAGCTTTTTTGTTAGATTTTTAAATTATTTTATTACAAGTACCTAGTAATATAACTATTTAGGTTAGTGTTACGGTTTTATATGTTGTATGTAATAAGTTAATGGTATTTAATAGTTTAATAACTTTTCCAATCGTACACAGAAAAATATTTGTTTTTTATGCACTCGGGTCTCAAGATACAAGCTATGTGCTTAGTTTGCGGCCCACTGATCATACTTGTACCCACACATACGGACCGTATAAGCATTGTAATGTTGGACTTGAAAAAACTACTTATGTATGTGTTTTGTTAGTCTGTGTGTTAATAAAAATTTTCTTTCTTTCTTTCTTTCTTTCAATACATTTTATAATTACACCTCTCGGATGAAACTGTGTTGTCGTCCTGTTTTGCAACACCCTAACAGGGTCTTTGTACACATAGTTATATATTTTAGCTTTGAGATCTATTTCATAAATATATGTACACTGTGCAAATAAATAAATAAATAATTATATATAAAACTAACTTGCAACAAGTTAAACTATAGCTATCTATATCTATTAGGATTTCGGTTTAAAATCAACTGCAAAAGACTAGAGAAAAGACTAGCTTTTCGAGTTGATTTTAAACCGAAATTCTGTCAGTGGAAATAATTAAAATCAAATCATCTATAGTGGAGAATGGGGTGATGTTTAGTACGAAGTATATTTATGTAGTCTGGATTCGGCTGATAACACCTTTCATAACTTTTGTAAGGTTCTGGTAACTTTGTGAAACAAATGTGAATTTTAAAAATTGTAGCGGGAGCACAGATAAATAAAATGGTTACTTCGGCGGGAGTGCGAATTAATAAAATCATGGCTAATATGATAAACTATTTTCGTACAAAAATTTAAACCGACTTCAAAATCACAAATAGGCGCTCAAAAGCGAAAAATAAACTAAAATCATTATTATAAGCACTACTCACTCAGCTATTACCTACCTATACCTACATAACATGTGGCTATGTCGCAGCCGGATCGTATAATCCGCTGTATTACATTACGGCTAGCCGTTTTGAAAAACAGGGCCGTTTTGTAATACGGCGGCCAACGTTTAGCCGCATTGTACTACTGCTTAAATTGTAGGGTGACCATACTTACAAAATAAACAATGACAATTAATTGTATTAATCATAAAAAGATGACAGATTATCTCTTGCCATATTTCTTACACTTTTTTTTAAACATCATACCTCTCAGATAAAACTTGAAAGCCCCTAACTTGATATTGGTGATGGTACACCTAAGAAATATGGTGCACTTAGACAAGGGTCATCATTGAGATTTGACTCCAGGTGGGCTCCCGCCATAAGTTCTGCGGTCAGGACCTCCCTTGAGCTTCTGGCTCCCGCATTTTTTATATACACTCTAGGGGTAGTAGCAACAAGACTAGGTGGAGTCGAGGTGCTCCGAGTCGGATCTGGGTCCTTCCTAACCTACCCGGTCCGATTTAGTCTTAGCAAGGTGAACGGTGGTAAACCACCGCAATAATATTGTGTAGGATCCCGCTGAATACCAGAATCCACAGTCACCTTAGCAATTTAGCAACACACGTACTGTTTTACAGCAATTTAGCACACAGACAGACAGACAGGCAGACAGACAGACATCGACGTCAAACTTATAACACCCCTTGTTTTGGTCGGGGGTTAAAAATAATCTCTCTCGCACAGACATATTACCTTCAAATCATAAATATAACATTCGTGTAACACAATCAAATAATCCATGTTTCACAGAAGCACTTTTAACACATGTATAAAAATATTTAATAGCCTACCAACAATTCATATGTTCCTTCTTCTATAAACGTATATACAATATTTTGCCTCAGCTCAAAGAGTTTGATTCCGAGCTGATGATTAAATGAAAAACTGTGAGAAAGGGTAATGACACTGACAATGATTTACATAAAATGAGGAGTTTTCAGAATCTCCACACTTATTGTGAATACCTCTGTATTCACAATGTTCCGATCATCGAACTCAAGACTACCTGAAGCTAACTGATCACCAGTCCCAGCCTCAGCGCGGTCTCAGCCTCAAATTTTGGAGGGGTCACCAGTACGCAGTCTAAAATTTTGGGGGGTCACCAGTAGGAATACTATAAATCGTGAATGTTTTTTAGTTTAACGTTTACGATTTTGGGGGGGGGGGGTCATGTAATAATGTATTTATAATGTCAATTTATAAATACATTAAAAAAAAAAAAAAAGACCCTATAAAACAATCACGGCGTCGAGATCACTGCCGCTAGGCATGGCCCCCAGAACGCTGGCAGCGTTGCCCCTTTGGATCGCGATTCCTATTTTTTGGGCGAAATTAGTGCCAGCTCTGACAACCGCTTCGACATCGGATGTCGGATGACCACGTACCCATAGTCTCCACAGCCAATGTTAAAAATATATTATTTGGACTGAGCTGGGAGTACCTATTTCCGTGGTTTAAGGAGCTGTGCCTGTTCGGGCGCAGCTCCAAGGCTCCAACGGCTTGAGCACAGAGTAAGTTACTAAGTTATAACTGGGCTTGAGTAGTACTACGACATGAGAGAGAGTGTCGACACATTATGTTCTGGGAGAAAAAAATCACACTTATCGAAATTTTGGGATAGAACCACTGAATCAAAGCGATCGATGATGTTTTTAAGATCATCCAACACTTCTGAGGCATTACCATCCAGAGAATCATCAGTAAATAACCACACGTTGAATTTTGAATTCAATTCTGAAATTATAGAGTGAATACCTAAACCGAAAATATTAGTGGGTCACCTCACCTTGCTGGCATCCAGTGGTTGAATTGAATTCTTTATCACCAAATCTTTAGAATGACGGAGACAGGAATGGTTATTCCGAATTTGAGCCGTTCGGATTGCGTTTAGAATCCGCCTACAGAATCGCTAGGCAGATAAAATTCGTCTCATAGATGAAATATAAATTATCTGTCTTTTTTTTGGAATGCAACATTTGTGTTTTTGAAAAATTGGCGTTGGCAAACGTTGGTTTTTAATAAATTTTGAGATTTATTGGTACGTCGGAATAAGCAAATAAACCCCATAAATACAATTTGATGCATGACTGATATGTGCGGTTTTAGACAAAACGGACCCCGCCCTATGCCTATTTCCTGGGACATACATACGTGCGAGAAACGAAACGTAGATTAAAAAAAAAAGTTATCTCTGTGCCTGTGTAAATTCATAGATATTCGGAAAATTTTACTTTCCACGCACGTTCTTTACTTATTTTGTACCTATATAAAATTAATTAAGATACTTTATGATCTTCGCTGCTAAATATCAAAACATGGATTACCGCATAAAAGTATTCGATTTATGAACGGAAATATTTTTCGGCCTGTATTATTTTAAATCTCCCGCATTGAGCAATTCACGCCCAGTTTGACGTCACAGGGTTCACATGAAAGTTGTACCGCACCCTTCATTCCTTGAACCATAACGCCCTAAGTTACAAAAGAAAAAAAATGATGAAACGGTATTTCAACGTCGTAATGCTCGTTTTTGCATAGCTGTTTTCTTAGTTCTATGCCAACGCACTAGATGGCAGTATAACGTTCAACTCCACTAGCGCAGAAAACACCAATCACGTTCCAGGAACTTTGACGCAATTTGCAAATGGCCGTGAAAAGGACCGATCTCGAGGGTGTATAGCTAATGGTGGATTGTTCCGTGATAAAAACTAGTGAAATAATAGTTAAGACAGTGTGGTGCCGTTAAATTAATACAAAATGTGCCAAAGAGTGAAAATCCAATCTTAGTGGTGGTTTCGATAGCGCCCTGAAACTGCTGGAACGGCGATCGAAGGGACATTGCTGACTGAAGGGTAAGGATTTGGCTTCATTATCGCTAATCCATCGTCTTTTGATAGGCCTACGCACTGTACTTTCAACGTATTCATGTCTTATTTCTGATTTCCGTAGTTAAATATGCGAATGATGCGCTTGTATCGCCGTGTATGATGGGTGTATACGCGAGACCGGTAAGAATCCATGTCGTCTCGTGTAAGTAGGTACATGGAGCGTTGGCCAATTTGTTAGGTTCGTTCGTCACGTACTCCGCCCTAGCTCTTTACGGGGGTCTATATTATCGGCTGGATGCAAGGATATTGGAAATCTAGTTGCTAAAAAGCTAGATCTATAATAGTTGTATATAGTCATAGACTAGGCACTGCCCTGTTGCTAGACATTAGATCGATCGCTCAAAAGGCGGTTTGTGTTCTTATCATGTAATTTTTCAGCCTGAAACAAGGAAATTCCTTATTTTACGATAACAAATACGGATTGTTTTATGGTATTGGACACGTTAAATCTGTAGGAGAATGATTTACATAGAATTTACTGTTTTAATCGTACTCGCTACCATAGCAATTTTAACGCCTATAATTGCATCTTTGCGGATATTACGCGCATAGTAGACGATTAGATAAATTTTACAGTTGTAATTTAGCTTTGCATGTACCTTTTCTAATTCTAGTCGTGTTTCTTGCATATTATGCAGATAGAAAAAACTACTTTACCTTTATCAGAACCTAATTGAAATGATTTTCATGATTGATTATGCATAAGTTGAGTTTAAAGATAGAACTCAGGTTATAAAAGATATACTTCCATTATAGTAACTATGAAATGTGTTGATTTTCTTATGAGACCTTTGTTTCACCTTTTGATAAGACCTGAAGTCTTGGGTTGGATCACATACTACATACTATTTTTAGAACAATTTGTTTAGTAAATTTTAGTGTAATTGAAATTTGTGTGCGAAATGTAGCACCAATCTTCATGTGGATATGCTCAAGGATTATTTGTGTGTTAGTACTGTATTATACCATTAACAGCTTCCATTTTGGAACTAATCCTGGAAACTCAAGCAAGTTTTTTAGTGATATTTTTGTATGAAGCAGTGGAGTTTTTTGTTATAATGATGTCCATAGAGATAGCTGTATATAAAACCAAATGTAATATCTGTTTTTGCTGCTCCGAGTTAATCTTCTTGAGTTTAAAGAGTAAGGATAATATTGTGTAGAAAACAGCTGTTTTTTGTTGCAATCCTGTATGCTAAGACACTTGTATGTCATTGACATCTGGTAGTGTTTAATGCATTGGACTGACATGTACCTACTTCATAGAAAATATACATTCTAGTCTGCAGTAGTTTGCATTCCCATTATCTTCCCTTTATGAAAAGGCCGTGTCATTCAAGATTGTCATTCATTCCTAATTTCAACTTGATCCATTTAAGCTTTTTGACATGATTCAGCAAGAAACTTTGACATTTATTATGTTGGTAAGATGACTTTCTTGTTTAGAAAGCTAGCTAGGTTAGTCCTAGGGGTATCACAAAGTGGACTGCATATGCTTATGTGCTACAAAAGTTTAGGCAAAAGCTTCTCTCCCCTCCCTCCAGTTGCCACTATTGTCAGCTATTGGACACTTGTATGTCATTGACATCTGATAGTGAAGAATGGATTGAGCCGAGTTGTACTTCCTTCATAGAGAGGGTACAATCTGTTTTGTGTTATATTATAAACTGGCAACACTTGTAGTTTTACCCGGTTAGTCCCGGTTCCCATAATTATGGCTGGCCTGGTGGCTTAGTTAGTAGGAAGTCTGCTGCGAAGTCGTGGGTTCGATCCCCACTCAGTGCAGATATTTTGTGTGATAAATACATATATTTGGGCTGTGCCTGGTTATTTCCAATGTATAATAAGTATGCGTTTAAAAATACATAAGTATCATATCAGTTATCTGGTGTCCATAGTACGAGCTTTGCTTAGTTTGAGGTCAGATAGTGTTGTGCGTGAAATAGCCATCAATATTTAAGTATTTATTATAGGCCAATCTTTATTGTAGATTCAACTGGCCAGGAGGCCGTTTACCTGTGTGAATTGGTTTCTTTGTAATACTAATAGTTTTTAGAAATTAACCAGAAGTCAAATTCTCCTAAATTCTGCTGGACTATAAGAGAATGATTCAAATAATACTCAACAGAAGAATTTACTTATCTCCATTTTAGTGACTTTAAGTGGCTTATTGAGATTACACATACTTATTCAGTTAAATAATTGCACAGCATTGTGCTGATATAAACAGGTGTGTTGTTTACCACTAGAGTCTTGCTCTTCATATCTATCTCGTTAAAATTATTAAGAAAGCTACTATGTTCCATAAACAGCATCTTCTGGTCCTATAATTTTCGCACAATGAAATGTAGCCTATTTGCTATTCAAGATTAAAATCTTAGTGTTGTTAATTTCAACCCAATTTGTTTGGGTGTCTGTTGTGATTGAGCGACAAACATCCAAACTGTCATATTTATAATACAACAATTGGCCACGTGGCTTAGTGGGTAGGAACTCAGCTTGCAAAGCTGAGGGTCGTGGGTGGGATTCCCACCGAGTGCAGATATATGTGTGATGAATTTAATAATTTGTGTTTCTATGTATATAAAACTATATTTAAGTATTATTTCAGCTGTCTGGCCACCATAGTACAAGTTTTATTCTTTTCAATCATCAATATAAAAAAAATAAATGTAGGATGTGGTTTTCAATAACATTCTGAAAACATTATATTTGAACTTGGTGAAATTTTTATATTTATGTGTATACTAGCAGTGTCCTGCGGTTTCATCTGAGAAGTTCACATTCATGTAATTTTCCCGAGACGAAAATAGCCTATGTGTTATTCCAGATTGTAATCTGTGTTACAAATATCAACTTGATCCATTTAGTTGTTCCAATGTGATTGAGCAACTGACATTGAAAAATCTTGTGCAAAAAAGACTGCAAAGTCCTGAACATTACCAAAAAATTGCTAGCTTATCAATTTTTTATCTAATACACTTTGGGGAGTGAGCAACTGATCTGCATGATCTAATAGCACCTTGCCCATTTTTCTATCGGACTTCTCGAAGCTCGAAGAAGCGGCATTGTTTCATGGTTGATCTTCCAAAGACACAAACAAAGAGGTTTGACTTTACTTTTGTAATAAGAATGTCTAGACTGTGGAATGAGTTGCTTGAATGGGTTTCCCCTGATAGTTATAATCTTGGTGTCTTCAAATCGAGAGTGAATCGATTTCTTCTATGTAAACACGCTCCATCGTAGACCGCATCGTCGCTTACCATCGGGTGAGATGGCGGTCAAGTATAAACCAATGAAAGTAAAGTGCACTTTACATAAATATTAGTAGGATAGGATAATAATTACATGTTGTATTATGCTATAAACTAATTTTGTATTGTTCCAATGTATTTCAACATTGGATACATTGGGCTGGTGAGAGGAAACATAGTAGAAATAAGTTTTCCTATCATTTCATTTCCAAAAATATGTGTAGGTAACTAACTTTACTCAGTAATATTTCTGTTTTTGTGTCAGGATAAAGAGTTTCTATCTATATTTACAATATTACACCACATAGTACATCTTATAATAGTAACCATACAATTCATGCATTTGAACTGTGGGAGCCTCTCAACATGACATATAAAATTTTTTTTTGGTTCGTTATGTACATACACTCATATGATTACCCTGTTTAGATGTCTTCATCATAGGACTGTATCATTTATTACACTGCATAAACAACCCACTAAATGTTCCCACTGTTAGTGTTTGGGGCTTTCTCTCGCAAGGAGAGAGTCAGGACCATAATCCACCAGGCTGGCCGAGTCCGGGTTGGTGTTGGTTGAGGACACATGATCTCAAAAGATACTAAATGTGATTATGTGATGTGATGATACAAAATGTCGGTTTCCTCACGTTGTTTTCCTGCAACGTTTTAAGTTAGCGGGATTACACACATTACTTTGAAAAGACAGTGGTGTGCTTGGGTTTTAACCCAGCATCTCCGGATCGGCAGTCACCATTCTCCCGACTAGTTCAGCCTTAACCTAATAGACCACCTGTAACCTATTACGCTATGAGTAAAGTACTATTAGGTGGATACTCAGCGAAAACAAAACTACCATCACAAAATGAGTTTTATGTTACTGGCAATGAGAATAGCTGTATTAGTCTGGTTTCAGCCAACATGCCCAAAATAAGTTGAGTCATCTAAAATAAACAGATTTCTTGTATGAACACATGATATAATCAAAACAATGATAGTAGCATGTTGTAATACATAACTTATTATTTTAGAACAATGTTACTTTGAGTAGTGTTTGTGTAGTTTGCACTAATCAGATATTTATGTCATTTTTCAACTTTTGCTCCTTCACAAAGCAAAAAGGTTTATATTTACAGATTCTGAAATACTTAATTATCTCCCATTTAATTAGTATATGTGTGAATTGTAAGTAGTTGTTTTTTTTTAATGCACACTTGACTGCCATCTCGCCTGATGTTAAGTGACAATGCAGTCTACTTAGAAATTGATTCACATTCTTGATTCTTGATTGAACAGTCTCGATGTCAAGATACCAAGATTGTAACCATCAGGAAAACCCACTCGGCAAAACATTTCACAGCCTCGATGTTCTTATCACAAATGTAGAGTCAAACATAGTACAAGTTTTGCTTAATTTGGGGTCTTATGGTGTTGTGTGTGAATTGTCCACCAATATTTATAACAATCATTTATAAACCTCTTCGTTTGAGTCCAGCGAGCAACACGGAAGGGAGTAGGCATACACAGCGTTTCCCCTCTGTCAAAGTACAAGTCCGCGTGGACCATGGAGTTTGATAATATACTGTGGCTGATGGTGGGGCTAGATTTGTGAATGATGCTTTATTTTTTAAGTGTTAGTGATTTGGCTGTGTGAGTATGATCGGCAAAGGATCGGTACAGGTAAGTTTTGTATGTAATAGTGCGCCTTTGCGCTAGTGTGCAACTTTCCCCTCCCGCAAGAAATGACAGAAAGATTTGAACATTGAACACAAGAGCAACATTCCGTGCTTGCGCGGAAGATCGAATTGCTCGATGTTTGAGTCCAAACCACCTCTCACAAAGAAAGTTGACCTCATAATCTGACAAACTGGCCAAGTTCAGTTTGGGGGAAGAAATATGTCTTTTTGGACCAAAATCTGTGTCCTGACCAATGGAAATTAGATGATAGCCACTGGGGTGCATCTAGCTATCAACATAGCTTTTCTAGTAGTTTAGACTTATTTGTTGCAGAACCTACACCATTGGTGTAGATATGTTCTTGAGTGGAGACTGTGCGGTAAATCTAGGATAGTGACGAAACACTCTTGAGACAAGATGGAAAGAAGAAATATAAAGGGAGAAAGAAAGTAAGGGTTGGTGGAAACGATAAGCTGAGCATCAGGCTAAGTTGATTGGCCTATGTCCTGCAGTGGATAAAAAAAGCGTATTACACTTGGCGAAATTTAGACAACTGAATTCAAAAAGAAATTTAGAAACAAAGTTAGTAGACTGAATTCAGAATCAAGTTTAGAAGCAAGTTAGCAGGCAATCCTCGGCCTCGCTTCTAAAAGAGTAAATGTAAGGATATGTGAGACAGTTTTTATAATTATCTCGTTATCGCCCACTGCTGCCCAGATGTCTGTGATGTGTGTTCGTGTATGCCTCGCGCCCTGAAGATGCGCAAATCTCGAGGAGTGGCTGTGATCTGTTCTGACATTCCGATGTGTTGGAGCATTAAACATCTAAACATTCTAATTTTTGCATAATATAAATATAACATTTGTAGGATTACTGATCCTGAAATTATTATTACATATTTTGTTTCTTTATTGTCTGGCACATGGTACATTTGGTAGTAATTCTAACCGCAGATATTCAAATCCGGATAGAGGTTTGTGGGTTCAATTCCCAACCAGACAAATAATTGTGTGATAACTGCAGGTATTTACTATGTGTTTTGATCTGATTATCATGCATCATAAGTAAATAATTACCATAAATATTATATCAGCTATGTGGTACAAGCTCTTGGTTTGTTAGGGGTTAGATAGGGTTGAGAAGAAAATGACTTACAGTATCTAGTGCAGCAGTCCATCAAAGTGTGGGTATAATAATATCTAAACTACTGTTAAAACTGTTAACTGTGAAATATGTTACCCGAGTGGATATTCTAAATGATTAAATGTGCGCACTCCATTACAGACCAGGGGGTCTACCGCCTAAGTAAAACTGTCTTAGCTTTGAATTTGCTGTCTCTTTTTTTTCACTTGAAATGATAGAGATAGCAATAGCAAAGCCACAGCCGATTTAGTTAGAAGGGCTGATTGTGGTTAACATCAGAAGATATGATGGCGGTCTTATGCAAAATAATCTAAACTTATATTATAAAGCTGAAGAGTTTGTTTGTTTGAACGCTAGGATCTCGGAAAGTACTGGTCCGAATTAAAAGATTCTTTTTCTATTGGATAGTCCATTTATCGAGGAAGGATATAGGTTATAGAACATAACGCTACTAATAATAGAAGCGGAGCATGAATCAAGAATGTAACAAAATCGGGAAAAAGTATTCCTTTTGAGACTTTTCGTACGTTTCGTGCTTTGACATGACACATGACAGCATGTGTCTAAAATTGCGTCATGGAATATCACAGATTACATACCTCTTGAATATAAAACCTTTGCTAATCTCTGAGTTGGTACGACCAATTTCCGATAGGTGGCGTAGCAGGTAGCTGAAGAGGTGTTTTGTTTGAAAGCGATATTCTCAGGAATGAATGAACTGATTTCAGTCATTCTTTCACGGGATCCTGATGAGTGCTATAATGTACCACGGGCGAAGCCGGGACGGACATCTAGTGGTTATATAAAAAAAAGAAATGATTTAAACCTGATGTAAATTAATTTAAATTTAAGTTCAGTCCTATACGAAACCCACCCTACTATGCAGATGATAACTCAACCTAGCCTCTTCATTATGCATGTGGTCTCTTGCATGTGTGCATATTTAATGACGCTGTAAATAACCCCGAGGGGGAAAATAGACTTCCCCTGTCAGTTTCTAAAGGAATCATTTTACTTTAGTGTATAACTCAAGTCTATAATGCAGTATGATTCTATTATGTTATGACTTGGGTTGCGTTTCTATGCTATTTTATCGAGTGACCCTTAATCCACAAAATAATCAAAAATTAACGACACTATGTAGTTGATGCAATGTGCGTTTTTTCCATGCATTCCTATCATTTAAAAATAAATATTAAAAGATGTCATAAGTAGTTCTCAATTTCGCCTAACGTGGCGCCAATGTTAGACTTGATAAGCAAATGTCAATGTCGATATTTCGACATGCGTATAATATGTATTTTTATCCATTAATCACATGCCTGGTTTGAATAACACGTAAATTACATGTACTTGTTGCAAATTACATGTACACGGTTGCCTGGAAGAAATCGCTCTTAGCGATAAGGTCGCCCATTGTTACTTTGTTTTAAGATGTTTCTGTATTTTGTTTTATTATTTAAGTGCAATTAAGAGTTTATCTATCTATCTATCTACTTTGTTTGGAAAATAACGGGAACGGGAACTGTGCGGGTAAAACCGTGGGGCGCAGCTAGTGATTGAGTAAATTTAATAATTCATTTAATTTTAATATTATAAATGTCAATTTCAGTCATTTTTGCTGACTCACGTCGTAACATAGGAACAGATTAGGTTGAAATTTGGAACACAGATTATAGTTTGGAAGAACACAGGCTACTTTTCATCTCGAAAAATTATGGGAAAGGAAATTACGCGTTTAAAATTATCAATAATAACTAGCTGTGCGGTTTCACGCGCGTTTTAAGGGTTTTCTTGTTTTCACGGAACCCTTAATTATTTTCTGTAAGTTAGAGTTGCCTATATTCCTTAGAATATCAGCTAACTGGTATTGAAAGTCCCGTCAAAATCGGTCCAGTTGTTGCAGATATTAGCCAGAACAAACAGACAGACAAAAAAAAAGTGTTTTAGAAATAGGCACTGTGTATACTTTCATTTGAACTTAGTAAATAGCTGTTAATTTGATATTTCAGACACTTTAATTTTATTTATTTGTATACATAGATGAGTAAAATCCTAGGTACGAATATTATAAATGTCTGTAATAACATGTTTTGACGTTTATTTTTTGTTGAATCACTTTGTAAGAACTGAATGGATCTATTGTAGTTTATCCAATAGGCGTATGTTTACAGCGACATCTAGTAACAAGAGTTTGCAACAATACTTCCATTGTAATCATCTTGTCTAAGAGTAAGTAGTCCATAAACCTAAAAAAACTAACATAAAAGATGTTGAGCAACTTTTTGACACCCTCTTACCAAGGAATAGGTGGAGATATTGTAGATTAACTGAGACTCGGGCCTTCTATTGTAAGTTAGGTAGCGTATGACGATTGTCCTCCATAGAATCCTCCATACTCCATCCTCCTCCATACTGGTTTCCTCTCGATGTTTTCCTTCGATTGACATTAATTGATTAAAAATGTTAATTTTTATGGTCATTCTGACAAATTAGAAAAGTGATCTAATTAAAGAAATCTAATATTTGCTGTTCCTAATCTTTTTATTATTTAAGTATTAAATAGTATTGCATGCCCCTAAACCGGAACATCCCAATCTTATTATTTTTTCTACCTGAGCCCGTAGCAACGGTTGTATCGTAGTGTAGTTACGGGAGGTTCGGCTTATCTGTGTAATTTCCCTCCAAATTGTTATTTTATCCGTATTACGCAAACACGGCGGGCTAAGAGAAACAAGGAAACCGAGCTTACTCCTTACTAATTAGAAGTTGTCGGAAAAATCCTGCGTCATCCCTACGAGTTCAAAACGAGTGGACGCCGAAGGGTCGTTCTATTTGCGAACTCGGGTGTAGGAATGTTTTAGCGAAGGCCGATCATGGAGCTTACTCTTACTGTCTTCGAAATTGCGTTGTCATTGCTTGTGTTGTCATGTTTTTTGAAGCGAAAACTCCTTTTGGCGCGCCTCGGACAGATTTTTCGTGGGCTGTGAATTGAGTTCTAGCGTCACGCTCGGGTACGATAAGAAATCTTCGGGTAAACTCGGGCCATCTAGAAATGTTTCACCATTTCCCATTGACTGACGCATTTTTAGATGGCCGTGGTCTTGGCCACGCCCTCCGGTTTCACCCGCGTAGTTTCCAAAGTAAGCTATCAAATTCTGAGTTACAAGTTTTCACTATCTATCTAGTATCAAAAAATTGGCAGTTCCAATGACTGCCAATTCTTTTAGCGAAGTCCGGTCAGGGACCTTACTGCCTTCAAAATTGCTTTGTCATTGACTTTGTTTTTTTTTCCATATGACGTTTTCTTATAAAATATGCTAATAGACTTGTCTAGGATAGTTTTTAATTTTGCAATAGGTGACACCAATATATTGTTTTGTTAGAGAAATATTGCAAAATGTTACATAAACGCTACATTTGGTTAAAATGACAACTATTTTTTACAAATCTTTGCATGTATCGGACAAGAACAAAATTAAAAAAAATTACTAACCCCGACTACCTCAGATTTGTTATCTGTACAACATTAGTCAAGCCCTTTCATTTGATACCCATATTGAGGTAGATTGTAAAGAAATATTTTGTCCGCCATTTTGTGGCGGCGGCCATCTTGAATCGATATTAACCAAACATAGCTAAGAACATCCGCACGGATATTAACTTTAAAATAAAAAAAATACGCATCGAAATTGGCCTATCCGTTTGAGCTCTACGGTGCCACAGACAGACACACACACACAGAGACAGACACACACAACCACAGAGACAGACAGACATCGACGTCAAACTTATAACACCCCTTTTTTGGTAGGGGGTTAAAACACCTTGTTGTACCGCTATAGGGTTGTCTAGTAGAGATTGTTCGCTGATAACATAACAAGTAATGCAGCCAGCTGCCGCATTAGTTGGCCCCGTATAGATTGTTTCAACTTGTGAAATATTTAGTGTATTTAAGAAAATGTATCTCAAGTCAATGGCAACATCATAAACAATTTTTTTATGTGACTTATGGCAGCGTGCTTCATGGTACGGTAGATGGGCTCTACAGCTTTAACTTGGGGCTAGCATAGATGGCCTACTCGCTTGTACTTACTATACTTATGCACATAAGTATAGTTGTAAACTCGTAACTTTATAACATATTACCCGATTAAAGCTTTATTAACATTAGGGTGTAAAATTAACTACAGTTTAGATGGGAACGCATGTTAGTGTGTGCCCGGGGATCGATGCCGCGGCCATGCCCAGGGCGAGCCGGTGGGTCCCTCATTATTTATTTAACATTTTGCGACGCCCGTTGCGGCTTACGCAAAATGCGTACCCTTTTCGTCCTTTGATCGTAGTTCTTTCGGATGAGACTGCCCTAAATGATAACCTTATTAGGGTAAAGTAGGGCTGTAGTCCTAATTCGATTTTTGTTTGAACAGATTAGTTATTTCCTGGAAGTTTTTAATGTTGGTTTCGTTCTTTCTATTTTTTTAAATTAGTTTTCAGTATTAATGGTGGAGGGTGGTACATCTTCTCCAGTTATTCTACCGCTACGCAGTTATTGCCAATATTATTGTGTTCTGGTGTAAATGGCAATGTCTCCAGAGAAACGACAGGCAAAGAGTTGAGTGATTTTGTACCTCTTCCGTGCGAACCCAGTGCAGTTCTAGGCAGTGATTTGAACTCTTCATGTGCAAATGGTTGCTTGGGACTGCTGTTACAGGCACGAGTATTACTTACCACCAGGTACATGTCATGCGAATCTCCTCTTTTTCTGTCTTTTTTATTAAAAAAAAAGAGTTTTAGTTAAAATCATGCCCATTTCCTAGAGGAATGTGCTGATTACAGTGTACTTGACAATCTCTGAGTATCCTTACGGGAATTGCGAGGAAGCAACAATCGGTACTTACAGGAAAAAATTTACACATAAAATATTACTTAAATTGCATTAATTGGTAAGATACACGTAGTCGGTAGGATTATTTGCAGAGTTAGACTGGGGGAAGTACCACAATTTAGCGGGGACCGAAGTGTAAATATGCATGTGTTTGAAATTATGATTTGTTGTGATGGTTTATCTCTGTGCCTAGAATTTCTCTCTACAAACATTGACCTTCAAACTGGAACACTGATGTTTGGACATTTTTAAACTATTATTACAGGTATGCACATTACTTACAACGGTTTTCTTCACTTTCTCACTCAAACATCGTGAGTAAGTCGACATGTACCTAGAATATTTGGAGTGTGTGCATGTTTCATCCATCAATCCGCACTGGGTCAGCGTGGTGGATTATGGCCTTGACTCTCTCCTTGCGAGAGAAGGCCCCTAGTCCCAGCAGTGGGAACATTTAGAGGGCTGTTTATGTGTGTGTTTATATGTATGCACTTGACCGCCATCTCGCCCGAGCGACGATGCGGTCTACGATGGAGCGTGGTTACCTAGAGGAAACCGATTCACATGATTGCTTGTATGAATAAAAGCAAAGGTATGGTACATCATATATGTACAGTGTGGTACATGGTACATCCCCAGGCGGACTCTGCATATAATCCTACCACTACAAATTGCACGCCTCCTGAAGAGGCCAGTTTGTATGGGTCCACTTTTAAAATGTTTTGTAATATCTTATCTAATACCTGTATTTGAAACAATTCGTTGCCGTTTCGCTGTTGCTATAGTAACCAAACTGTCGAACACGAATCTCTCAAGTCATTTTATTTGTTCCGGCGTTCATCCCTCTTCAGCGTTTCAGTCAGATTTCAATACAAAGTGTGCGTTGTTCGGTTTCGCACATGAACCCAGAAATGTAACGATTTGGTCAGATTCTAAAAATAAAACGATATTCTTATGAAACAACACGTGAACTATTGTTGATATCTGTAACGTGCGTGCCGTAACACTCGCAAAATATGTAAGTTGTTTTATACCTCAACTTATGCCCACGGTTTTGTCTACGTATATAGACGGATAGATATTCTTTATTGTACACCGAGATAAAAACACATGGCAAATAGTTCAAGCGCCGCAGCAAAAAATGTATGTTTGTAATGCAACGTACCCGTACGTTGCATTATACCTTGTTACCTGGTTTTTTTTGGTATATATTCAAGGGTAAGGGGGTATGTAATTCCAAGTTGGCGCGGCGGGGGGTGGTTCACTTCAGCCGCCATTTTGGAAAACACATTTTATTCAATACTAGCTGAACCCGCTACTTCGTTCGCGTAAGCAGATGTTACTGACTTATAGTGTAAATTAGTTGGAAGTATCGTACGTCAAAATATTTGCATAATGTAATCATTGAAAGACCGAGTGAATTTGTTTTCCCACACAAAACATTTTTTTAATTTTATCATCTTTATTTTTCTTTTTTTAAACAAAATCAAACATACTTATTAAGGTTTCGTAGTATCGAACATAGCCGCAAGTGTTAAGTTTGTAGGATTTTTATAGGATACATTACGAAAAGTCTGAAGCTGATGTGCATGATATGATTACCTACTTTTCTCTTTTTATCCGCAAGCTGTTTTCTAGCTGTTACCCGCGACTTCGCCCGCGTAAAATTTTGAACGAAGCCTGTGTGGAATCAAAATGATTAAAATTTTGAGTTTTAATGATAGGTACTCAAGCAAGTTGAACCCGTAAATCTAAGCCAAGTGTTAGTGAAATGTTAATGTATGAATTTAATTGTAACACAGAAAAAAAATCCAAGAACGAAAGAATCCAAATTCGGCATCAAAATCCTTTTAGCAGTAAGAACTTATTAGTACAATTTAGAATACCAGTAACGCCACCTAGTGATGAAAGAAAAAATACATACCACAATAGCAAAACATCGATTTAAATGGGGCTTTAGTGCTTTTAGATTTAAACTGGCATTAGCGCCATCTAATGAGAATATATATAGTTGCTTGTTATTTTCATTGTGAACGCAAATCACCTGTATTATCTACGCCAAAACGGGTGCATATATTTTTCATTTTTGGCTTTTACCTTACCATCACCACACCCCGGACACTCCACTAAAACTCCATACAAACGCCGCTGTGGAGTTACCTACTCTTCACACACCTACGCAGATGTCGTTTGTACACACGCGAATGTGTGCGTTAGAGCTAGGGCTACTGAATTGTTTTATTGAATAGTTGTGCCCCTTGAATTCACCTGGTGACGTAAATTAGTCTATAAACTTGCTATAATGGTGAGTTACATAAATAGAATGGAGCCAAATTATACTATTCTAATTAAAAGGGTGTATGTATTATCGCGTAAAATCAAATGAAACCGATGATAGATAGGTACTTAGATATCTATTTCTGTTAGTGGGTATACATTCGCATATTATTTTACACTTACCCAAGGAGGATACTTTATTCTGTCACTATAATTATTCCTCCAGGCATTATCAATCCGTGCCCAAAACTGGCTGTGTAAGTTACGAACTTTGAGTTCAAAAATACTACGTTATTAAGTTATTATAAAGCAACGTTATTTAAAAGTTTCTAATCTTACGTTATTTTATCCTTAGGATATTAAATAAAGCTTTTAATCTTGTCCCGTTTAGTTAACGGACAGCCATAAACAGCACAACAACCCACCATGATGATATTTCGTTAGGAGTTTCGTTGTTCGATACCAGCCCTTCGTTGAGTCCTCCTAGCGTATCCGAAACGGCCTGAGGGGTGAGGAGGCTTGAAATTGGCGGGGGGTGGGGAGTGTCCGTTCTATCTATATTATCTATTCTATGCCATCACATCAAGTTCCTTCCAAAAACATATTCTACCAAATTTGCTTAGTCTTTCCGACGTCACAGTAACCTATAAGTAACCGATTTGCTATTTCTGAGTTCAAACTACGTGTGTTTCGAATTCCTTCCAAATATGTTCAGCCGTTCCAACGTTGTCCTGTAAATATTATGAATGCCAATGTTTGGATGTTTGTTACTTAATCATAGCGGAACGTATCAAGTGATCGGGCTGAAATTTGAAATACAATTAGATTATAGTCTGGAAGAACACATAGGCTAAACATTGCCTATGTATAGTAAGTACCCTATGTGTTATTTAAGCTAAGCCAAGAATTTGTTTCAAATTTTAACTCGATACATTCAGCCAACGTAATTGAGCAGCAAAAATTTAAATATTGACATAATTATATAATATTAGGAAAGGATAGGATATTACAAAATTTTGAAAAATAAAACCGGTCAAATGCCAGTGGGACTCGCGCGCGAAGGGTTCGGTCTGCTTCGGTTACCGAAGCTTGTTGAACACTACCTTTAAATTTTAAACAGTATTTGGATTGAAATAATACGTTAACTTACGGCTGGTCTAGTAAGCTACAGCTGACTTAGTCGGGAGAACGCCGACTGTCGATACGGAGACCCAGGGTTCAAAACCACGCGCACCACTATCTTTTCTAAGTCGTGTTCGTAATGCCGGTAATTAAACGGTGAAGGAAAATATCGTGAGGAAACCGAAATGTACCTAGAATCTAAGTTCTAAGTCATATGTCATCCACCAACCGACACTGGGCCAGCGTGGTGGATTATAGCCTTGTCTCTTTCCTTGCGAGAGAAGGCCCCGACGTCCAGCAGTGGGAACATTTAATGGGTTGTTTATGCTGCTACTTATTATGCTGATATGTTTTCTCCAAAAGATTAAAAATTTTCTTCAATGACAGGTAATTTAATTCTGTCGTTCGACTAACTAAATACAGATAAATGTAAGCTGATATTTGTTTTTTGTTGATATTTGAAAAACTACCTCCCTGTTTTCGATATATAAGATCACCTCTGAAGTATTTTCTACCAAACAAAAAATAATTATCAAAATCAACTCACAATTAGCGGAGTCATCGTGTAAAATAAAACCAAATAAAAACATATGTAACCCGATTGAGAACATCCTCCTTGTTTAAAGGCGGATGTTCTCATCCTCGTTCTTTTCCACACAAAAATATATTTTTGACAATTATTTTGTCATTCAAGATGACGCGATGCGATCACGTGGGCACTTCTTGAATCTAGAAGCTAGATATTCTGTGGATCGTCTGTGATACACAGAATACTTAGAAGTTAGTATATACCGAACGCGCCGTGCGTGTCGTTATTATTTAATGTTTGTGTAATTTCCAAACCACCAAACCGATAATGTTCAAATTTTGATGGGACAATACAAAAATGTGTTCTTTGTAACAAAAAAGAATTAATGAAATTAAACAACGCAAACATGAGTTACAACCAAATACACATTCTGACTTTCACCCCTTCCCGCAAGAAAACCGATCAGAATTTGGGGATCAAAAGTAGCCTACAGCAATGTCCTTAGTATAAACTAAAATCATGCCAAGTTTCAGCTGAATTGAATCAGTAGTTTCGGCGTGATGCGTGATCCCTATACAGAAAGACAGACAGACAGACAGACAGACAGACAGACAGACAGACAGACAGACAGACAGACATGAAAGAAAAAAAATGCAGTTTCGCCATCAGTATCGACTATGGAGTGCCCCAAAAAAAAAAATTCAAAATATCTTCAATGTACAGAATTCGACCCGTTACAGTTTTATTATAAGTATAGATCTCGCGAACCGCGCATCGTACGATAAAAATTGTTGAAATCATTATTGTAGATAATAATATTTGCCATCTTTTATTCTTTGAAACTTCTTTTGTATAACGCATAAGTTTTTAACTATGGCGCTCCAAACTTTCTACAATATGATTTTTACTAAATGTTTAGTTTATAAACTAAAAATAATGGTAGTTGAATTGTAGATTATTATCAACAATAATGATTTCATCAACATATTCCAAAAAAAAATTCCAGGTCCCGTACGTTGCAAAAAAAAAACCCAGTGCTTGGCCTAAAAGAAAACAACAAAATGCAGTTACAAAAAATAAAACAAATGACAGTTTTAGACACGGCCAATAGAAGCAATAATGCCCGAGCGAAACGAAGCTAAGTTGCTCAAGCTAGGATAGCAAGCTAGTGTTAGTAAGCTAGTACTTCACTCATCCAAAAAACATTTGATGCGTATGTCCCGCGCCGCTGCTTCGCCGCCGCTCTGACGTTATACCGCTTTCGAAAACGAATTCGTAAGATTTTTTCCATACCAAAAAGTGTTTAATGCGGCTAAAGAGTTTTTACTAGACATCGAGCAATTCGATCTTCCACGCAAGCATGGAAGGGAGAGTAGCTTTAGCCAAAAAATATTGTTCAAATCTTTCTGTCATGCGGGAGGGGAAAGTTGCAAACTAGCGCAAAGCCACACTATTACATACAAAACATACCTGTACCGATCCATTGCCGATCATACTCACACAGCCAAATCACTAACACATAAAAAATAAAGCACCATTCACAAATAGCCCCACCCTCAGCCACAGTATAATATCAAACTCCTTGGCCCAAGCGGACTTGTACTTTGACAAAGGGGAAACGCTGTGTATGCCTACTCCCTTCCGTGTTGCTCGCTGTTACTAGCAGAAGAAAGATTTTTCCTCTTGTTAAAAGCTTTGTTTTTGTTTGGGTATAATCAGTTCTGAGCTCAAAGATAAAGAAACGATGAATTCAGTTGGAAACAGCCATCTCCCTTCCTACATCGAACCGTGTTATTATTTGTATTTTATTTATTGAATGATAGGCGAGCAGCATTAGCTTGATGTACCTATATCTCAGTGTTGAAATAACAAATTAGAGGCAATTTTAGTAGTGGAAGGACTCCTAGCAGAGTCCGCCTGGGGAAGTACCACACCTTTTCCAGTTATTCTACCGCCAAGCAGTAATGTGCAAACATTTCTGTGTTCCGGTTTGAAGGGCAATGTTTCCAGAGAAATTACAGGGCTTAGAGATATAACATCTTAGATCTCTGCGTGATAAGCGCAGTGCAGTTCTAGGTAATGATTTGGACTCTTCATGTTCCAATAGCTGCGTGTCACTGTGCTGTTATGTGGCAGGCATGTTGCTTACCATCAGGCACATGTCCAGCTCGTCTCTTTATTAAAAAAAAATGTTTGTTAAAATGATATTGTCTTTCGCTATCCATTTGTCCAGTTTATTTATAAAAAAGTTGAATGATTTTGCCGATGTAACATTCTCTGACAACCTGTTCCAGTATTAGCGATCATAATCAAACCAGCAGATAGCTGTTACCCGTAATTGTTTTGGAAATTTTCTACGAACCGATATCATTTAGGGATATAGATCTATCTGATCGGTGATAACGCGTCGCGCCCCTCGCTTTGCACTTGTACCTAATCGCGCGAAAATGACGAACATTTTCCAGTTTGTCGAAATTAGCAACAAAATCGTCATACTCTTTTACTAATTTTAGTTAATGTGAAAGTTTATTTTTAACCCCCGACCAAAAAAGGGGTGTTATAAGTTTGACGTCGATGTCTGTCCGTCCGTCTGTCTGTCTGTCTGTCTGTCTGTCTGTCTGTCTGTCTGTCTGTCTGTCTGTCTGTCTGTCTGTCTGTCTGTCTGTCTGTGTGTGTGTCTGTGTGTGTGTGTGTCTGTCTGTGGCACCGTAGAGCTCAAACGGATGAGCCGATTTCAATGCGGTTTTTTTTTTATTCGAAGGTTAATATTCGTGCGGATGTTCTTACCTATTTTTGGTTAATATCGATTCAAAATGGCCGCCTCCACAAAATGGCGGACAAAATATTTCTTCACAACCTACCTCAATATGGGTATCAAATAAAAGGGCTTGACTAGTTGAATACTATACACTATAACAAATTTCAAATCCAAGATGGCCGCCTCCACAAAATGGCGGACAAAATATTTCTTCACAACCTACCTCAATATGGGTATCAAACGAAAGGTCTTAGTAAGGTTCTAGTAAAATACTTTGCACTATGACAAATTTCAAATCCAAGATGGGATAAGATCCCGCTGTGTGTGTCTGAGGATGTTTTGTAAGATGTTTGAGGATGTCTCCGCCGAGAAAGAAGGATTAGGGAGAACTCATTTGTTGTCACATCATATTGAGACTGGTGACGCAGCTCCTATTAAAAAACGATATTACGTGATATCTCCGGATAAGTTGAACGAGTTGAATCGGCAGCTGGACGAGATGTTGGAGCTGGACGTGGTTGAGCCTAGTAATAGTCCATGGAATAACCCTAATAACCATAATGGCTCCCAAGGCAAATGGAGAGTTGAGGTTTTGTTTGGATAGCCGGAAGTTGAACGAAGTTTCCAAACACGATGCGGATCCGCTACCTTACATTAACAGTATTCTGGACCAGCTCAGGGATGCCCGTTTTCTTTCGTCTCTAGATTTAAAATCCGCGTTTTGGGAAATTCCTCTGTATCCTAAAACACGAATCAAAGATGTAGATCTCGAAGAAAAATGCGGAGAATTCTAGTGAACAGAATGAATGCAATTGAAATGGGATGTTAGAGTAGTTTCTCTTAATAATTCTTTGATCCATTCATCCTCACGAATTTTCACGTTATTAGTATAGTAGGAGTGAAATGTGATCGAACAAGTGACAGTCATACGAGGGGTGATCCAAAAGTAATGATAATCAATAATAAACACAATGAATAAAATCAAAAACTAAATTTATTTCTCAACATAGTCTCCTAGCAAGTCTATACATTTAGTCCATCTCTTTTCTAAACCTAAAATTCCCTTAGAAAAAAATCTTTATCTTGACTCTCAAAAGTCCTCAACCGCGGCCATCACGTCGCTATCATCGTCAAATTTCTTGCCCCGGAGGTGTTCCTTGAGTCGTGGAAAGAGATAGAAGTCACTGGGGGCTAGATCTGGTGAATAGGGGGGGTGTTCCACCAGCTCAAAGCCCGCTTCCTGAATGGCAGCCATGGCAATTGCAGCTTTGTGAACCGGTGCGTTTTGAACGGTTTAACATTTTCGGTACCCAACGCGCGGAGACCTTTCTCATATGCAATTCGTTCACAAGGATTCTTTGAATGCTGCCATATGAGATCCCTGTGACCTCAGCTACATGCCTGATAGTCACTCTTCGATCTTCCAATACAACTTCTTCAACTTTTTCACATTTTCTCCAGTGAGGGACGTCGATGGGCGCCCTTCGCGGTGTTCGTCTTCCGTCGATGTTCTTCCCAGCTTAAACTCCTTAGCCCAGCGTGCAACTGTGGAATATGGAGGAGAACAGTCCCCTAATGTTTCCACCAAGTCGCTGTGTATGTCTTTGGTAGACATTTTTTCAAGCAGAGGTATTTAATGACAGCTCTGATTTCGTGTTTTCCATTTTGATGTTCACTCCTTGACAGTCCGTATTCAAATGAATGTAGCTCCGGGAATCGTGGCCTATTTATATGATTTTTTTTCCTGAACTAGTGGGTAATTGAGCAAGTGACTGTAATTTTTTTGTATTTTTGTGTGCACTAGAAATAACTGATTATCATTACTTTTGGATCACCCCTCGTATGAGATGCAGCCTTTGAACTCTGTCAACTGCTGTCAGCTGTCTACTGTGCAGATGTGGCATTCTGTGAAGTTAAAGATTAAGAGAAAAATTAAAGTTTTAAACTACGCAGTATTACTTACCACAAATATTTACTTATTTCACTTTATTGTAAATATTTTTATTTTTCACGTGTACTACACGTGAAACCGTTCCTTGACTTTAATGGCTTTAAAGTTTTCTTTGACTTTTAAGTGTAATGATGCGTATGTGTATACGCCTGATTTACGAATTGAATTTCTCAAAATATTCGTCAATCATCCCAGTAGGCAAGCAAGCGAAGCATGTCGATTATCGTTAAAAAAATGTCAATCCATATTCTGTGAAAATTTATATTACGACCTTTCTGACTATATACTAATGCGAAAGATACTGTAGAACTACATACTACAAGTAAAGATACAACAGAAAGTGACACCGGAGTCACAGCAATAGGTCCCGTTTTTGTATGGAAACCAAGTTACTAGGCAGTTCCACGTTTTTTTAGCTCAACTATCGACCCAGATAATACTTCGTGCAATGGTGTAGCAATAGTTATTCCTACTGTTTACGATTCTGTAAAAACTGACGGCTACTCAAGCGGATCGTTGCGTACGATGTAGAATAAATCATAGTGCTGAGAGCGGTTATTAACCACTGCTGGGGCGTAACTTCCGATGCTCAGTAACCAAATGGCAAACACCAGACCTACCGTTATAAAGTATTGCCAATGCCTCGTGGGTTCACTCGTAGTTCCTGTTATTTTAGTGTAGCCTATGTGTTATTTCAACCTAATCAATGTTTGTCTCAAAAGTTAACAGGCATTCTGACGTAATTGAGCAACAAACACATAAACTTTGACATTTACAATAATAGTAGGATCGCAGGTAGTTTTGGGATTAAAATATACCAAAAACATACCCCTTCTTTCTAACGTCTAACTGAAATGACTGGCGATGTATGGGACCCAAAATATGACGAACGCAGTGCAGTGTTTGATGCCTCTTTTTTTAACTTTTATAGGTTTACACTTGACCGCCACCTCGCCTGATGTTAAGCGACGATGCGGTCTACGATGGAGCGTGTTTACATAGAAGAAATCGATTCACTCTCGATTTGAAGACACAAAGATTGTAACCATCGGGGAAAACCCACTCAGGCAACGTATTCCACAGCCTAGACGTTCTTATTACAAAAGTAGAGTCAAATCTCTTCGTTCGTGTCTTTGGAACATCAACCATGAAACGATGTCGCTTGGAGCGACAGACGGAGCTGGAGCTACGAGCATTCCGATAGAAAAAAGGGCAAGGTGGTATCAGATCATGCAAATCAGTCGCACACTCTCCAAAGTGTATCCGATAAAAAACCGATAAGCTGGCAATTTTTCGGCGATGATCAAGACTTTGTAGTCTTTTTCGCAGAAAAGAGTCATTGCCTATGAGCCTTCTGGCACGTCTCTTGCTGGTTAGCGTTTTTACAAATAAGTTAAACATTTACAATGTTATAGAAACGCATAAAAGCCAAATCATGTTTTAATTATTCTTAAAACGCTTCGATTTATAATTCTTTATAAACCATTCAGTTCTATTTGAGTTTCATTTTCCGGCTACACGCGATCTTCAGCAAAACCCCGTTTCCGATGAAATTAGTCACCTTCCCGTCCTTCCCCATCAGAAGCAGAACTACTGAACTGTGTTCTAACGCGCCGTGTTTTCTTTGTTCGTTCATACGTTGGATTGGTAACTGAACGGGATAATATAGGCGTATTGCACGGAATGGTATTAGTTTTTTTTGCGTTAGGGAAAAATGTCGACAGGAAATTTTTAGAAGGCCCGCGCAGACGGTCACGATAACAGACACTCAGAAGTTAATTAACATTTTTGTATTTATCATACAAACAGTTGCTCTGATTGAAAATCGAAACCCCGACCCACGGCTTCGCAGCCAGACTCACTCCCAGCCAAATCACTAGGTCAGTATATAGTGGTAGTAATGTAGTGTTTCTTGCTGGGCAAGCTTTATCGAACGATGGAACAGTGCAGTGGAAGGGGAAATGATGCGCGAACGCGCGTCAGCGAGTTCCACGCGTGGTCGATGTCTAGGATGTACCACCCCAGGGGTCAACCACCTGACAGGGATGTGACTGGCCTCGTGGGTTTGTTGGTAGTGGCTCTGGCTGCAAAGCCGAGGGTCACGGGTTCTATCCCCATTTCCCACCCAGTGCAAATATTTGTGTAATGATCTGTTCTGTCTAGGTGTTTCTATGTATTTACAACTTTACTATATATTATCTATCTGGCTCCCGTAGTTCAAGCTTTGATTATTGGTGAGTTTGTGAAATATTCACCTATATTTATTTATTTTAAGATGGTCTTGGCTTTGTGATTACTGCCTCTATTGCACAGCCATGTTGCTTAATATAATGCATAAGGCACATGTCCTGTTCGTCGCGTAAGTCTTATACGTTAGTAAAAAAAAAAGGGCAAGTAGGCTCTCTCTTTCCTTCCTGCAATACATTCTGATACCTACCTAATGCTAACGTATACTTAGTCATACTTCACTAACCGACTAATTATCCTTTCAAACAAAACAATAAACCATATATCTAAATCGGCATAGGTACAAACATACAGACACGCCAAACATATTAACGTTTCTCGTTTCTCGTTTTATGCGACGGGTGTCCAAAAATGATACGAAACTACTTAGTAGTTGGCCACAGGTTTCACTTGCCTAATTCCATGGCGCGAACTTATTGTTTTTCCAACGCATGTCTAATGTTTGACATTATGAGAGTCTGCAGACCGCGAAGGAAGCAGATATTCAAAATATTTGCATAGAGACGTTCAAAATATTGTGATTCAGTCACCCTGAGATGTTCCAAATATTGTGATTCGGTCACCCGGCTTGTTTGATAATCGTTTTGGAATCACGGACTTGGAACGTACTCGATTATTTTGTTGGTATCAACATTAAAAATCTTAGGTAAGGTATTGCTTGAATATAAGAAGACCACTTTATGGCCCCACTGCTGGGCCTCATCGCGAGATACTCTTCAGGAAAGAGACAACAATTTACAAGTTTATGGGAACAGACTCGCTGTTAATCGGTTTCATTCTTTGTCTGTTTGGATAAGGATAGGTTATACTCAATACATCTGCTATGATTTTAATTACCATCTAAGAATTAGACCTAATCTCTACAATCTCAGCTCGCATCTTACATATAATTCGAAAAAACCTTTATTATGCCTAAATAGCATAATAGCCTATGTGCTATTTTATAAACCACAAATTATTTGTTACAATTTTCAACCGTCCGTTCAGGCATTGCGACAAGCGACAAACAAACTTTAGCATATATCTGTCACTGTAAAAGTGTCAACACAGTCAAATTATAATCTAACGCGATACATAATCTTGTAGGTTAGGTTAGTTTGTAATTTGACGTCATTAGATAATAATCTGACAGTTTTTAATTTTGCGGTGACATTATCCAAGTTTACGGTGTCGGTAACAGTTAGTGTCGGGAGTTCAATTGTTTTGCTATATCAAAAAAATCCCAACGCGCCTAAATAAATTGTCAGTCAATTATCGTGCACAATGATACAACACTAAGAATGTGCCAGTTTATCATATTATATCATCGATTAGATTACCTTCTATACAATCAATCAATGAACATGTCTCGAACTTATCTAGTTAAGTGAAGTGGACTTAGCTCAGCGGTGGTTCCAATTTCATAAACGAAGTCGTAGGCTCGAAACCCAACTGCACCTTTGGGCATTTTTTCCAAGTGCTGATCTACTAGCTTTAACGGTGGTGAAAAATATAGTGAGGAAACCTGCCATGTCTTTTTTTTCGTTCCGGGAATGTTTCGAGGTCATGCGTCTTAAAAGATGAGGATGTGTATGCGTCATACATAAAGTACGTCACACTAACTTTCTGTGTGTTTTACGTTTGAGTGAGTGACGTCACATTAGGGATAATTTGCATTGTTACCCGTCTGAAAGAAGAGTTATGTTTTTCGCGCGTATCTTGTATGTTTGTAAATTTCTTTATTCCCACGTATCTTCTAAACGGCTAGATGGTTTTTGTCAATTAATATAAATAAATAAATATTGGTGGACAATTCACACAACACCATAAGTTAAGCTTGTACTATGACAGCCAGATAGCTGTAAATACATACTTATTATACATAGAAACACAGTACAAATATTTGAATTCATCACACAAATATTTGCACTGGGTGGGAATCGAACTACCCACCAAACCACGAAGCCAGTAATGTATATCATTAGACTCGTCTCAATCATCCAAGTGTCCGCAGATAGTATAACATAATGGTTTTTTTTTGTGTTGTTTTTTTGCAGTCGAGGTTTCTAAATTAAAGTTATTACATCTAGAACTTACAGAGTTAAAACATCAATTGCGATATTATTCCTTCAGCTGCGAAAGAAGCTGACATGTAAAATAAGACGTCACTAACTTAACCCTTCCTGCACTCTGTGACGCTTCGTCGACCCTTCCCCTTAATGTGTGACGTACTTTGAAGACAATCCCTTGCGAGTGAAGGTCCTGCAGTGGGAACATTTAGTGGGCTGCTAACGATACTTTTAATTTAGTCTCCATCGCAACCTCAGACGTCATACACGTTTCCTTCCGCGGTCAGGGGAGATTTAAATAATTAACGCTAACATGTTTTTCACCACAACGAATTACCTAATGTTCCGAAACATTACGCAGTGACGTAACCGAACTCTGACTAATGTAAACAAAGTATCAGAAAGGTTAATTGTTTTGATAGCACCTGGTCGGACGCTGGGCCGTGTCAATGTGCTGGTGAAAGACGCCGCGTCTGCGTCTACGGGTTTTTTTTACTGGAATTAGATTTATATTGGTACTGCCGTTGGAAATTTGTGTTCGAGAATGGTTGTTTCGAGCGAAAAAACGGAATTTATCTGCAGAAATAGCATTTGATATAGCTTTCATATTATTTAGATCGTGAATCACAAACTTTCGTTTCTACCTCTACATTGCTAATTTTATTGTTCCGGGTTGTGACCCGCGACTTATCTTCTAATCTATTGGATATTTTTTTTTTTATTAAAACCCTCACTTACTCCTTATAACATCAGCTGTCAGGTCTTCCTACCCTTCAAATGATTTGTCCGTCCATCTGCCTGCTACCTTTACCAGTTGTACCCCATCCCCCGCACGGTTGCCAACGTATTATTTCTAATTCAATTTGCTTCCTTCATTATCTCGCGTTATGCTACTCTCTTACAAGGAAACGGCCTTTGTTTACTCCGTAATATTACAGATTAAGCGTTAGTTACGTAACCGATGACGTCACAACTACATAAATATACTAATGTGGACGATATCGGCACGTTCGTATATCCCCCGCTGTGCTCGAACTTTACGTAAACAAGGTTTTTTGTTGCAGTTGAATTGGGTTCCTTGACTAACGCGTTACGTACTTTTATGTTTTGCACCTAATATGTGTATATAAGATTGAATGTTTGCCTGTATGCATATCCTTCATAGAATTGTAAACTATGCATTTGATCGTGTGATGATATATAGCGACCAATTTTCATGGGTTCGATCGCAACCCAAAGTCGCGATCGAACCCACGACCTCTGAGTAGACTCACTGCGATCTGAGCTACAAAAGTAGTCATTATTTAAAGTAATCTTTGGCGTAAGATGGCCTTTTTATGGCGATCATATAGTAAGTAGCATTACATGCGTTACAACAATTTTTCCCCGGTATATAGGAGTTAACAGGTCATAGCGTCGCGTCGTATGCAGCCCGATCGATAAACGAGAATCTCCAAGGAATCCGTCGTCCAGTCTATTCGCGAAGCGGCCTCCCACTTGCAGGAGAGATAAGCCCGCAGCGTTTTTAACCATTGTTTTTAACAGACTTCAGGAAAAAAAAGGAGAGGTGCTCAATTCGGTAATTCGTTTTTTTTTTTTCGTATGTACGCGAATGTTCGGTAATTTGTTACGCGATAGCGCCGCCAATTGTTGTGAATCGATTTTGATGATTCTTTATTTGTTTGATAGATCGTAGTTCAGAATAGGGTCCATACTAAGTTTACCGAAATCGATGTGGTAGTTTTTGAAATATCAACAAAAAACTAAAATTTACTTTCAATTATCTATACGACTTAGTGATAGCTTCTAATGAAATCAGACCGAGTGTGAATTCAATTTTAAATTGAAGTCCGTTATTTTTTAAGGAGATAGTAATGTATTATTATCTATCGCAGTTGTATGTGATAGCTGATAGCACAGTCTAATAAATCATACAAACGTTCGACGAAGCCGTCTAGACGGAGCAAACGTGCGGAGCGTGCGGGGGCGAGACGCGGGAGCCGCGCTCCCAAGCTACGAACAAGTCCATGTTAGCAGTTTGGGAGCGCGGTTCGGGGCTGACGTTTAAAATTATTTAAGTACTAGCAGCACCTCGCGGTTTTACCCGCGTAGTTACAGTTTGTTATTTTTACGGGATAAAAAGTAATTCAGGGTGTCAGCTAACTCCATACCAAATTTTGTTAAAATCGCTTCAGCTGTTTAGATGTGAAGAAGAAATAAACATACACACTAACAAACTTTTGCCCTTATACTAGTGTGAAGTGTGATGTACTGCAAGCGCGCTGCGCCTTTAAACGCGCAATACCTGTCCTTTAGTTTTCTTTAGTATATAATATAGCATAGTATAATATAGCAGTAGTCCATTAGTATAATATAGCCTTTTCCAGACTGAAGTCTGTATTCCAAGTTTCAACCCGATCCGTTCAGACGTTCCGACGTGATTGAGCAACAAACATCCAAACTTTCGCACTTATAATGTTAGTTGGATTGTAATAACCATCGGGTTTCCATAGTAGTTTTGATTAGTTTGGGGCTGGATGGTGTTGTGTAAAGAAGTATCGACCAAAATTTGTTTATAATTAACGCTAATTTTGGTCCCATAGTATGATTCGGCCGTAGCACCCTCCCCTCCTCCCTCCCTCCTGCCCTAGTATACTGGTGGTATAATAGCCGTGTGTAACTGGTGATGATAGGATATCTAACGAGGCTAGATATAATAAGGTGACAAGTTCATACGATTACGATAGAACACTACAGTTTTGGTGATTATTAGCTACTGCACTAGAATTATTAATTACGTGGTAATATTAATATGATAAACGAGTCCTAGATATTGCGATGCAGTCAAAGTCAAAGTACTTTATTCATAAATGTACAATTTACACGTCAATTAATAAAAAATAAAAACAAAAGAAAGTGCATACAAATTGTATACATTTTCAAAGTTTGAAATCACTACTTTACTGTATTACAATAATTATTATTCAGAAAACTGTCAAGTATTATACGAGTATAATGTCTTTATTACAATTGTACTGACCTATGTCAAATTTATTTCTTTACATTTTTAATGGGAACTTTGCCATCACTCTCTAAAAAATCGCTGTAACTATAAAAAGTTTGATCGATAAGCCAGCACTTTAATCTGTTTTTGTTCTCGCTACTAATAGGAATTATAGGATATTTACCATGCTGTCCAGCTCCTACAAGCAACACCCGTGAACGAGTATGACACATGTGTCAGCCATTCTTTTCCTTGAGGGAAGAGAGCGAACCGTCATAGGACGCCGCTGCAAGAAGAACGGAACCTTTTTAAAAACCCTTGAAGATAGCATGAGTATCGAGGCACACGCAAACCCTATCTATTTATTAACCGACTTCCAAAAAAGGAGGAGGTTATCAATTCGACCCCTGTTTTTTTACCCGACTGCGCGACGCAAAGGTGTGGTAATGTGTTTATCAGTCTATATATATATGTATGTATGATTCTTTGAAGCACTACACGCCTGGGCAATTTGATTGAACAATTAGATTGGCTTTAGAATAATAATGGATCCCGACCATTCAGTTGTTATGTTCCTTTACTAGAATATATTTTATTTTCTGCAATAGTATTAATTCAATAACATATTATAGAATTCTAGACCACCAGAAATCTAAGTGCTTGTTTTATTCTTTTAAGTTTTATGGTATGTATAATAGTTTGATTCACTTTTTATGCAGTCGGGTTTTTTGAGTTTTTAAATTATGTTTATATTATTTATGTATGTTACCTGATTTCTCGAGAACCCCTCCACCGATTTTAATTTTTTTTTTGTGTTCGGATGGGTATGCTTCCCGAATGGTCCCATATAAATCTTATCGAAATCGGTCGGGTGGTTTTTGAAATATGAACCATGAACTAAAATTTGCGTACAATTTTCTGTATGACGTAGATGTAGATTTCACAAAAGTTATGAAACTCGATACTGTCAATACGAAATTGTGTAAACGGATTAATAAAAAGTTGTTTTACACTACAAAGTGTAAAATAAACTTAATAAACTATTTTCGTACAAAAAATTAAACCGACTTCAAAACCACAAATAGGCACTCAAAAGCGAAAAATATACTTAAATCATTATTATAAGCGCTACTCACTCATCTATTTGAAGTCGGTGCCAGTCAGGTCAAAAAGTTAGTAAGTAGATTGATGCTATGTAGGCACATGGTAAGTAGGCACAGGTAAGTATCCTCTATCGCCGCCACGTTTCTGTCTTCGATCGGGAAAAATCTTTTAATTGAAATACTCTCGCTGCTAACCATTGAACCAAGAAAAATAATTTCTCGTTTATAACTGCCTGCGTTCGTACAGAGAAACAGTCTTGGGCAAGACGAAAATAGTCTAGGATCGAGACTTTCCAATACGCACGATATTTTGGTCCACTACCACCTACACAACTTACTCAATACTTTCATGTGGTAATCTGTTTTTTTACTATGTATAGCCATATTTATTTAAGTGTACGATTTAGCCGCAATTAGTACTTTAGGTAGGGAAAAGTGTAATGGGCTCGCGTTACCGGCTCACTATAGCGACGTAGCGTTGAAATGGCGACAGAGCAGTGAGCATAGTGGGACGTGCGGGTTAGGTTCTACATTCAAATTAGGTACACAAAGTCAAATTACTCAAATGACCCGTACATGAATGTTTTTTTTTATATATATAAAGAGTGACGTGACGAGCAGGATATGTGCCTGATGGTAAGCAACTTGCCTGCCACATAACAGCAAAGTGACACGCAGCTATTGGAACATGAAAGAATCCAAATCATTACCTAACACTGCACTGCGCTCATCACCCAGAGATCTAAGTATGTTATATCTCTAAGCCCTGTAATTTCTCTGGAAACATGCCCTTCAAACCAGAACACAGTAATGTTTTCACATTACTGCTTGGCGATAGAATAACTGGCAAAGGTGTGGTACTTCCCCAGGCGGACTCTGCTAGTAGTCCTATCACTACATGTATCTGGTTTAAAAATGCCCATAATACTGGCGGCTTTACCGCGCTGAATGAAAAAAACACATGTCTTCCTAAGTTGTCTGAATGCCAACGACACTCGCTAGTAATGCAGGTATGCACACTTACAAATTACACCGTCCGGCATCGCAAGAACCTCATGCTCGTTTTCTGCCCGACTGAAAATGTCAAACCGTCCGGTTCTCCCGATCATTTCTACCGCAGACCTGCTCCTCTACCGCCTAACTATATCGGCTTTCGCTTTGATATTGTGGTCTCTGTCATTTCAAGCAGAAAGAAAAACCAGAGAGCAATACCAAAGCTAATACAGTTAGTCGGTAGACCCTCTTCTAGAGGCTTTAATTTCTTCCCTCCGAAGGGTTTTCCGACAAAATTCAATTGTTTTCAAGGGAAATTTAAAAATAGTGTCTTTAAACACCTCCCCAGGCTGGCAATACATCGTCAGCATCTCTCATGTTGTAGATGTTCCAAGCTCTAGGAGACGGTTACCGTTCTACATCAGACGGATCGTACCTATACTTATTACCCATCCCTTAGAAATAGATATCCAAAGTGGAGATCAGAGTTTACCAGCAGACGTTAGAACAAGAACAAAATTAAAAATTTTGATTAACCCCCGACTACCTCAGAATTGTTATCTGTACAACATTCTACTAGTCAAGCCCTTTCATTTGATACCCATATTAAGGGAGTTTTGAACAAGAACAAAATTAAAAATTTTGATTAACCTCTGACTACCTCAGGTTTGTTATCTGTACAACATTCTACTAGTCAAGCCCTTTCATTTGATAACCATATTAAGGGAGTTGTGAAAAAAGAAATGTATTTCGTCATTTTGTGGAAGCGGCCATCTTGGATTTGAAATTTGTCATAGTGCAATGTATTCTACTAGTCAAGCCCTTTCATTTGATACCCATATTGAGGTAGTAGTGAAAAAAATAATAAAATTCGCTATTTTGTGGTGGCGGCCATGTTGGATTTGTTTTTTTTTTATAGTGTATAGTATTCTACTAGTCAAGCCCTTTCATTTGATATCCATATTGGGGTAGGTTGTAAAGAAATATTTTGTCCGCCATTTTGTGTAGGCGGCCATTTTGGATCGATATTAACCAAACATAGCTAAGAACATCCGCACGGATATTAACCTTGAAATAAAAAAAAACCGCATCGAAATCGGCCCATCCGGTTGAGCTCTACGGTGCCACAGACAGACACACACACAGACAGACAGACAGACATCGACGTCAAACTTATTACACCCCTTTTTTTTGGTCGGGGTTTAAAAAAAGGGCTTACGCGTTTAGTAATAACCGTATTTGCATACGTGTATGCAAATAAAATATAATACCTCATCATCAAGGATCAAAATTTCTTTGAAAATGTAGAATGGAACTTATTCAACCTTAAATACTGAAAGACAAGGAGTGCTAACTGAGAGGTCGGTCTTAAAATACTGTATTGTATTAGTATATTTTACAAGGTTTGGTACTTAGAACTACCTACGCATGCATAATATGGAGTTCGCTTCAGCCACAATCGCTGTCAGGGTTCTTCGTTGAAGTATAAAACAAAACAGCTGTTAAAAATAATCAAGTGTTCAATTCGTTCTTGTTGATGTGCTGTGAAACAAATGACTTGCTCTAAACGGTTTAATGTTTTGACATTCGATGTTACTCAGTGTAGTTCTCTATGGTTTCGAATTGTGGGGGAATTTAACTTAATATATTTGGTAAGGGATTTCGTTAAGCAATTATTGAAAGCAGTTTGCCTCGGTAGCCTACCTACGTCTACCTAACTTTAGGGTATCGTAGAAAGCGCAGTGCCCTACTAGCCTGAAGTTATTAACTATTGTTACATTCTTACATATATTCTTAGACCATAGCTAAATTTTTACTTGAGATTATATACATTTTTAACACTTATGGGCAACGCATGTCTTTATACAATATAGTTTATAGATTTGAAAAATAAACTATTTTCGTACAAAAAATTGAACCGGCTTCAAAAATAGGCACTCAAAAGCGATAAATAAATTAATATCATTATTATAAGCGTTACTCACTCATCTATTTGAAGTCGGTGCCAGCCATAGGTAAGTAGTATAGTCTATCCACTTCATTGGAGGAGCACGTCTTTTTTTTTTTTTTTAACAATTGGTGACGAGACGATCCGGACATGTGCCTGATGGTAAGCAACATGCCTGACACATAACAGCACAGTGACACGCATCTATTGGAACATGAAGAGTCCAAATCATTACCTAGCACTGCACTGCGCTCGTCACCCAGAGATCTAAGATCTTATATCTCTAAGCCCTGTAATTTCTCTGGAAACATTGCCCTTCAAACCGGAACACAGTAATGTTTGCACATTACTGCTTGGCGGTAGAATAACTGGCAAAGGTGTGGTACTTCCCCAGGCGGACTCTGCCAAGAGTCCTACCACTACAAAATCCTTATCCTTGATGGGATTTCTTCGGTTTTTCATTACTTTCTAAAATATATCTTCTGGCTAAAGGTCACAACCATAACCCAATTCCTAGAGAAATAAAAAGCAGTAACCGTAGAGGAAAACGTCTCTCAGAATAGGAAGCTTTTCCAGCGAGCCATGATCGCAGCTTCCGCGAACGCCGGAATGTGTTTTGTTTGGGTGCAATATGAATCAACATTTTCATTACCGACGGTTTTATATACGGGTTTTAAATAGTTCCGAATGCCCGTCGATCTGGGCCTGTGGAAGGTTATTATTTATAACATTACAGGCGAAGATACGTTAACCCCGACGTTGGGAATACCTGGCCACCGTAGTTTTTCCATGTGTAGTCGTTGTGGACTGACTTCTAGAGCTTTTATTATTTAGACATCTTGGTTAACCAAATCACATTTAATTGGAAAGTTACAAAAATTGTTAAAATGTTGGGTTATTAAGTATGGTGAAAGGGATAGCTTATTTTGTGCAGAAAACGTAAGAAAGCACGAAAAGCGACCGGCCATGTGATAGGAAGTGTTCACTATTGCCCATCATTATTGCCTTATGATATTGTACACGTTGCTTTTCTGAACGTTGTGAGGCTTTCATTTTGTTTTGGGCCAAGTTATCCATGATGATGATGATTACAATGATAGCCAAAAGCCAATGTTTGGTTATATTCAAATATCGAGTCTTGTACCGCCATTGTTTGTACAATGGTTAACCCGGCCAATATTGATGTTCCTATTTTGATTTCGCGAAACTTTTTTTCTAAAATAAAAATAGCCAAGTTACTCCTGTATAACATCAGCTGCCTGCCAGTAAAACTATAGTACCGTAATACATAAGTGTAGGGATATATTTGAAATTAAAAAAATAATATTAAATAACTACCCAAATTATTTCATTAATTAAAAGTATTGATTAAGCGCAATAAATTACCTATTTATAAAAATATTACTAATAATATTATAAATTAATATTATTGCAGAAAATAAAATATATTCTAGTAAAGGAACATAACAACTGAAAAAATTATTTCATGCGTCTAAGAATTAATTGGTAAGTATAAAAAAGTATCCGACAAGTTGAGAGCCTTCTTTATTGAAATTGGTTACTAACGAATGATAAAATTAACCAATTCTTCATCTAACTTTGATACGTCTATAGCTCACCAAGTTCACGCCACCCATCGAACGATCTTTATGTCGCCGTAAAAACCGCACCTAGCCCCCATTCCTTGCCGCAGATTGAATTAGATGAGTTAAAAGGTTAATCTACGTTTAACTTGTTCATATATGATATACTCGTATTTTCCTCCAAGGCTCCGCAAATTATTTCGTGTGTTGAGGAGAGATTTCGTGAGAATTACGTTTTATTTTTTCAAAACCAATTTGGTATACCTCGAGGCGGTGAGGGAATGTTTTGTCTTTCAGTGTGTTACTAATATATGATAAATTGTTTTTTTGACGATAATTGATGTTTGTGTTTTCTTTTTGGTGTACTTAGAAAGTAGAGGTATTGTTGGTTCATAAATAAATTCCATAATACCATCTTACTTTATGTTTCTGTCATCATTATCGTCACGTTGACCAAGTGAGGTATGGCGAGTGACGCATGTTCTCGAAACGTGTCGGTTTCCTCACGATGTTTTCTTTCATTGCCAATGCGAAACTAGTATATTTCTAGTGAATTTCTTAGAGCTGCAGGCGGAGCTCGAAGCTACGACCTTAAGCTTATGAGAACATACGTTCTCGTCACTAGGCCATACGGTTATTTCTGGTACAAGAGTAAATATTCTGGCAAATTATTGAATTATTCAGGTTAATCTAGAATCTAGGAGGTTATCTGTTTCACAACGCATTCTAGTAGTCTGATTGTAAAATATGGAACACAGATAAATATTAGTCTGGAAACTCATTACTACTAGTAGCTAGTAAGACTGCTACTTTTTACCCCGGGAAAATAACAGGAATGGGAACTACGCGGGTAAAACCGCGGGGCGCTGCTAGTACATACAAATAGTTGTACTGGTTGGGAATCGAACCCAACGACTTGGTAGGCAAACTTTTTGCCAAGCCACTAAGCCAGCCAACTATAGAACTTGCTAGAAGCGGCTAATGATGTATGTTCAATGTATGTTGTCGTTGTCGACAGGTGTGCGTTGCGCGAGGGTAGCGGCCGCGGCGCAGAGTCGATCGTTTCTACACAGTAGTCACCACACGCTCGCGCCATGAACGAGCTGGACAGTCTGCGCCAGGAGGCAGAGACGCTCAAGAATGCTATCAGGGTAAGTTATTTATTCACCAACACGTCTTGTGTTTAGCGACGGAGTGCGATTGTCGTGCACTCACTCAGAAGAACCTATTGAGACCTAAGGGTCTCAATATTAGTAGTTAATAATAGAATTATTATTTATCTCTTAAACCACTATCACAACAAAAGGGGACTTACGTCACGTCATGAGAAATATAAAGTACAAACTGTAACTAACCAATCAAGGACGAAATAATGCCGACAGAGAGGCCTTTTCTAGTTATAAAACCTGACTGAAAGATTTGGATTAAACACTACCTGCTAACGTTACCCTTCGAACCGGAACACAGTAATGTTTGCACATTGTTATGAACTGCTTGGCGGTAGAGTAATATGTGGTACGACCTCAGATGGGCTACTACTACAAAAACAGTGCCAAAATCACAAGGAATCAGGCAAATGGTGTTCTTTAGAAGTTTTTTAAACCGGTTTTGTTTGTTTTACGCTTTGCTTGAAGTATTCAACGAACATGTAAATTACCGCCGGCTACGTTCATGTTCGAGTGCTGTGTAAAATACGTATTAACTGGGCCGTCACGTTCTCGTTTCACACCATTCAAGGTAGTCAACAGTTGCTATTCTGGACATACACTGGGGCTAGTGACGAAAATACAGCTGAGGTGAACGAATTGAGAGATCCACTCGCGATTATATGATGCGCGGGACTGATCGCTCTGCCAGCTATTAGGCAACCCACATTATGACTCCACTGATGATGCTCGGCCTTCTTTCACGAGGAGAGTGAGGACCAAGGTCGGACTGGGCCGAAAGGGCCCGGGTGGCTCCATGGCAATCACCAGCCCGGTGCTCGATAACTTATCCTACGGTTACCGCATGCCCCGTAAACCAGGCCCTTGGGGAGCCCGCGCAGGCTAAGGCCAAGCTGGAAAAATGCCACCTCGACTAAATGACCAGTCCGACGCTAGTCAAGACCGTATCCATCATGCTAGCCAAGATATTTATTTTTATTTGCTTCTTACTTACTTTTTGCTCTTTGACTTCAAGCTAAACTAATAAGTAAAATAAAAGTAATGTGTCAATTTTAGTGTGTATCGGTTTGAAGGGCCACGTTTTCAGAAACATTTGCAAGGTAAAGAAATAAATCATTTGCATGTTCGGCTGACGGAGGACAGAGCAGTGCTAGGTGACGATTTGTTCGCTTAATGTTCAAATAACCACGTGGCAATGTGCTGTAGTGGGTAGAAGTGTTGCTTACCATCAGGCGCATGTGTTGTTCATCTCGTCTATCTTATAAAATAATAATAACTGTGTTTTCGAAGTCATATTCTTAATGCCCCTAACTCAACGGTGAAGGCAAACATCGCGATGAACCAGACGCGTTCCTAGAATCTTTCCAGGCCATGCCTCATTAACTAACGCGCACTGGGCCAGCGTGATAGATTATGCCTTAACTATCGTTGCATGAGAAGGGCCCGAGTCCCAGCAGTGCGAACATTTAATGGGCTGCTTATGCTATGCATTCTTGGCTACAGGTGTCCAAAAGCAGAGACGCATGTAGTCGCGTCGACTTTGCTATCATCACTGGATCGCGTCCGCTTCGGACGACCACGGTGACCTTGCCGCTTTTCATTCTACAGACGCGCTGAAATGTAGTTTCTCCTTCAATTGTTTACGTATTTTACTTTGAATGAGACGACAGGTCATTCGCTTTTGAGAATAGATGACTATAGAGCAATTTTATGTAAACTGGTTACTAAACTAAACTTAGACTATCCCCCGGTGATCAGGGAGTTACCCGACATCCTCACAAAGCTAGGCATAGAGCTCCCAATAGCCCTGACGATGACGTGGAGATTTTGCCGTAAAACCGACTTGCATTATGAATATTAATACTGGTAAATTACATTAGCATATTAGTTTGAAACGCCGTGAGGTTCACCGCTCAACTAAAATGGTCTTCGGTTTGAAATTGCTATTTATCTTCGCGTGAATTGAAAAGAGATCAATAGCAAAGCCATAATTGTTTAAGCGTTTGAAGCCCAGTTGCCCATTATCATAGTGTATCATAGTGCATTATCATTCAAACTTAAACCACGGCTCACGAAAGTTACAATATGTGACATCGTCACTCTCAAACGAATGGATCGTCGAAGCGGTTTTGTTGGAAAAAGTAACTTTGAAATTTTTCCCTGTTTGAATTCCCAGTTTTATTGTGCAAGTTAAACGCTAATAGATTAGTTAGAATGGTCGCTAATGTATTTATTACTTATTAACTCACATGTAAAACCCAGGTTAAAATAAAAAAGATGCTTCAATAAGTGACATCGCAATTAATAGACAAATGCACTGCCTTGGATGCGATTTTGTTCGAAAACATAACTTTGACTTTAGCTGACCTGGCGAACTCACTACCCATTGTTTTCGCCAAAATTTTCACTATTTTTTGCCATAGAAACATTGTCCCGTCAATAACTTTGTTTTGTAGTGGTGTAGGGGTCTTGGCAGAGTCCGCCTGGGGGAAGTTTTTCTACCTTCTTTCCACACCTTTTTCTAGTTATTCTACCGCCAACCAGTAATGTGCAAACATTACTGTTCCGACTTGAAGGGCAATGTTTCCAGAAAAAATACAGGGCTTAGACATATAAGTATCTTAGATCTCTGGGTGACGAGCGCAGTGCAGTGATAGGTAATGATTTGGACTTTTCATGTTCCATTAGCTACGTGTCACTGTGCTGTTATGTGGCAGGCTTGTTGCTTACCATCAGGCACATGTCCTGCTCGTCTCGTCACTCTATGCTATAAAAAAACGAATACATAAAACAAGAATCATCCAATTTGGTGCAGTCATTCAAAAGTTATGACCGCAAATACATTTCGAAGATAAATGTTAATATATAAGAAGTGAAGCTTACCCCCCTTAGCTAAACATTGTCGCGTGTCGTTTGCAGGACGCGCGGAAGGCGGCGTGCGACACGTCGCTGGCGCAGGCCACCATCAACCTCGAGCCCATCGGCCGCATCCAGATGCGCACGCGCCGCACGCTGCGCGGACATCTCGCGAAGATATACGCCATGCACTGGGGCAGCGACTCCAGGTAAATAAATATACGACTATCGAGTGGAAACCTCTAATTCAGGTATTGCGGTATTAACTCCGACGGTAACGACACCTTTGTAAACTTTCAATTCAGGTACCGGATTAGCGAGCCCTGTTAATTCAGGTACGGGGTTAGTGACTCCAGGTAAATATAGAACTACCAAGTGTAAACCTAATTCGGGTACTGGGGTAGGGATTCCAGGTATATACGACTACCACGCGTAAACCTTTCATTCAGGTACTGAGGTAACGACTCGATGGGGACAACTACGTATAGATCTTTAATTCTGGTCCGGGGTAGCGACTTCAGGTGAATATACAACTACCGAGTCGAAACCTCTAATTTGGGTACTGGGGTTACGACTCCAGGGAGACAACTGCGTGTAGGTAGACCTTTCATTCAGGTATTGGGATAGCGACTCCAGGTAAAGCAACTACGTGTAGACTATCAGTTTAGGTACTGGGCACCGGGGTAGCGACTCCAGGGAGACAACTGCGTGTAGATCTATAATGTATAGAATATAATGGTAAAGAAATATAATGGTATTGGAGTAGACTTCAGGAATATACGACGACCTCGTGTAAACCTCTAATACAGGTACTAGGACAGCGATACCTGCGTAATCCATACCACATGTAATCCTTTATTTCATGTACTGAAAGGAAAATGAAAAACTGACGGAAAGTTACAATTTAACAAGATATAAGATATCCTATTTTTCTGGCAAAAGTGTGGTACTTCACAATAACTCTAAAGAAGCCTTCCACCACAAACTTAAAAGAAAGGATTTTTGTAGTGGTAGATAGACTCTTTGCAGAATCAAGGCTACTTCTTTGCCAGTATTGCTTAGATTTGTTTACTTTTAACTTGGTTACCTTGTGAAACTTTAATATAGTACGTAACTTGATTTTGTAGTGGTAGGAAAATGTTTACAGTACATACCTATACAGTAAATATGATAATATATTTAATACCATTAATGATATCGTGTTGATACTCCCTAGCAAAGATAAACAGGGCTACAATAGTATAAATAAATATCACGTATTTATTTATACTATTGTAGAGAACAACCACGATAGCTTTAACCTATGATCGACCAACAGGGTTGTTGTTTTATAGGTTTAAGGTCCTACGTTTAAATTAGACCTTAGAATTGTATTAAAAACAAAACTACCATCGAAAATAAAGTAATCAGCGGTGGTAAAGAGGAAAACATCTAAATGTAAGTGAAGGTAGAGTGCGTCGGCGCAAATGGTCGTGTAAACAATGAGCACAGCACAAAGGGAACAATGGCGCTTTGACCGGCCACGCATGGAGTGTGCCGCCGGCGACGTGACGCTCGAAGCGGGCCGGTTGTCCTGCATATTCATAACTATTTGCAGCTAAACATCTACTAACAATGGCACTAAACAATTATAATTATAAGCAAACACAAATTTGAACCGTGAACCATTTCTTAAGTATCTTAGTTTACGCTTGATGTTCAGCGATGTTGCGGTCTACGATGGGGTGTGTTTACCTTGAAGAAACCTATTCATTTTAGATTTGATGGCGCCATGATTGTAACCACAACCCACTCTACAAGACAAGGCCATTTTATAGCCGCTTAATTAGATGTGATTTGATATAATTTAATTTAATAATGATTGTATATTTGATATTTTGTAAATTATGAACGTTACCAAGTGTATCAAAGATGCCTAAGGTTAAAAATAAATGAAATGAATTTAATTAGAGATAACGAGGTCCTCAAAAATGTATCGTCTAAATCTGTAACTTTCTATGAAATAAATGTTATTGTTATTGGAACAAAGATCCTTACGGTAGACTTTGAAGATATAGGGATCTTACTGCACGATCGTGAAAAGAATGTGGAGACTAAAACCGTAAGAAAACTATATAACTGGAAGTGACGCGTAACAAGTGTAATGACAAGTGCTGCCAACTTTATTTTTCAGTTGAACGCACCAATAATAACAATAAAATCAAACGTTTGTTTTTTGCAATTTGTGTGGCGTCTATATTATCCGAAGTAACGTCGTCCCTAACCGCCCTTTTTACGTACCGCCTAATTAAATCGGCTATGGCTTTGCTATTAATGTCTCTATCATTTCAAGCAAAAAGAAAAAAGACATCAATATCAAAGGTAAGACAGTTGTGTTAGGCGGTAGACCCTCCGGTAGTCCATGACACCACATGTTTTTTACCCACCTACCTTGTGCGAATGATTTCCTATCCACGTAGGGATGTCCCAAAGTCGGTAAGTTCGAGTTTCGTACTTCGCCTACGTCTACGTGAGCGAGCCGCGAGCGTGCGATCGATCGCGAGCCGATGACCTATAAAACTGCTCAGAGGATACGTCTTATTCTATATTTTTACGGCGTTACTGCCCGGAACCAAGGTTGAAACGTTTAAAGGTGAAATCAGATTTCCTTACTATGTGGGAACAGTATTTCTTAATGAACTGGGGATGTTGGATTATTTGAACGCGATGTTTTGTGATCGAGCTCACTACGGGCGTTGAACGCGACAAGTTTAATTTTTTGATAAAAAGTTTGGGGCTTGACTATTTTTTTTTAAGCTATTGCATAGCTATTATCGCGGGTCTGGGGACCGAATTTTAGTGATCGTGCATCTCTTTCTTATCTTCACAAGCAAGAGGGATGGAAGACCGTAACGCCGTCCTCCCCACTCGGTCATTCGACTTTGAATCTTATTTGTATTAGCTTTACAGACTAAATGCTCTTAGCAGTGTTGCCAACTTAACGGATTTCCGTGATATTTTTATGGTAAACAAATGTCACTCTTCAAAATAAAAGCAATTCCGAAAAATTGTTAACATTCCTATTGCTTATGTTGATAAAAATGCATGCAACATGCAATAGCTTTACCGCGGCAGTCCTCGAGTGCAACACTTTTTTTTTAAATTTCGTTAGTTTCTAAGTTCTTTGGAAATATTGCGTTTTGAACCAGATCGTTTGTTCGCGACAGTTTGGTTCTACTGCCCATAGAACTTTGGGTAGTACGTAGTAGAGGCAGGGCTTTACTGACTTTAACTTACTATCTGTACTGGGCTAAGATCACACCACCCAGTGGAAATTAAATGGAAAACAGCGACGATGTGGAAGACCCAGAAGGTGATGGCGGGTCGACCTCGAAAAATACCTTGACTATTGTTTTTAAACTTTCGCGATTTGAAGACAAAAAGTTAAATTGTACGGGGCTTAATCACGATCTAATTAATTGTTTAATTACCTCGACGTTTCGGCAGCGTTACAACCGGCGTGGTCACCAGAAGACTGTTACTTGTTACTTACTATTACTTTAGACTCCAGATAGACAAAAAATGAAATGAGGCCTTTGCTCAACATTGGGACACAATGAGCTCATAATAAAATGATAATAAGTAATAACTATACTTACGCATTTACGTAAGGTATACCTGAAACCAATATATATATATATACCTCTATATTTACCATACGCCAATGAGTACTACATCTCGTACGTTTCAGTTTTAAACAAGTACATTTAAAAAAAAACGTGTAAAAATCAAAGTCTGATAGTGTCAAGTTACTATTAGAATATAACTATTGCTATCACACCACCACGTAGCAAAACCTCGCAATAGCCGTGTATGCGATGACTCAATCAAGCAAATCATGTCTAAATCCAGTACAATACGATTGAGAATGGCATGGCAACAGCTATGGGATCATCGCACTGACGCCGCAGTAACTACAGGAAAATGACTAATGGATACTTATAAATATTAATTTCATTGTTACTAGTTATCTGTCATGTTTGCTCGCTTTTGACGCGTTTGCTCGTTTTCAAAACCGCACAAAAGGCAAACCGTGATTTTAAAGAAAAGCTCTTTAAAATCAGTTTGCCATTCGATGATTTATTCCGTGTAAGGTTATATGACGACAAAAATACTTACAGCCAATATACATGCAGATATTTAAGACTGCGTGGCGTTACTCGCGTTATTTCCGTAATTTTCAATGAAAAGTAGCCGATGTGCTATTCTAGACGATCCGACGTGATTGAACAACAAACATTAAACATACGAACTTTCACATTTGTATTAGTAAGTTTACAATTGATGTACAGTCGTTAGTTTTGGTAGGCAGTTGAGGCCACCTACCATAGGTCCTTTAAACAAGAACAAAATTAAAAATTTTGACTAACCCCTGACTACCTCAGATTTGTTATCTGTATAACATTCTACTAGTCATTTTCTTTTGATACCCATTTTAAGGGAGTTGTGAAAAAACAAATGTATTTCGCCATTTTGTGGAAGCGGCCATCTTGGATTGGAAATTAGTCATAGTGCAATGTATTTTACTGGACAGGTATTAAGTGACTATCTGGCACTGGCGTAGTGTTTATACCAATGCCAACTTTTTATTTTCAGACTGGCAGATATGAGTGATAAATATGTGAAAAAATATGTCATACAATGATGCATCTTTTCAATTTTTTAACATAACTAAATAAACGCCTTTGTTTCCCTTGTTGCATTTAAAAAAATCCTTATTGAGATGGGAGTAATTTACTTTTATCTTATCGACAGCTATGATGATGACGATGACTTACTTATATAGCTGTAAATACATACAAATCTATATCTATACTAATATTATAAAGCTGAAGAGTTTGTTTGTTTGTTTGCTTGAACGCTAGGATCTCGGGAAGTACTGGTCCGAATTAAAAGATTCTTTTTCTATTAGATAGTCCATTTATCGAGGAAGGCTTTAGGCTATAGAAAATAACTCTACTATTAATTGAAGCGGAGCATGAAACAAGAATGTAACAAAATCGGGAAAAATATTCCCCTTTTGAGAGTTTTCGTACGTTTCGTGCTTTGACATGACACATGACAGCATGTGTCAAAGATTGCGTCATTGAATTTCAGTAATCTGTGCCTTGAATATAAACCTTTGCTATTTTTTTTTTTAATCTGAGTTGGTACGACCAATTTCCGACAGGTGGCGTAGCAGGTTGCTGAAGAGGTTTTTTGTTTGAAATCGATATTCTCAGGAATGAGTGAACCGATTTCAGTCATTCTTTCACCGTTGGATATGTACGGGATCCCGATGAGTGCTATATAATATACCACGGGCGAAGCCGGGGCGGGCATCTAGTATATCATATCAGCTGAGTCCCATAGTATAATCTTTGCTTAGTTTGGGGTCAGATGGTGATGTGTCCATCGATATTTATTTATATTTTGAGCTCGAGGTGGCGTGGTGAAAAAGCTTCCATTAGCGGGGAGTAAAGTCCGTTCTATACATATTATTTATATTTGATTCGTCCCCAGGAACCTGGTGTCGGCCAGCCAGGACGGCAAGCTGATCGTGTGGGACAGCCACACGACCAACAAGGTGCACGCCATACCTCTGCGCTCCTCCTGGGTGATGACCTGCGCGTACGCGCCCTCCGGCTCGTACGTCGCGTGCGGCGGCCTCGACAACATCTGCTCCATCTACAGGTACGGTCGCTTTACACTACTATTCCAGTTTTGAAGTGAACACTTCGTTTGGCGCATCCACAGATTTTTCGTGGGCTGTGAATTGAAGCTCATCGTCACGTTCGTAAATGATAGAAATCTTCGGGTGTACTCGGGACCATGGCAATCTAGAAATGCTAGAAGAAGAAAAGTGCGTGTTACAATGGTTACCATTACACATTTACATGGCTAACCATTGCGATCTAGTCTAGATGGCCAAGGTTAGAAGACTTATTTAGACGACAATACTTTGAAGATTTATTGCAGACTAGCAGTGCCTTTCAGTTTCACCTGCGTAGTTTCCAAAGTGAGCTATCAAATTCTGAGTTATAAGTTTTCACTTATCGCATCATTATATTGCATCATTGGTAGTTATAGAGACTACCAATTTTTTTATTTGTATGCGTTTGGGTGGCGTTTGGAGGGTCATTCAAGGTAGATTAATTACTGAGAAACTTTAAAGAGTCTAGACTCCGATGATATGGTTACCCATAAATAAACCCAGAGGCTGAGGAGGACCCCTAGCTACGTCGTAGGGAAATGTGGAAAAGGATGTGAGGAGCCTAAACCAGCCAGTAACGACAACCCAAGACAGCGCCTCGGCGCCGCGCAACGAGGAGGCCCGACGCCAGATGAACTGGGAAAAGGAACAGAAGAAGAAGAGAAGATGCGTTTGGGTGGCGCCTGGGTTGGTTTAGTTTCACAAACTAGCCCGGCAGATGGCGCTGCAGTCGGTATCTAGGTTATTTATTTATAGTGAAACGAATTTCGCCGGGTATTTAGTAGTAATGTATAGCCCAGTGTGAGATAATTATGTCGTTGACATCATAAAAATGCGTGTGTATGGTGTGTGTTCCAGCCTAAAGACACGCGAGGGCAACGTGCGCGTGTCGCGTGAGCTGCCGGGCCACTCGGGCTACCTGTCCTGCTGCCGCTTCCTGGACGACAACCAGATCCTCACCAGCTCGGGAGACATGACCTGGTCAGTGCGCGGTGTCAGGGAGACTGACCTAACTTACTTTATATCATAAAACGACGCGAGTTTCACGAGTGGTAACGATTTTCACAAAGAGACAGTTCAAGTGTTACGTAACCAGGTTTATTACAATTATTGACCCCCTTTGTCATCAAAAGTAAGCAAAGCTCTTACCCCCGACTCATGTTTACGTACACATTGGTACATATTCCCTCGAAAATAAATAAATATTTTTTTATATAATAATATATTGAAGTAATCACAATCTAGACCGCCTAACCATGTCATTAGAAATAGCAAAGCATGAACCATTAACTTAAATTGAATTCACTTGAACTTAAATTCAAATTTTCATTCATAACAAAAGTATAGCAAAACAATGTATAATAAATAATCTTAATCATAAAAAAGTAGAACGGATTTTTTAAATCATTCTACAAAAATAAAAAATACACACAATCTCAATGGCACAGAATTGAGCCTTAGCCATAAAGCTTATAATAGGTTAGTTTACATTTTTGAGGTCTATAAAATTGTACTTCTATTTTGAGAAATTCGTCGTATTACCCGTGTATGTGTATTCGATGTAAATTGTTACCGTATGCTGTTTGTGGCAGCGCCCTGTGGGACATCGAGACGGGCCAGCAGTGCGGGCAGTTCACGGGCCACACGGGCGACGTGATGTCTCTGTCGCTGGCGCCCGACCAGCGCACCTTCGTGTCCGGCGCCTGCGACGCATCCGCCAAGCTGTGGGACATCCGCGACTGCGGCTGCAAGCAGACCTTCCCCGGCCACGAGAGCGACATCAACGCGGTCACGGTGCGTACATCAACCATAAAACTTACGTACATAAGGCCCACTAAAATGTTCCCAGTCCTAGGACTTGACTGGCCTCGTCGTGGCTTAGTGGGTAGTAACTCTGCCTGTGAAGCCGAGCGTCGTGGGTTCGATTTCCACCCAGTGCAAATATTCGTGTGATGAATTCAAATGTTTGCACTGTGTCTGAGTGTTTCTATTTATAATAAGTATGTATTTAAACTATATATGTATTATATCAGCTATCTGGCCGCCATAGTACAAGGTTTACAAATACAAATACAAAAATCTTTATTGCTGTTTGTAGGTAAGATAAGATGATACAAAACATTTTAAAAGGTGCCCCATACAAACTGGCCTCTGCGAGAGGCATGCAATATGTCTGGCAAGACAATTTGTTGTAGTCTTAATTTAAAAATTAAAAAAATTAAATAATAGCTGATTAAAGTCTTCTTCTTCCTCATCTTCTATTAATTTCTGGTTTTTATTTATGTCATCTGATTCTTCATCTTAGATTAATTTCTGGCTTCTATTTGGTTGTGATATATATTTGTGTGAGATAAATGTTTGGTGAGCACAATTTCGCTAACGTCTTGTGTTTTATCAGATTTGCTTAGTTCGGGGTCAGATGGTGTTGTGTGAATTGTAAAAAAAAAATGCTAGGACTTAAGGCGTTCACTCGCAAGGAGAGAGTCAGCGCCCGAATCCGCCCCGCTGGTCCAGTGCGGGTTGATCACACATGACCTGGAAAGATTCTAGGTACATGTCGGTAACTTACGGTGCGTACAACCACACCCCACTATTGGATGTACACCTTTCTCTTATAACCACGTTTGTATAAAATAAAGATTGAGGGGTTTGCTCCGTGTCCGAGATCAATCACTTGTTCAGAATCGCTGCGCTGATTGCCTTGCTACTTACAAGGGAAGATACGGCTTTGACGCCAAGGGTCAAGGTCACAAGACCGCGCAATAAGTACTTGCGTGCTTTTTAATTAGTAATCCATGTCGCACGACCCCCTTTGGATCCGCCCTTTGCTGTATATCACTGGCATAACTGTGTTCCAGTTTGTAAACCAGACAAATCGGTCACCGCGATCAAGTCCTGTATAATCTTTTTAATACGAATTCAAAACGCGAACGCTTAAAAATTAAGATACAAATTGAATGTGGTTAATTTCGTGTACAGTTCTTCCCGAGCGGCTTCGCGTTCGCGACCGGGTCGGACGACGCGACGTGCCGCATGTTCGACATCCGCGCCGACCAGGAGCTGGCCATGTACTCGCACGACAACATCATCTGCGGCATCACCAGCGTGGCCTTCTCCAAGTCCGGCCGCCTGCTGCTGGCCGGCTACGACGACTTCAACTGCAACGTGTGGGACTCCATGAAGAGCGAGCGCGCCGGTAACGACCTTCCTCGCGATACGTGGCCCATCACTCGGCACCAGCGTGGTAGCTGAGGGTCTGAGGGTCGGCCTATGTCCAGCAGTCGACTAGGCTGCTGATGATAATGTAACATGACTTGTGGTACTCGCTGGCCTATGGAGCTTCTTTTTGGAGATTTATATGTTTAGTATCTACGAATCTGTCTTTATGTAATACATAATTGTATCCATTACTGGCCATAAGTTAGCTTATAAAATATTGAATTTTTGTTTTTGAAGGTCTATCTATGGATATTATAATAAATTAAAAAAATTACAATGATTACATGACAAATAAATTAGCAAAATATAGTTAGTACAAGTCAGTTTTCTAAAAACTTCAAAGTCAAAGTTCTTGTTGATATTGTCTTGTGAGTAAGATGTTTGTTCTCCCGCAGGTATCCTGGCGGGCCACGACAACCGCGTGTCGTGCCTGGGCGTCACCGAGAACGGCATGGCCGTCGCCACCGGCTCCTGGGACTCCTTCCTCCGCATCTGGAACTAAGCGCGCGCGCACACGCACACACGGCGGGGCCGGGGGCGGGGCGGGGGCGCCGGGGAAACTCGCACAGTACATATGGCATCATACTCGGGGAACATCGCGACCGCTCACGTCGCGGAAACTTACTGCTCTCGATTGTATATGGCATCGTATTCGGGGGGAACATTTCGTTAACATTGTCGTGGGAGTATTATATTATACAGTGTTTAGGATGGGAATATTTAGGAAGTTTGATGTATTCGCTTGTAGGATGGACCTAAATATTCGAGATGACAAACATATCCCATCCGTATTTATTGGGTCACGTCTGCTTTTTAAATTGTAAGCGAATTAATAATTCAGTAATTGGAACATTTTAATTTATTACAGAGATGTAACAAACAGCTCTGACATGACAATGGTCACGAATATTGACAACAATATGAGACTGTATGACACTACAAATTATGCAATGATCAAGTTGAGAAACTGAAAACTATCATACTGGGTGCCATAAATACATGTAATTGTGCAAAATATGTAAAAATAACATCTAAACAGAGAACACATTGAATAATTATCCATATGAACAAATGTTTCTCTGACAAATATTCCCCCACGGCTCATCCTAAATACCTAACCCTGGCTGAAGTTTTATAATTTTATAAAAAGTGGCGTGTGACGCGGTGTGTGCAGGGCGCGAGCGTCGCTAAACTAAACTTAACCTTCAACTCGATCATAGTCAAGCCCCTAATCGATAAATTTGTATATTTCGACGTTCCTCTTACATGCGTCGAACATTGAAAAGAGTCGGCTCAGATTTCGAATACCACAAAGTTTATATTGTAATAGCGAACTAAAACGCTGAAATTTCCTAATCTGTCGGACGTCGACAGATCTCTAAATGTGCGTTTAGGCTTGACATTTCGAATACTAGCACAAAAAAAACCGCCGATTTCGAATATTTAGCATTTTGTCTATTATTTCACGACTACAGCACTAAGACAATTTCTAAAGGACAAGAATCGGCGAACCTTCGCCCGCACACGATACAATGCTTTATTTATTTCCTTTAGATTATCTCTTACAATAGGGAAAGCATTTAATGTTACGATTATATATATAGGGTGGTATCAGAGTATGTCTGTGTGTATACTTACGTTTGTCTGTGTGCGCGTCGCTAATATAGTACGCGTGGGAATGGCTGAAGATAAAAAATGAGCATATGAATGTTCGTTTCAAATCGGTATAAAATAATAACTGACGGATGACTGGCGAATCACATTGCGTAATATTAACGTTAACTGCAAAATATGTGTTGTCATTGGTGCAGTCTGCAGTCGTTTTCCTATTATAATCAATTAAAAAACTCACTTTACCTTCTCTATAAATGTGTAAAGTCTTTTTGGTTTAACAAATCGTTAGGTGATGGATATTGTTTACAACTATCCATCAAAATACCGGAATCATCTCACATTAGAACAAAGCTGAAAGATATTGCAGTTGATGTAATCAGTACTGTCTACCATTATAAAGATATTACCATAAGATTTGTAATCAAAATTAAACTGGAAACACCAAAAAAATAAGCTCCATTTTCCTATACTTGAGCCATTCCCTCGCGCGCAATCCATTGTTCACGATATACATAATGTTTATATATAATGATAACGATTTCTATTGATACGTTATATAGCCGGACACCGGACACGGGGCTGGCAGTGCTTTCTACATTTAATTTGTTTTGGTAAGTCGCTCATACTTATTTGCTAATTCTGAATTTTAGTCACATACAAACTCTAAAGATTTTTTTTCTACACATCTTTTTTTTTAAATTCTTTCTCCCATTATAAATACTTGCTTGTTTTTTTTTCGTAAAAAGAAATAACTCTCTTATTCTTAATAAACCACACACTTTTGAGCGCATTTAAAACTGTCCTTATATAACGTGGCGAATTAAAAAATCGATTTTGAACGGCTAACTAAATACATATTTACTTGCTTTAGTTACATGCTGTATTAGAAATAATCATATATACCCTATTTTAAGTTTTTGTTTTTAAATTTTTTCAGATTAAACCATCGCACCACAGATAATCCACCATTAAATAAAAAAAATCCTACAATTAAAGAACCAAATATTATGTTTAAATTTGTATCTATGCGTAATTTATTGAATTAATAATTTTGTTTATGTATTTAAACGTCATGTAACTTAGAGTGGACGGAGCTAAATTATTTTATTCTTAATGTATGTTTACTTATTTGGAAATGTTGATAGGTCCAATGTGCGTTGTCTCGTTTTCGCATATGACATATGTCTACATTGAGAGAGGGACAGAACATGTATCTAATTATGTTTCCTGTCAATGATAATCATGCTGTCACAATCACACAAATAGCTATTGCAGTAGTGTAAACATTGATTACAATTGACATTTAACGTAACTAACTCCCTATCAAACATTTGTGAAATAAGCATTTAGTGTTTAGTATTCACAACATGTTTTTAAAAGCAGAGATTTTTTTTAAGTAACTGTAATTCCCGTCAAGTTCTTTTTTCAACTGATACGCATAAGTATAAAGTCATATTTTCCTGTCAATAATTTTCATTTTTTTTTGTTACTGGCAATCATGTGCTATATGTAATTTAAGTTTACAAACACGATTATGTTGTTCCATTTTTAAATTAAACTGACAACAATATTGTGTGTCTCTTTTTGTCTCGATGCGTTTGAAAGAGATATTGGTATCCTGATTGATGAAACTGACTTTAGTTTGAAAAATGGTACAATTTGATTGTTTTCTGTTATATTATTAATTTGAAATCTATAGGTATTTAGTTTAAGTTTACATTGGTTTAATTTTTGACATTTGCAATATAATGATTACAATTTTATACAATTTGTTTCCTTTACGTTAAAAAAAGGATTTTAAAGCAGCACAATTAAGGTCGATTTTGAAAGTAAAATTTCTCAATGTACTCACGAGACCTTTCATATTTACAAAAAGGTTTTACGCACAAAATTGAACTTTGAGGTTATACTTTCAAGGTTGATTATTATTTATTCAACGATTTTATTACAAATACGCACATAGAGTTCAAATTTATTGTGTCTTATCTAAATGTGATGCATTTTCTTTCATTCCCTTCAATGTTTTGAGAAGATACCTCACCTCCGGCGCGACTGCGAGCGCTACACATTCAAACGTATAAAAATTACAATAATTGTAAAACAAGTGAGAAACATAACTTTGGAGAAAAGTCGTTTTGTTTGGATCTAACTATGGAGAGAAAATCAGAATTAAATTTTATAAAACTAAGGGGTTACTCACAGATCTGAACTACGTTGGGTTTGAGTTCTGAATGCGGTCGTTAGGGAGTTCTCACCTTGAGATAGACCGCAGAATGCGGCTGAATCGATAAGCCAGGTTGAGCCACCAAATCGCACGTGCGTTAATTCGTGATATGACGAATGATCGTTGCGACGGAGGTGTGTTACAAATATGTTTTATTTAAATTTTCTCGTTCATTTCCATGAGTATCGATTCGTTTGATCGTTGCTTCAGTGTACCGAGTTGTATCGTCATAACGCACTAAGTTTTGTATGTTTATACTGATAGCTTGCACGATAGGTTCGATCATACGTCACCCACATCTCTAGTACTTAGTACTATTTTAGCCAATGTCGTTTTGTATGTCGGAATTAGTATTTTAATCTGGTAAATCATATAGCTGTGGAATATCGTGGATCGTACCCGCCGTCGCAGATGACAGACTGACGAGAGCCCTCGTTGCGATTGCGTGATTCGGACCGACTCGGCTGCTCGTCTGTGATCGGACGAAATATACAGTTTAAATAAACACATTTTAACTTTTGATGCCGGGACGCCGAAACATCCGCGCTAAATGTCCCGCGGTTCATTTTCTTTAGACGTAAGTTAGCTTTAGGTATCTAAGGGTAAATATACATGAAGATTAGGCATTTGTAACTCAATACATTCTGTGTGTTGCTATCTGCGAAAATTCGATGCCAATATTTTTTATTATTTTTCATTGTGGTAACTCTAGATTAATTTATAACTTTCGTTGCAGTATTCGTTGGAATTCTAAGCACTTATTTGTCGGCTTATTAATTTGATTATTTAGTCGATGAACGGTTGTCGCGCTGTTTTTGTGTTAAGCCTTCTCGTATTAGATAGGATACAATATACGTAGATGTTAATAAATTAAGGCAGACGCGGTTCGATGTGGCAACACGAGACAGTTGAATACTAAGATTCCCTTTAACGATAGCTATATGCTCAATTTAACCGCATTTCTGTCGCCGTTTCGAATTTTGAACAGTTTTTTCAAGATGGCCGATGAGTGGCATATCAAAACAACTAGCTCCGCCATTTTGTATCTACCACGTTTACACATTTAAATATAAGTTTATCATTTGTAAGCCGAAATAACACTTCTTTTTATACACGCATGTGTCTATTTATCTATACGTAAGATATTTATCGGATTTAGTGACCGAACCAGTCCAACGCAAAACAAAATGGCCGCCAAGTTTTGGCGGGAAAAGTCTCACAGTTGGACATTCAAAATATGGGAGTGTCGAGTTAGCTCTGGTCTGCTAGTTTTACGCTTAGATATTAAGACTTTTTTAAATAAAGAAAACCATTGGTTTTTACTGTAACGGCTTCTTTTCAACTCGTATGATTAACTATAGTAATAGCGTATGTATGGGTATTGGAATTTAAAGCTCCTAATTTGTTTGTATCAGACCAATTTTTCTCACTTTTACATCGTCAATGGACTGCCATAACCTTAACTGTAATTATTCTAAAACGTTTCTGAGTGTCGGTCTGTCGAGATGTAGGTATAACGTAGCACGAGTTCAAGAAATACGATTCGAAGGAAGTAGGATTTCCAAAAATTCCTCAGTTATTTTCAAATCTAACCGTATTTAAGTGTGTTTAAAAGTTCTTTATACACAAAAAAAGGATGGATTTGTATAATTTAATTATTATTTGCTAGTCCACGTCTTTGATATGTTTAAATAATTATTCTTAGTCGTGTAATACTAATTATAACGTATTGTGTAAAATATTTTTTTTAGTTATATCAATAAATTAAAATTTGTTTATTTAGTGCTGAGTTTTATTTCGGTCCTTTATAATTTTATTTTTATTCACCTATATATGTGTATTTATAAGAACAACAATTAATAGTAATTGTTCTTATCTATAGGAAGTTACGGCTGGTCTAGTCGGGAGAACGGCGCCTGCCGATCCGGAGACCCGTTTAAACCTCACACGCATCACTGGATTTCCGAAGTCATGTGCGTAATTCCGCTAACTTAAAACGGCGAAGGAAAACATCGTGAGGAAACCGACATGTACCTAGAATATTTCGAAGTCATGTGTCATCCACCAATCCGCACTGGGGCAGCGTGGTTTAACTCTTATGGCCTTAACTCTGCTTGCGAGAGAAGGCCGGAGTCCCAGCAATGGGAACATTTAGTGGGCTGTTGATGCTGCTCTTATCTATAGACGTAGTCCTCCAAAAGCTGTTCGACTCCGTCATACTTAACGGTAATACGCCAGAAGCGTGGAGCAGAAGTGTGGTGGTGCTCTTCTTCAAAAAAGGTGACAACACCTTGTTGAAGAACTACAGACCCATCTCACTTCTGAGCCACGTTTATAAGTTGTTTTCGAGGGTAATCACGAATCGTCTCGCACGCAGGTTTGACGACTTCAGCCACCCGAACAAGCCGGTTTCCGAAAAGGCTATATTACCATAGACCACATCCATGCCCCGGCAGATTATACAGAAAACCATCTATAATCGGCCATTATGCATAGCGTATGTGGACTATGAGAAAGCCTTCGATTCCATCGAGACCTGGGCAATGCTTCAGTTTCTCCAGCGATGCCGCATTGACTATCGCTATATCGAAGTGTTGAAGTGTATTTACAGCAAAGCCATAATGTCTGTCCGATTACAGGACCGGTGCACAAAACATATCCAGCTACAGAAAGGCGTGAGGCCGGGAGATGTTATATCCGAAACTGTTCACTGCCGCGCTGGACACATCTTTGAGTCCAAAATACCCCAACGCCTAAAGACGAAAGTCTAACCAGTGCGTGTTGCCAGTGATGTCTGATGGAACTGAGACGTGGTCCTTCACTGTGGGCCTCATAACGAAGCTCAAATTCACACAGCGAGCTATGGAGACAGCTATGCTCGGAGTCTCTTTGCGCGACAGAATCCGTAATGAGGATATTCGTAAAAGAACGAAAGTGGCCGACATAGCTCAAAGAGTATGCAAGCTGAAGTGGCAATGGGCAGGCCACATCGCTCGCAGAACTGACACCGATGGGGAAGAAAGGTTCTCGAGTGGCGACCAGGAACCGGAAGACGCAGTATTGGACGGCCTCCCATTAGATGGACAGATGGCCTCACAAAGGTCGCTGGAAACCGTTGGTTGCAGGTTGCGCAGGACCGTTCGTTGTGGAAATCTACGTGGACGTCTTGCGGCTGATGGTGATGCTATCATCATAGTCTATACGTCTCATAGATATTTTAGGAAAATGTGGCATTTGTTACGATTACCTTAAGCTTGGCGATCCAAACACGATTCCGGTCAAAGTTGACAAAACCACATTTTTATTACTAGCAGTCCGCGCTGGCTTTGCCCGTGGTACATAATATGCAGCCATAGCATTCGGGATCACGTAAATATACAACGTTGAAAGAATTTTTGAAATCGGTTTAGTTGTGCTAAGATTAGCGCGTTGAAACAAAAAATCTCTTCAGCTTTATATTATAGATGTTATACTGGCTCATTCTCAATAAAACCCGAAGTACAAAAGTACAATCAAGAAACAAATCATTAAATGAGTAGTTATATACGAATATGAACCAAGCCAATAACTGAGGTAAGTACCTATTTATCTATTCAAGGTTATAAGTTATAAGACTACAGTGAAAAAAAATGTCTAAATATTTTTATTTTCCCCATGAACAAGAGAGAAAAACCATTCATCTGGGTGTGTAATTATTGTCATTTAATAAGTAAAATAGTCCCTCTACAATTACATACAGATATTTACAAATATCTGATAAACCCTCTTTTTTTAACCCCCGACCAAAAAAAGGGGTGTTATAAGTTTGACGTCGATGTCTGTCTGTCTGTCTGTGGCACCGTAGAGCTCAAACGGATGGACCGATTTCGATGCGTTTTTTTTATTTGAAAGTTAACATCCGTGCGGGTGTTCTTAGCTATGTTTGGTTAATATCGATTCAAGATGGCCGCCTCCACAAAATGGCGGACAAAATATTTCTTTACAACCTACCTCAATATGGGTATCAAATGAAAGGGCTTGACCAGTAAAATACTATACACTATAAAAAAAAATCTAATCCAAGATAGCCGCCACCACAAAATGGCAAATTATACATTTTTTTCACTACTACCTCAATATGGGTATCAAACGAAAGGGCTTGACTAGTAGAATACTTTGCACTTTGACAAATTTCAAATCCAAGATGGCTGCTACCACAAAATGGCGAATTACATTTCTTTTTCACAACTCCTCAATATGGGTATCAAATGAAAGGGCTTGACTAGTAGAATGTACAGATAACAAATCTAAGGTAGTCGGGGTTAATCAAAATGTTTAATTTTGTTCTTGTATCAGGACTTCATTTATATAATGGATTCTGGCCCTCTGGTTATAAAATGTTACAAGTTAATTCTGCACATATAACTTCATTTTTGACCGACATTTTATACGACACCACCTAGCCCAACCAAAGCTGGTATTAAGCATACCAGATAACTAATTTAGCCAAAATGGGTTTGTTGTCATAAACCTACGTATAAAAAAAACTATCAGGCCTAAATTCCATTCCACGGCCTCGCTCTCGACCATCGTAGCCAAGACGCTCAACAGTGAGAGATCGTGTGAGTTGGAGAAGCGAGAGGAGGTCATAACCTGTCACTGTCACTCATCCAATGAGGCGAAAGTGGACACGGGAGCCATCCTAGACTTACTTAGGTGCACTTGACTCGCATCCTGTCTCCAGGGGTGACGTTTAGGGCGGTCTGGCACCGCACCTAGGGATATGGTTTCCCGAGGACGTAACGCGTCACTGGAACTACGAGTAGTAGATACGGTGGCAAGGGCGGATCCAGCTTTGGCTCCAGGGGGTCACATGCCTCCAGAGAGGGAGGGGGGGAGGTACACCATAGTCAAGTCATAAAACTGTGCGATAAGTAGGATATCATCATCATCATCAGCCGCAAGACGTCCACTGCTGAACATAGGCCTCCTAGATTTCCACAACCAACGGTTTCCAGCAACCTTTATGAGGTCATCTGTCCAGCTAGTGGGAGGCCGTCTATTACGGCGTCTTCCAGTTCGTGGTAGCCACTCGAGCCTTACTTCCCCATCGGTTGTCAGTTTTGCGAGCGATGTGGCCTGCCCATTGCCACTTCAGCTTGCTTACTATTTGAGCTATATTGGCTACTTTCATCCTTTTGCGAATATCCTCATTACGGATTCTGTCGCGAAAAGAGACTCCGAGCATATCTCTCTCCATAGCTCGCTGTGTGACTTTGTAGCACGCACTGATAAAAGAGTTTGGTCTTTAAGCATTGGGGTATTTTGGACTCAAAGATATGCCGAAATTTCCCGAACGCTCCCCATCCGAGTTGGGTCCTTCGCTGGACCTCTTTGTCAAATATTGCTGAATATTTATTTGGATTCTACCCATATGGCCGGATATGTTTTGTATATCGGTCATGTAATCGGACAGATATTATGGCTTTGCTGTAAATACACTTCAAAACTTCGATATAGCGATAGTCGATGCGGCATCACTGGAAAGACCAAAGCATTACCCAGGTCTTGATAGAATCGAAGGCTTTCTTCTCATAGTCTACATACCTGCGCTATACATGGTGGCCGATTATTATACTCCTCGGTTTTCTGTAAAATCTACCGAAGCGTATGGATGTGGTCTATAGTGCTTTCGCAATTTTGTAAACCGGCTTGTTCTGGTGGCTGGGGTCGTCAAGCCCGCGTGTGAGACGATTTGTGATTATCCTCGAAAACAACTTATAAGCGTGGCTGAGAAGTGATATGAGTTTGTAATTCTTCAACAATGTGATGTCACCTTTTATGAAGAAGAGCACCACCACACTTTCTACGCCAGGCTTCTGGCGTATTACCATCAAGTATGACGGTGTCGAATAGCTTCTGGAGGACTTTAAGTACCGGTTGTCCACCTGCTCTCAGAAGCTCAATCGTAATTTCGTCGTCGCCAGGTCGTCGTGCCTTGTTGTTTTTAACTTGTTTGAGGGCCATCCTAGTCTCGTACAGGCTGACTTTCGGGATATCTTCGGTAAAGTGTAGGGTCAGGTCAGAGTCAGGACAGGTTGTCCTTGCGTAGAGGTGTATAACTATTACTGTTCATAGAACCTCTCAATCTCGTCCAAATCTCGGGCTTCGACGTTACCACTATTAGTCTTCAGTTTGGTCAGTTGACTTTGCCCAAGTGAAGAATGTTATGAATGTGATGAAAGTTATCGAGATTTTAGATTTGAGCATAATTTGCTCAGAGCGTGGACCTCATTAGACATTCCCTTTCAAGATTCAGCGTGCCTCTTACCATACGGTGATCGCTGCCGGTCTACGATAAGTACATATCAATAAGTACGATAGTGTCGGTACACGATAAGTAGGTACTGGACCCAGCCCAGGGGGGGGGTCATGACCCCCATGACCCCCCCCGGATCCGCGCCTGTACGGTGGTTCGGACGACTCCCATGAGGTGTTCCCGCAAATAGCGGCGGCAATGACAGAGTCACGGTCGAATGCGATGGCGGTCCCAAGACTGCTACCAACCCACGGCTCGAAAAACCTCTATGGTTTTTATCGGTAAGGGTATATCCGTACGTACCTAATGTCGATCCCGACATATCTCACTATGTCAATGCCTGACCATGCGTAAATTTTCAACTAATAAAAGATCGCGGCGAATAGAAAGAAGACTGCGGTCAGCCGCCGGTTGCTCTACGAGATACCATTTGCTTCCTACCCGAGCGGTTCCCGCATTAACGAGGCGAGGGGTTCAGTAGCCCTGGCCTGGTTAGCCTCGGTGAAGCTAAGAGAAACCCGCAGTGGGACTGCTTGCGAGGGTTTTGGGCACCAAGCCTTGCGGTCCAAGCGATGCGATCAGTTGCCGGTGTAGACGGTGCCGGCGCGACTAAGATGTGCCGCGATGTTTGGTGGTATGCACCGTGGCCCTAGAGGAGAAACCCCGGGAAGAAGAGGAATACCGATATAACAGTGCACCGCTTTCTTTTCCCACTGCGGTCTTGGGTGGTCGCCAACGTATGGTGAAGAGAAGAAGTGGCGGTATATCGGTGAGCAGCTGTCCCCGTCCTCTTCAGCCGGATGATGGTAGGTGATGAGGCAGAGCATTTTGATTTTCCTCAAATAGACGCGGGTGAAACCGCGGGTCACAGCTGCTGCTAGTACATAAATAAATATGGCTCCACGCCATTAATCTGCTTGGTAGTTTATCGAGTAGTATAAACATTAATTTCTTTTGACCTATAAAAAGCTCTCGAGTGATGACTCTCCCCGGAAACCCCACGCTTGGGCAACGTGTGTCGTTGCTACTGAAACAGTAAGGAGTACGTATCTTCGTTGTGGTGGAAGACGAGCGCAGTGCATTGATTTGGACTCTTCCTCATCAAATAAATGTGTTGCTCATCTCGTCGCTCTAAATTATTCAAAAAAGCACAGTTTGGTTGCAGACCAAAATCCTGTTTGTCATTGTAATGCATTCGTCATTTCTAAAATGATTAAATATCTAAGTACATTGGAAACTTTGACCCCGTGACCGGAAAAAAAAGATTCCTTGTATGTTACATCCTAGATAGCGTCATTCGTAATAGTAGTTCACAGTCCTCTTTATACATGTAGATATTTTACCGCCATGCGGTAATGTGTAAACATTTCTGTGTTCCGGTTTGAAGGGCAATGTTTTCAGAAAAAATACAGGGCTTCGAGATATAACATCTTAGATCTCTGGGTGACGAGCGCAGTGCAGTGCTAATGAGACTCTTGCATGTTCCAATAGCTGCGTGTCACTGTGCTGCTATGTGGCAGGCATGTTGCTTACCATCAGGCACATGTACTGCTCGTTTCGTCACTCTTTACTATAAATAATCATCGCATAATCATCCACGGTCTCTGTTCCAACCCATGTTAACGTTATCCCTTGTAGATTACCCACGTAAGCCTTTTAGCGATAAAGTCGCTATTTTCTGATATTATTTGCTTTATGTTTTGTAACTTGTTTATTTTAAGCGCAATAATTGTTACTCTACGAGAATGATCATCTTTGGGAGAGAGACCTAGCATTGGGGTCAGGAATCAGGAAGGCTGCTAATGATAATAATGATTTGTACCAAGGATAAATTGAGTAGGGTGATGCTTTTCGCATCCTAATGCGGTAACCGCTTTTTTGCAGCGCAGCAGGCATAATCAGGTAGAGGTGTGCACCTCATACAAGAGTCACCTCAAATGTCCCATACAAAATGACAGAATGTCCCATAACCTCAAAAATACATTTTGTCCCACTTCAAATGAGGCACGAATTGTCGCGAATCTCACTCATCATCCTGCTCGTTGTTGTCCCGCTTACATTATTTGTGAGCGAGCGAGAAGCAGTAACGTGCTAAGCATCTCAAATGAGTGAGTGGGACGGCCAAAAGAAAGTTTGGTTATTGTTTTAATTTGAATTCTGAATTGATTGATGCGATGCCAACAACGCAGGGCATTATAATAGCACTCTGCGGTTGTGTTATTTATCTAAGACGTAAAAAAATGAGTTTACCTACCTGTTATTTAAGTATTGGCATAACAACAAAATTTCAAACAACGTAACACTACAATAAGTAAAAATAAACTAAATCATAAAAGCTAAATACATAGTACTTGAACTGTTTTATTGCACTTTTTATTTTATTTTACTTTCAAAAATATTGATTACTTTTCATACATCTTAGTAACTCATGACGTGTCGCTTGTAATACAATATCGCAGGAAAGTAGTAACTCAATTTGTAGAATGTCACAATCACAGCTCTACTCGTTTTTGTAGTTATAAGTCACAGTCTAGTGATGATAGCCATTCTCCTCATTTATGAGGTGGTACAATGAGGTGGGACAATGTCACACCTCAAAATTCGAAATGAGTTACTCATACAAACTCAAAGTAAACGCATGTCCTACCCAACTCTATAATCAGGTTCCGAATTTTCCGAAAGTTTCTGGGAGTCGTTGAAAAAATTCGGACAAGGGCATTTTTTTACTTTTATAAGTTTAATAATACTTGACCACCATTTTGCCTGATGGGAAGCGACGATGCGGTCTATAATGGTGTGTACATGCCTAGAAGAAATCACTCTGATTCTTAAGACACCACGAGTGTAACCATCGGGATAAACACACTCAGGCAACGCATTCCACAGCCTAGACGTTCTTAGATAGTCGTATCACAAAAATAGAATCAAACCTCTTCGTTCGAGTCTTTGCAACGTCAACCATGAAACGAGGTCGCTTTTTCGAGCTATGAGCGAATTTAAATATTTAGTAGACTTACCACGGTAGCTCGGTTTTTAAGTCGTGGAAAAAAAAACGCATCAGAGTGCCAATCTAAAATAGGTACTTAGTTATGTACACGGATGGTTATGTACTTATTATGTTATGACGAAGTTGTTGACGACTGAAGTACTATTTTAGTTAAATTTTAATTTTGGGTTGTAATTACATATGTAGTTATTTTACATTTTAAATGACTCGCGTGATGTCGGTTTAGTCCGAGTTAAGTTTCGGCCGCGTCCGGCGGTCTTATTCAAGGAGAGTGCACGCGCGCGACCGCTGCTCGTTTGGCACTCCTTTACTATTCAGTTACTTTACATGAAATAAAATTTATTTTTAACCGACTTCAAAAAAGGAGGAGGTTCTCAATTCGATTGTATGTTTTTGTATGTACTCGTATGTTACGCGATAGCGCCGCCAATTTTGCATCGATTTTGATTGTTATTTTTTTGTTTGTTAGATCATAGTTCAGCGGTTGTCCTTTATAAATTTTATCGAAATTGGAGTAATGGTTTTTGAAATATGAACAAAAAACAAACGTTTGTTTTCATGTAGGTACCTATTTAGACGCCGCGCGCGACGCGACGAAGTGGTCATTCTTATGAAGTTTGGTCTTGTGTCTGAATTTAATTTATCTATATTGAACACGGTGATTGTTTTCATCGGAGGAAATTAAATTATTAGATAGATAGATAGAAACTCTTTATTGCGTCACAAACAAATTAAAAAAAATACAAATAAACACTTATTAACTAGTGCCACAAGTGGCGGCCTTATTGCTAAGAGCAATCTCTTCCAGGCAACCAGCAAAAAGGAAAATAGCCCACATATACTCGTAATTAATTACAGCAACATTAATTTACTAATACTACTACAAATCTATAACTATATAAAATAATAAATATTAACCTAATAAACATGAGACAAAAATTTACTATTATTACAAAGTTTTTACCATTCCAGGAAACCGCTTAAGAAACAGCTGTGAGTTGTCTACAGTAGCAAGACAAACAAACTGATTCACATTTCCTCCGAACGCGTGTAGGTAGAGTTGTGTGTGTGAATCACTGGGCAATGGGCAACTGGCGGTTGTCTAACCCAGAGCCGGCCGCAGCTATTTATTTATAACCGACTTCAAAAAAGAAGGTTCTCAATTCGGCTGTGCATGTGTACGTCACATGATAGTTCCGCTAATTGGGAATCTATTTTGATGAATCATTTTTTTTCTTAAGTGGTTCTATGTAAATTGTATCGAAAGCGATTCAGTGCTTTTGGGTAAATTAACACATTTACTCTTTAGCTTAAGTTGTGAGTTATTTAAGGTAGGTATAGTTTTGAAACTGGTATTGTTTTTTTTTATCTGCAAGAGTTTTGTAGTGAACTGACATATTCTGGAAAATTATGAGAAATCCGATATCACAACCATGTGGTTGTAGGTTCAAAGCCCACCTACGCCTCGCAGTATTTATCTGAAGTCACGTGCGTGCACGCTACTTGAAAAAGGTCGCCAGAAACTTAAATCGGGCGGGATTAACTATAGCACACGTGGATTACCTGTGATTTCATTATAAGATTACTATTTTAATTCTGTTGGAATTGTCCACCAACATTTATTGTTATTCACTCATTTATTTGTCTTCTTAAGTTTCCAAGGTTTTTACAATAAATGTAAAAAAAACATGAACATCATGAAAAACTTAAAAACTAGGGTGCCGCCAGCAGCGGGGCAGGGCCCAAGCTACCGGTGGATAGGGCTGCAGAGTGTGGAACCTCCTGACGATGCGTGCTGTGTCGCATCTTCAGGAGGTTCCTCGTTTATTTAGATTCTTCGTAGGTTTTACAGTATCAATAAATGTATCAAAATAATTATAAAATAATTAGATATTATTATCCGACCTTGGGTGGATATGGTCGACCTCTAGTACAAATGAATAAGTAGGTAATCCTAATGATCTAGCATTACAATGCAGAGGCACTTTTTACTCTTTACCCTCATCCTGAAGCCGTCACTGCTCTAAACGTAAACTTTGCTGGCCCGATTGCAGACTGCTACGCATTACCGAAATCGACAAACTGTAGAACTAATCGCGAACTCGAAATACGCGAGTTTTTCGTTGAAAATAGAACAGTGGTGCTCTGGTTCAGTTAATCTATTAATTTGCCACAGATTTGTTTAATGCGCGAGACGCAACACCACTGACCCGAATGTAAAATCTGTGGATTATTTTAGAAGTTAGTGCCGTCATCAAATTACTGAGTAAATTAGAATTTGTGCGTTACCAATTGTTGTTTGCTGTTTACATACTCGACAAACAACTCTCTTTTATCATAATCCCCTAAGTAGGTACATAGGGGGATTATGACCTCCCGCGTTTGACCCACCAACTCGCCAGATTATAAGATGCAAATGCAGCAATTAGGTAAGTATATGTTCTCATTGATTTGAGGATGATAAAAAAAGATTGTATAAAATTACGTAAAACATTATTGTATGTTCACGATGACAAAACTGTTGAAACCATTATTGTATCTACCTACCATCTATGTACACAGTTTATACAATAAAGACATTCTTATTCTTGATGGGACTCTGTGCCTTCTCTCTCCAGGAAGAGGGTCTAGGGCATAATCCACTACGGTGTACGAGTATGAGCACGGGGCGGTTGACTTCGGATAGTCACTTTTTTCCAAATCAGATGCTTATAATTTTCAAACTTTCGATTTAAACTCATATTGTAAATAGTTGAAATCAGTGCCAAATAGTGAGAAATAACAATAACAAAAAGCGGTCGAAGTGCTGTCAAAAGACACCCAGCAGAAGAAAAATAACAGTGATTTATCAAAATTAATAATTGAACAATTAAAGTGACGAATAATTATGGAATCGTGAACGCTTTTAACAAAATCAATATAAACATAACCAATTATGCTAAATGACATTGCAAAAAGATATCAATAGCGCATAGATACTAACGCCATCTAGTGTGAAGTAGCTGTACCATTTAACAACAAGCACCACTGTTTCGTTTAGAAAGCTGTGCGAAAACATAATATTTGAATTTGATCGTCTCGATCGATCGATCGACCGTCAACTTTGCAAATACTACAGAGGTGTGCCAAGAGAGGGCGTCAATAGTATCATTATATAATATTGCCGAGCGATCAATCTAATATTTACCAAAATGGAAGAAGTTATGAAAGCACTAAAAAATATCCAAAAGAACTCGACGAACAAAAAATACGATCCTGAAAACGGAGAAAGAGTTACCGAACAAGTAACCCAAAATATAAACTGTATTTTAGAAGAAAAATTAAAATATTAGACGATAAATACAATAATCTCAAGGAAAAATTTGAGAATCAAGAAAAAGACTATACTTCATAGAAAACAAATAAGGAAGAACAATGTAGTCTTTTTTGGGTTACAAGAAACAGAAACATCATACTCAAATCTAGAAAAACTTATGATTAAATTTATAAACGAACGTTTTTATCTAGACCTGGATCATAGGGATATACAAGAAATAAAGAGAATAGGAAAAAAGAAGGCAGACCTAGACCGATAGTAGTCACATTTTCCACACTCGGAATAAAAATTAACATATTCAAAAAGAGTAGCGTATTGAAAAATACTGAGTTCTATATAAAGGAAGATTATCCGCAAAATGTACTTGAAAGAAGAAAAGAGTTACAGGAGCAGGCAAGAATTGAGAAAGAGAAAGGAAATTCGGTGATAATAAAATATGATAAACTAATAATACGAGACAAGAAGAACCCAACAAACAGAAATAAAAGAATGCTTTCAACGTCTCCTGAAATCAACCTGGCCAGGCGTGACGAAATTAGAACGCAAACCAGCAAGAAAAACAAGACTCAAATTACGGATATCCAGACGAAATATAAAAGATCGTCTAGTCTGACAGATGACGTCGTAAAACCAGGGATCCTGAATTTTCTAACTACCAAAACCACAAATAGCACACCCGAAAAAAGGGGCAATAACAAAGAGAACTCTTAGCAACTACAGCACCCCTACCCTCTCTCAAGAAAAATAAATAAAACAATATCTTTTAAAAATAATTCACATCTTCCAAGCCGGCTGGTCACCGAGGAAGAATATGACCAAAACCCTCCAAAGGATCAAAATAAATTAAAATTAGCTACAAAAATACCGACTCCAACTAATAGCACCACTACTAAGACTACATCACAAAAACTCTACATTTTAACATATAATGTGAAAACACTCTCAACATACGAACGCCTAATTGAATTAAATGAATCCTTATCAAACATCAAATATGATATAATAGGACTGTCTGAAACTAGACGTATGGGAGACAGAATAGAAGAGTATGACAATTTCATACTATGCTACACGGGACAAACACCTGGATTGTATGGTGTAGGCTTTTTAATAAAAAAATGTCATAAAAACAACATAGAGAGCTACATTGGCCTATCAGAAAGAGTCGCTATTTTAAACTTAGCATTCGAAGATTCGCGGTTGTCAATTATACAAGTTTATGCCCCTACGGAAAAAGCTAACAACGAGGAAATTGATAACTTCTACTGTACACTAAACAAAGCAATTGATAAATCATATAAAGAATGCATAATCATGGGAGACTGGAATGCAAAATTGGTAAACCAAAAAGGAAGAATATTTAGTCACGAAACCGAACGGATATGGCGAGAGGAACGAGAGAGGACAGCGATTGATAGAATATGCTATCGAAAACAAACTGTCAATAGTAAACACATTTTATAAGAAAAATTAAAAACAGATGGACATGGCTCTCCTGATAAAAAATACAAAATGAAATCGATCTTATTCTGTCAAACCGTCCCCAGTTATTTCAAAATATAGAAGTGCTGAATATAAGCTTCCCTCAGACCACAGGCCCGTCCGAGCAACAATAACACACACACAATCAAAGACAACCCGAAGAAAGTACAATAACCATCAAAAGAAAACAATAATTAACGAAGACGATATCTCCCAATTCAACAAGTGCATAAATGTGACACTGAAAGCACCGTCAAATAAAACAGCCCAAAGTTATTATGATATGATTGTCAAAGACATCACCAGAAGCCTGCAAGTCATTCAAAACAAGAATAAAAATAAAAAAGCGCATAAAATTTTTTCAGAGCGCACGCTACAGCTTTTGGAGAGACGGAAGGAACTTCAGAAGACAAAACCCAAATCTAGAGCAATTAAAAATGAGATCTCTGCCCTTTACAAGCTCATAAGTAAGTATATTAGGAATGATTACTCAAACCACAGATATAACACTATCGAAAAACACATAATTCAAAATGGCGGCACAAAGAAAGCTTACAAAGAGCTGCGCACACATAAAACATGGATCGAAGGTTTGAAACAAGGCAAAAAAACATACAACAACCGGAAAGACATCATCACTGTAGCAACACAATTTTATAAAAAATTATACAGCGCCAAAGATACAACGAGCACGGAAGGAAGAGTTCAGTACCTAAATCCCAACAGGAAAAATTCACCTATACCTCAGATTGAAATAAGCGAAGTATTAACAGCAACAAAAAATCTTAAACCAGAGAAAAGTCCAGGTTCTGATGGCATCACAAACGAGATACTAAAAACCGATTCACCAACTCTTATAGCTCACCTGACTGAACTGTTTAATCTCATTCTTAAAACTGGAGAAACACCCACCCAGTGGTCAGAATCTGACATTATCCTTATCTACAAAAAAGGTGACCCGAATGACATAAGTAACTACAGGCCGATAAGCCTGCTACCTACCATCTACAAGTTCTTCTCTTCGATAGTAAGTAAGAGAATATACTCGACACTAGAAGTGCGTCAACCTGTCGAGCAAGCTGGGTTTAGGAAGGGATACTCTACAATCGACCATATACACACATTGGAACTTCTGATTGAGAAATATCGCGAGAAAAAAAGACCACTCTACATTGCATTCATTGATTACAGTAAGGCATTTGATTGCGTAACGCATAAAAATATATGGGAGAGCCTAACAACACAAGGAGTAGAAACAGAATACATCTCTGTAATCAAGAGCATTTACAATGACAGCAAGAGCAGAATCAAACTAGAGACAGCTGGGCCTTGGTTCCCGATAAAAAGAGGAGTAAGACAGGGTGACCCTCTTTCATCATTGCTGTTTCTGGCAATACTGGAATCAATTATTAGTCAGCTCAATTGGAATGGTCGGGGTATTAAGATTAAAGATGCCTACTTAAGCCACCTAAGGTTTGCAGACGACTTGGTCCTTTTATCTGAAACACGACAAGAAATCCAATATATGATAGAATCACTTAATGATGCCAGTAAACTAGTAGGTTTAGAAATGAACCTGTCAAAAACAATGTTGATGACCAATAGCGAAAAGGGAACAGTATACGTCGGTAGCGAGCCTTTAAAATATACAGAAAATTACATATATCTGGGTAAACAAATTAGCTTACACCACAATAATAACGATCAAGAATTAGAACGCAGGATACAGCTTACCTGGAACAAATACTGGGCACTGAAAGACATATTCAAAAGCAGCATGCCGATCAAAATTAAAACTAGAGTACTAAATTCGTGCCTAATACCGTGCCTCACGTATGCTTGCCAAACATGGAAATTCAACAAAAAAACGAAGAATAAAATAATTACATGTCAGAGGGGTATAGAACGCAGTATGCTGAATATTAGAAAGATCCAAAAAATAAGGCACACCAAAATTAGAAATATAACCAAGGCTAAGGATGCACTAGAACACGCTCAGTCGCTAAAATGGAGGTGGGCCGGACATGTGGCGCGTCTACGTGACAAGAGATGGACGAAAACGATGACCACATGGGCGGGTCCACACGGAAGAAGAAAGAGAGGGAGACCTGTGGCTAGTTGGGAAGACGACATCAAAAAACGAGCTGGCCCCAGCTGGATTCAAGTGGCCCAATCTAGAGAAGAATGGCTATCTTTGAGGAGGCCTTCACCTTCAGAGGAATTCTTACAGAATGAAAAATAATAGTATAGGATTAAGGAAAAACTAACAAATAAAATTAGGAAACAAAATTAATTACTAACAAAACTAACACTTACATGTATATAAACTAAACTAACTTAATCTAATCAAACTTCTTGTTTTATAAGCTGTAAGAAATAAAAGGCTTTTTTATTTTTTTTATTTTTATTTTTATTTTATTTTATTTATTGTAAATAGTACACAGGACTTAGTCATGATGTAAACTAAATTAAGTATTATTTAATATCTCAACGTTTCGACAGCGTTACCACCGCCGTGGTCATGACTAGACTATCTTCTCTTCTCTCGTGACCACGGCGGTTGTAACGCTGCCGAAACGTTGAGGTAATTAAATCATAATTTAAATCCTGATTTATCCTTGCGTGCCTAATGTTTGCAATTCGGAGAGTAGGATGTCTTGATATGAGTTAAACTCAACAGATTTAGCAATTTTTTTGTTACCTTAGTCTTATACATACCATCCTGGTTATCATCGAGCCGGGTTGTTATGTAAATAAACATTACTGTGTTCCGGTTTAAAAAGCAATGTTTCCAGAGAAATTATAGAACAAAGAGATAAATCATCTTAAATCCCTGGGTGACGAGCACAATGCTGAACTAGGCAGTGATTAGGACTCTTCATGTTTAATTAGCTACTTGACACTGTGCTGGTGCTTATGGTCAGGCGGGGTGCTTACAACCACATGCCCTGCTCGCCCCTCAATGTCCCCGACGCAAAAACGACGAAGTACGATAAGTTTGACGTGTCTGTGTGTGTCTGATCATCCGTGGCATCGCAGCTCTAGAACGGATGAATCGATTTTGATTTTGTCTTTTTTAACACGCTTTTATTAGCTTCACTTGAAAATCTTGGAATCTGAATTTGACCCACTTTCCGGTCTTCGATTAGGATGTAATTTAGCATACACTCTGAGTTCTGATGACAATGATACATGACTAGCTAAGAAACATCATTACAAAGCCAATATGGTGGCCTTTCCAAGATGGCGGACTGGCTGTTTGAAATCGACTATGGGAGTCGATTTCAAACAGCCAGTTATATATGGGTAATAAGTGAAAGGGTTTACTGTCAGGAATACGAAAAAAATAGTCACGTGACTTAAATCCAACATGGCGGACATCCAATATGGCGGATTGGAAGCGTGTTTTTTAGTTATTTAAACTATTATATATATTATTTAAACTATTATATACTATTATATATATTATATTCGCAAAAAAATTCGCAAAAGAACGAAAGTGGCTGACATAGCTCAAAGAGTAAGCAAGCTGAAGTGGCAATGGGCAGGCCACATCGCTCGCAGAACTGACAACTGATGGGGAAAAAAGGTTCTCGAGTGGCGACCACGAACCGGAAGACGCCGTGTTGTACGGCCTCCCACTAGATGGACAGATGACCTCACAAAGGTCGCTGGAAACCGCTGGTTGCAGGTTGCGCAGGACCGTTCGTTGTGGAAATCTAGGGGGGAGGCCTATGTTCAGCAGTGGACGTCTTGTGGCTGATGATGATGATGATGATATATTATAGGCGAGCGTGTTGTTAAAGGTAGGTATGCTTCATCAAAATCGATTCAGTGGTTTCAAAGTTATTGGATCTTTTGTTAGTTTATAGCATAGAGTGCGGAGAGGAGTAGGACAATGTGCCTGATGGTAAGCAACATGCCTGTACATAACAGCGCAGTGACACGCAGCTATTGGAACATGAAGATTTGAACTGTCCAAATCATTACCTAGCCTGCACCTATCGTCACCCAGAGATATTTTATAAGATGTTTTGTCTCTATGCCTTGTAATTTCACTGGAAAAATTATCCGTTAAACCGGAATACAGTGATGTTTGCACATTACTGCGTGGCGGTACAATAACTGGTTTTGTGGTACCTCCCCAAATTGTGTGGTATGGTGGTGGTGTGTAATCACAAATTGTGTGGTACATCCCCAGGTGGACTCCGAAAAGAGTCCTACCATTACAATACTTATACTTGTTTAAAATGTTGAGCGTATAAAACAATGCTGGTATTTATTTGTAAGTGCCACGCTCGGTCCGGTCTGACCGCCGCGCGCTGGACCGCGCGTCGCGGTGGATGGTGAAACGCGGACCGAATTAGAACTGGCAGTGGACGCCTTCAACTACAGACCGCACACTTTTACACGAACTAGGACATGTGAAAACATACTGCGTTTTACAGCTTTGATGTGATATTAATTATTGTGGATTGATTGATATTTTTTTATAAGTCGGGTCGGTCGGCTCAAGACCGGTCATTGTGGGATTCTTTGGGGGAGGCCTATGTTCAGCAGTAGTTGTGTGTCGGCTGCAGATGATGATTTTTTTTAACCGACTTCCAAAAAAAGGAGGAGGTTATCAATTCGAACCCTATGTTTTTTTTTTTTTTTTTTTATGTATGTTGCCTGATTTCTCGAGAACCTCTGTACCGATTTAAAATTGTCTTTTTGTGTTCGGATGGGTATGCTTCCCGAATGGTCCCATATAAATCTTATCGAAATCGGTCAAGTGGTTTTTGAAATATGAACCAAAAACTAAAATTTGCGTACAATTTTCTGGATGACATAGTTGTAGACTTCACAAAAGTTATGAAGCTCGACCCTGTAAATACAAAGTTGTGTAAATGCTTTAATAAAAACTTGTTTTTAACCCCCGACCAAAAACGGGGTGTCACAAGTGACGTCGATGTCTGTCTGTCTGTCTGTCTGTCTGTCTGTCTGTGGCACCGTAGTAGATCTCAAACGGATGGGCCGATTTCGATGCGTTTTTTTTTATTTCAATGTTAATGCCCTAGCGGATGTTTTTAGCTATATCTGGTTAATGTCGATTCACAAAATGGCGGACAAAATATTTCTTCACAACCTACCTCAATATGGGTATCAAATGAAAGGGCTTGACTAGTAGAATACTTTGCACTATGACAAATTTCAAATCCAAGATGGCCCCTACCACAAAATGCCGAAATAGGTACATTTATTTTTTCACAACTCCCTTAATATGGGTATCAAATGAAAGGGCTTGGCTAGAATGATGTACGAATGCTCCCTTCTCTTTCAAGAAAAACCTGGAGAGACCTGGATGAGATTTGAAACATAGTTAGATAATAGTAAACAGGGTACTGTTTATCCCGAGAAAATAGGAGCAGGATGCGACAGGAACGGAACATTTGTGAGGAGATAATCAATATAGCCTGGTGATAAACAACACGTCATACAATAACGACACGTAAGTTAGTTCCTATGGTCTTCTTTCAGTTTCATAGCATTCTTTCTGTCAACTTTTGGATGGAATGAGAGATATGATGATAAGAAGACGGGGAAGTGGGTACAAATAAACTTGTTTTCTAGGGACTTATGGCCGTTGGCCTTTGCGGCCTACCTAGCATAAATAATAAGGGCTGGTAAATATACTTACATGTATAATATTGAAACTTAAAACCAATAGGTACCTACTACAATTATATCAGTTACTGACTCCCATAATACAAGCTTTGCCTGGTTAGAGCTAGTTGGTCTTGTATAGACAATGTCCGATAAAGCCTAACAAAGCTAATTTAATGATTACCTATTGTAAATAAATACTGATAAAATAAAATGTACGTATAAAATAATTATCGATCGAAACATCCCGATATAGAATCAATATTTAATTAAACAGACTATTAGTGTTGGTGAGAATCGAACCTAAGATCTACGGGTCCACGGGCAGTCCTAATAACAATTAAGCCACAAAGAGAAACGAATTATAATAGGTATATTATAATAATAGCATTATTACTGTCATGATTTTATTCTGTCTGTGGAAACTCCGGATCTTATGGTCTCCCTACACAAGACCAAGCTTTTCTGCGTATTATGCAATGGCGTCTCAGGACTTATTTTAGTTAGTACGAATACTGCTCGCGAGCGATCCACGTCTATCATAAAGTACACGCCAAAACGGTCCCAAACACTGATCCGATAAGATTTATTATTGAATCCAGTGTAATTCGTGAAAATCAGTGTATAAATTTTTCTATTTTTTAAGTGTTTCGTGTAGAAGTGACAAGAGCCGCCATCTTGTTTTTTGTTTTGTTTTCGCGACATGTGGGTAGATGCATTTTCCGGGATGAGTAATCTTTAATGTCAATAGAGTTTGACCTTTCTTTATTGAAGTTAGGTAGAGTATTTTGAGTTTTGATATATGATTCAGGGTAGGTATCAAGGAACGGTGGTTTGGTGATTTTGGTATATTACGAAGAGTTCCTGTCATTATTTAACGAAATAATAACCTCTCAGATCCTTTTTACCAGTGTTGAGGCGAGCCAGATATGCGCATGATGGTAAGCTACTCGCCTGTCCTTTACAGCACAGTATCACGTAACCACTTATCAGAACATGAAGAATTCAAATTACAGCCCAGCACTGCACTACGCACGTCACCCAGAGATAAAAGATGATTTATCTCACTGCCCTACTACTTCTAAGGCAACATTGCCCTGTAAATCATCAGTAATGTTTGCACATTAATTAAAAACACATATTTATTTACCTGAACTTCTGTTTTCAGGACATTAATTTTTGTATTTCTTCAGTACATTCATTTTATAACCGTGATTCAATTGTATTTAAAAAACCAAGTACCTACCACTATCAGAGTGATGTTGTGTGAGTGACTGGCCCTATTGTTAGAATTGTCATTGCCCGCCCGCAGTTTTCTGACGTAGATGTTAAATAGATTTTCAACTGAAATCCTGTGACGAAACTACAATACTTTTATACAGTTGGTCTTGTTAATCGCTGTAAAATCGACAGTAGCGCTATCAACTAGCATCAACTAGTATGAGTGATGGTGCGGAGTGTAGTGGCGAACGATAAATTTAACATATCATCAGATACACAAACAAGTCAAGATATGTTCTAAAATTAATTTATTAATGTGTTCAGTTCAGTGGTAGTATGAAATCTCATTATCATCATCAGTAGTTCAATCAGGTCGCCGCGAGGACATAAACCTTCCTGTTCCACCAATTTCCTTAGATACCTTGTGCGAATGCTACTTTTTACAATTATTAAAGTTTTTTTTTTAGAAAGGAACCTCTGGCTTGGCTTCGAGTGGTATCTACTGCCAACTAAAGTTTTGTTATTTGTTTATGAATTGCTGAGTGTGAATATTTGCTACTTTTTGCACGTAAAAAATGTGTTCACATTTTTTACTTGTATGAATATAAAATTCGCTAGAGTAGCTTGTAGTCTGGAATGATACATAGACTACTTTTATCGCGGGAAAATCACGGGAGTGGACACTGCACAGCTCAAACAGCGGGGCTCTGCTAGTCTGGCGTAATTCAATAATAAAATTAACGTATAAAAAATGTATCTGTTTGTAACTTCTACGTCTTATCACATTAGTAAAAATATCACTATACGTATATACAATAGCTTTGCAATCGATAAAGTCTGTGGTGGACTAGTGGTTAAACCAATAAATTTCACAATCGTGAAGTCGTAGCTTCGAATGCCGCCTGCACCTCTCAGGAGTTTTTTGAGAGCAAATGTACGATTTTGTCATCTCTAGTTTTAACGGTTAAAGGACAACATCGTGAGTAAAGTGAGTGTTCCCAGAAATAGATCTTTCTTTTATTTTATTTAAAAATTTTAACAAACTATTGAAGGCACCTACATCTGTTTTTCAGCTGAAAAGTAGTGTAAATGTAACTATTTAGGATGATTTTGTGGAATTAGTAAACTAGTAAACATGATTTTAACGTGTGAGGAATTCATGACGCCGCCGCCGCTGGTACAAGGCTGTTTTGTTTAATAACACAACTTTTTGATAACATTATTTGAATTTATCGGTTAAACCATTATTAAAATATTGATATCCACTTACTTACCTACTTCATTATTTCTTTTCTTAATTTCCAATTCTTGTATGACAAACTAGCGGACCCGACAGATGTTGTACGCACGTCTTAAATATATAAAAAATTAAAATATAAACCATCATCGAATCTCGAAAAAATCGTCAAAATCAGTCCAAACGTTTAGAAACAGTTTGTTTACAGATCATGAAAATCTTAAAATTGACAGTGCCCAAGCTATTTATTAGCTCCGGTGGTTAGGGATGCCTTTATACAATACAAATTTTCTTGTTATAAAAAGTAGCCTATTTATTATTCCAGACTAATATCTCTTAATGTGCCAAATTAAAATCACGTCTCCTTAGTAGTTTTGTATGAAACAGTAAGGGACCATCCATCCAAACTTTTGCATTTATAATATTAGTAAAATAGCTACTTCCTACATTTCGACGGTGCTCGATATTTTCGTTTTACCTCATCCTATGACCGATTATGCCAGTATGGCCGTTCTTTAAGACAAAATCTCTGCATATTTATCTGCTTTAAAAAAACTAGTGACACTGAGAATAAAACTAAACTTTAACTGTATAAAATGTTTCGACCTGTACAAATATTGACAAAAAGCTTTCGACCAAAGCTCCCAACTACGTAAAAGCTTTTCCTTGCGGATCTGTGTATTTTTGCGCATTCTATCTTATTGTAATTTTTCTAAGCTCTGAATTTAGTGACGACGTTTCGTGAAAATTGACGTGACTGAGCAACAAACTTCTAAACTTGCGTGTTTTGACATTTATAATATAAATAGGATAAAATAGACAAAATTACACTCTACGTTGCTCTACATTACTGGCTCTACGTTGGATCACAATTGATCTGTTTTTAAGAATACCTGGAATATCTAATAGGTACCTACTTACTCTACATTTGAACACTTCCAGGTTCTACCTATCGAGAAATTAACTAAAAACAACACTCGTTCGAAAAAAAAAACACACTCATACGAAACTTAAAAACGGTGAGGCAGCGTGAGCGCAAACAGCGCGACGACCGACGCGTTCCTAGAAGCTTTCCAGGTCATGCGTCCTCCGCTAACCAACACTGGGCTCGTGTGGTGGATTTTACCTTGATTCTCTTCGTGCTGGAGAAAGTCCCGAGTCCCAACTATGAAATCATTTAGTGGGCTGCTTGCGTTTACCTATGCTTGTCTTACCCCTCTTTTAAGTAGAACAACAAAGTAGGTATGTAGATGCTTGTTAATATTTGTCAAACTTTTCCGAATTCGACCTCGCCGCCCAAAGCTCAAAACGGTGTAAGTCAAAAAACAAAGAATCCGCACAGCGTAAACAAAATACGCACAAACAGCTTGGCAACCAGTATTAACGAATTTATTTCTGGACATTACGGTCCGTGTTATTGCATTCGTCTATAGATTTGCTGAGCATTTTTGATACTTATACTAACGCAATAGGAGATACATTTTGTTATCGAAATAATCGTGAACAGTTTTCTTTTAAGCACGCGTTCAAAAGAAATTGTGTTTTTCATGGCTTTGGTTTCTAAGAATGATATAAAAACATACAAATTGTTCACATATGTTTGAAAATTTGAGAAAACTCTTCCGTTACGTGAAGTTGAATACTTTCAAAATATGTAATGTATGTGTATATGTAGGTACAAGTACTTACAAGTACGTACTAATATTTTTCACTATGTATAAGTACTTAATTTTTTTCCCTGAAAACCCAAACCACCTGGAAAAAGAGGAAAAATTAAACTGACTACTAAAATTATTGTTTGCAATTAGTGCGAGCGACTCTTGAATTTTATTAAAAACAAGACATTCCGAATCGAATGACGCCTCAAAACGTAAAAAAATTGACCTAAAAGCACTTGTGGGCTAGACTACTTATAATGCAGAATAAGTATTCACAGCAATGCATAGTAAGACTTGTCAAGCTAAGGTTGTGATTTGATCAATTTGCCGTATAAGGCTGTTAAAAACTACATGATTATTGTAACTGAAAAACCTTTACGATTGCTAATGTCAGTATATTTTAAAACAAGCAAAATAAAAAAAACATTTTGACATTTCGGTCGTGCAGGCGTCGAAATCAAAACACTACGTGCTCTATTATTAAACAATAGCCGTGTTCTGATTCCTTGAACCTTGGTCCGTGTGCGTCACTGGTGTTATTATTTGACCTTTTGAGATCCACCATGCCTTGACTAATAAAGCTACACAGATTATTTCATTAAAATTAATCTATGAACTCATGGAAGCTTGCAAGAAAACCATTTTTTAGATACAACCTTGAAGAACACCAAATTTTTTTTTCGTAGTGGTATGAAATGTGGTAATAGTGATATATCTCGGGACAAACAGATGTGTATAATAGTACCGTGATTTTTACGGTCATTCTACCGCTAAGCAGTAGTGTGCAAACACTAGTATTCCTTTTTGAACGGCTTTATAATATGTAAAGAAATTTATCTGGATGACGAGCCGAGTGTAGTGCAAGGCAGCGATTTGGACTCTTCATACGCAAATAGCTTCGTGGTGAAGTGGTGCTATTGGTGCGCATGTTGCTTATTATTAATTGCACGTTTTGCTAATCTTGTCAAAAAAGTTATTCAATTCAATATGTATTTTCACTAAATCGGTCAGCTAGCAGAAAACTGTTCTTTCAGTAGGTCAACAAAAACGTAATCCAAAAGTACATTAATGAAATGCAAAAGCTTAACAATAAATTATTGATTAGAATAATAGAAAAAAACACTTTAATTAGAACTACTTTTTGATACCATTCTGAGACATGGCCACAAAATAAGTTTGTATTCCAGTAAATAAATTATATATTTCTCGGGTTGAGAAACATTTGTTTTAGATTTATAGATAAACTCTCTATTGCACTTAATCACAAAAATGCAAACAAAGACCTAAAAATAAAGCAGCAATTGACGAACTTCCCGTGTACGTACGTGTACCTACACTACAGTGTAAGTGCAAGCTTTTAAAAATGCTTTTTTTTTACATAACAAAAATGAAACATTTTCATTTTCGTTATCTTTGAAGAACTCTGTTTTGACAGCTTTACTCGTAAATAATGAGCTATTCAAACTGGGTAAACATTCCAGTACCAAGAAGAATGTGTCACTCAAAACTGTTGCTTATTACAAAAACATGATTGAGTGGGTACTTACTTAACGACAATGGGAGAATATCAGCTCACTACTGCTTCCACAGACAATTTAGACAGATGGACGCCGACGCCATATGGCAAGTGTAGGCTGAGGATTGTCATAACGTTTTTTGTCAGGAATCCAGACTACATTTGCTCAATAAGACTTCTTAGAAGGCAACACTATGGATTTGAAATCAATTTAACCTATAATATTAATATAAATATTAAAAAAAAAAAAGTTTTTTCAGTAACCTTTAGAACCTAGCTAGTACTTAAGTACTGAATAGTACATTTTTAAATGACGGGCTTGGTATAATTCTGTGTTACTAACTTATTCATAGGCACCCTACTAAATGTACTAAATGTTCCCACAGCTGGGACTCGGGTTCTCTCGCAAGGAGAGAGTCAAGACCATATGCCACCACGCTACTCCAGTGCGGGTTGGTGAATAACACATGACCTCGAAAGACTCTAGGTACATGTCGATTTCCTCACGATGTTTTCCTTCACAGTAGTTTGCGGCATTACGGACATGACTTCGAAAATACAGTGGTACGCGCGGCCATCGAATCCGGGGGCTCCGGATTGGCAGTCGCTGTTCTCCCGATTAGACCAACCGTAACATACTCAAGCAAATGTTTTTAGAATGGTTCGTTCAATGTTAGTTACGTTCAAAATAGCACAGAATTAACGATTTGCAAATGAATATCATAAAAATATACAGCGTTGTGAGACAATTTAGAATAAACAAAATTCGACGTATTTAAACGGAAGCGTCACACCAAATACGTACATGACAGCTGTCTCTATGTAGTTAGGAATTGTACCACTGGCACCCATACTTCGAATTTGCATTGGCAAATATTCCGAAAGCACCCACGAGCTACGTCGAATGACGTCACAATACCTACACAACATCTATGATTCATTCCCGGTGAAAATACACAGATCTTTTTAGTCAGGAAAGTGCGCGCGCGAGTTGACGTATCATACGTCAAGTTTATTTAAAATAAAAATACAAAAAATAATCGATTCCGAATTTATCTTAGTTTACAGTATCAAATCGAAACGTGGACTGAGAATCAAAACAGTGCAAGTGCGAATTCGGAAAACAGTGTAAAATTTAAATAACAGACAGTAAAAATGATGACGATAAGCGAGAGTCAGTACTCCTCAAACAAGATGTCCAGCGTCCACACATTCAACGACCGGGTGGTCCACCGAGATAGTTACGACGATGTGAAGAGTTCTTCCAGCGTCAACAGCGCCCTGGTCACCAAGCGGGGCTTCAAACCATCAGACATGTTCGACCCACAGAAGAAGGAGTTTCTCACAAACCTCAGTTATAAGTTGTTCCCTGTAAGTTGGGTAAGTTACTGCATTCCTTCTTAGAGTAAGAGCTTCTAACAATCACAGCGGCGTGAAAAATGGTATTTACGTATTTTTGTATATTCTATTATTTATCAAATATGGGAGCAAAATTGATATGAAGACACATTATTTTGTTTTGTTGCTGTGCAATACAACTACGTTAGATTATTTTATAATCAAAAAATGTTGCTTTTGAGACGCTAAAACAAAAACCTATTTTATTGAAAACTATTTACAAACTACATATACATCAATTTTACTCCCCAAATAATGGTACCTATTATTATTTATGTATTTTGTTTTTATTCAAAGTAGTTAGATGTACTTACAATTATTTTCTCCACTAACCAAGCAATAGCTGATTTTTTTACATTTCTAGCTCAGGGCAAAACACAATTTGATCTAGGCCAGTCTTAGGCTGTAGTTAGCTTTTATTATCTTAACAATAGAGTTGATTATACTTAAACGCTTTTAACGATATCTGGCTTCTATCCAGGTGAAGCAAACATTCAGAAAATATTTCTCAAGCTCTACTTGAAAACGGTCTGAAAACATTTCAACCTCATTTTTTTACGAAAATAACTGACGGATAAATGAACTTAAGAATATTAAACATGAACAATGTTATTTATCTAAACTATCTAGCATTTAGTAAAGAAATTACATACGTTTTCGCGCAAAACTATCCAGTAGTGGTTTACTCGTAGCTTTAAACAGTTTGATTAATCTATACCATCACACAAGACACAGCTTATTACGCGTTTATAGTTAGGACATTGAATAATAGTACAGCCATCTTAAGCAAAAAAGAGATCAACCTCAGAATATTAACGAAATATACCAAGGTTTCTTGCATAGAACTTATTTTATCTTAGCATCACAAACGTCTCAAAAGTCACATTTGCCAACGTGTGAGTGTCCTTATAAATCAAGTCCTGAAATCTGAATTATAAAAAATCGTCTCGTTTTCTCTGCCTCTGATAGTAAGTATTTGCATATATGAAAGTCTTAGATAATACATTCTCTACCAAATTTATTTCAAGTCTTTTTTACATTATGAAATAAAAATCTGTCGTTAAAGATTTAGAGCAGTCTTGTAAAACAGCCATGTCAAGTCGACCACAAATAGATACTACAAACTCCAGCCACTCCGGTTGTCCAACGAAACACTCTCGTGACAGACAGACAAACAGATTAACCTATATCAGTTATAATTAAACCGAAGCTTGGGCCAATGATCGCGGATTATGAAGACTTAGTTTAAGTTTATTTTAAACGTTAACAGGCTGTTGTGAAATTTAGTGATTTATTGTTTCTTTTATGACGAAAATTCTTATGATGACGTTAAAATGTCATCATACTAACAAGATAGTAGTAACATAAACTTAAATTATGTGCGTGCATAAAACAGAGAGATTTATTTGTTATAAACTTATGTAATATTAATTCTAGTTTTGTTTTACATCTGCTAGCTGTTTGTCAGAAAAGCTGGAATATTCGCAACCATGTTGATTTCAATGGAAAATTTATCGAAGTTGAAACATTGTTGTGATAATGTTAACAGCATGTTTGATTTCGACTAAGTACATAATATATTGTGGTACATACAACTCCACTGGAGTATCGAAAGCTTCACAAAAATATCGTCTAAATCATTTAAATGTGTGAATTATTAAGGTAGCTATGAGCTGTAAGCTGCGGAAAAGATAAATGTAGTATGTTTCTAATTTAATTAGAAATTGTATAAAATTTAGGGAGATTATTTAGTTGTTCTGATTTTGCAACTAACATTAAATATAATGAAGAACAAGTAATTGCTTTAGCAACAGTTTTTAAGACGGTGGAAAATAAGTTTCTGAATGTTACGTACGCTAACAATGTTATCCTGTGTAGACTATTTCTACTCTTTCTGCCTCTGCAAATGCAAATAAAACAAAATAGAAGAATTAATAAGATAGTAATAATGAAATAATTATTTTAGCAACTGTTTTTATAACGGTGTAACATCACATCGTGTCAATGAACAGTTAGTACAATGATCGATTAGAACCTCCTTCCGAATTAGCATTAATGAAACAAGGAGTGGGCTGACAATGTTTGATTGAAGCATTCTAATATAAACCTTATTCTTCAATAGAATAGTTTAATTTGGGTGAATAAATATTGTTAAGTATTTTTATAACTTAACTTTTTTCTTATTCTACTTCATCGATACAAAAGATGTCTTTGGAAATGTCACTCACATTAATCTAATTCACACATAAAAATATGTCATTGAAGATTTAAAGTCAATGTCTAGAAAAGTACACAAATGTTAATAAAGTGTACCTAACACTTTATTGACACGCCGGAGAAAAACGAAACACTGAAAGAAAATGCAATAAACTTTAATTCAAACATTTACTCGAAGCTCACTTTAGCCTGTGTACTTACATAACATATGGTCAAGTTCTGGAGTTATGGCAAATCGGTATCAAAAACTTCGATATTGGTAACGTCAATGAGGTGTTTCAAAATAGGTATTAAAAAATCTTTCCATAGTAGGTCTCAATAGCAGCACATGTGCCGTTTTATAATGACAGTGAAATTAAAAAAAAGAAGTGTGGCACTCGGGGACTGCCGCGGTAAAGCTATTGCATGTTCATGCATTTTTATCAACATAAGCAATAGGGATGTTAACAATT